>VZTN01024186.1:17853-162853 GCA_013400515.1 Erpornis zantholeuca
CTGTCCCGCCCGAGCCGGACCCCGCTCCCCGAGAGGGGCAGCGCTGGGGTCGGGGGGTCCGCCCGGGAGGGCGATGCCCGGGGCGGTACAGCCGAGGGTGGGGGCCGGTGGCCGTGTGAAGTCAGCTCAAGCTGTGTGCAGGGATCAGTGATGGCACAGTGAGGTTGTGGTGGTGAGTTCATCTTGCTTGAAAATACAGTTTAATTAATAGTTAATTTGTGGTGTTGATTTTAATAATTTGAGTATCTTGTATTATTTGCGGTATTTTGCCAGATGCCTGCAGTATGCACTTCTCAGTGAACTCAATAATTATTTGTAAATAATTGAGAATTTTTTCTGTACTTGGGTGACAAGACAGTTTTAAACCCTTCTGATGAAGAGAAGACATTGCACTTACCCTAACAGCACACATTTTTCATGTGTCCTTTAAAAATAGTATGAAAATGTCTGTGAAAGCCTTATTTTACCTTCTTCACTGTAGCAAGATGTAGGTGATGCCTCACTTTTATCGCTAAATATAGTTTAAACACCAGAATTTCTCTGAAATAAGGTGTATAAGGGAGAAGATGAGCAAGTTCTAAAACCAGCTTCTGAAAATCCCCAGTCATTCAGTGAATTGTCTCCATCTTACCTGTTAACTCATGTATTCAATGAGATTCTTTGAATGTGGACTCGGAATGAACAATTGCATGGCCATTAACCATGCTGAAATACTCCAGAACAGATGTAATGCCTTTTCTTCTAGGTCATATTTCCATATTGTATTTCATTCGTCTGACTCTAACCAAATGCCCACTGTATTTTGCTCTACTGGGTGCTAAATTCTGTGAATTTAGTGAAGTTATGACTTCATTAATTTTGTCCCACATACATTCAGATGGCAGAGGTGAGTCGTTATGTACAAACAGAACATTACCCACAAATTAGAGTTTGTGTCCTGGCTGCCTTGCACCACGCTGGTGAGAGTAACATGTGCCAGTCAGTGAGGCTTATTTATCAACATTTCTGAACGTTTTGTAATAAAATATACAGAAACTACAAAAGGATAAGAAATAAAAAAGAAGAGTGCAGCTCTGTGTGTTTGGTTTACATCACCATGGTGGCATACAGATGAGGACTGGCTGTCAATCCTGTTAATACCCATTTCACCGAGCTGCTGTTTCAGTGGATTTCTAAAATAGCAAAGTCCATAATGAACAACTGTATTTTTCACCTAAGAAGAGGCAATTGGGGAAGGAATTTCTGTGGGTTGCTTGGACACAAAATGACCTACAGGTTGGTTTGTCCTGTTCAAGAGCAATCAACTGCAATAGCATCAGCCCGTCCAGAAAAGAGAGCGAGTGGCGTGTCTGGGGGGGATGACCTGTCCTGCTTTCCAAAGGGTGGCTAAGAAAAAGCTACAATGGATTCAGCATGCTGCTTCAACCATGTTCAAAATGCACAGCCAGAAGTCAAATGTAGTACAAATTGTTATTTCATTAAAAAAACAAACAAACAAACCAAAACCAGCAAAACTAGTTGGTGGCTTATTTATCAGATATTGGGAGGAAACCCTGGAAAAGGGCAAGAACCTTTTACAAACCAGAGCAGCTACATCACGAAACTGAAGAGTCCAAGTCAGACTAACTGTCCATGCAGAAAATGCTATGGATAAAATACTTCTGTCCATCAGAAGGTATTGCTGCTACCCTTGATTCAGATCAAGGTCTAAGTCCTGAAATTGTTTGTTACTCTGAGCACATGAAGAGCCCCTACAGGAACTATTCACATGTGAAAAGAGCTAGGATCAGAGCCAAAGTTTTGCACACTGTGAAGGTCAAGCTTGCTTCCTTTTTAAAACTTGCACTTACCAGACAAACTCTCAGAAATATGGTTTCCATAGAGCACCTTCAGCTCACTCCTCAGGATGCTGTAAGCACCGTGGCTGATTTAGAGCAATTTGTGTCCTATCAGGTCCCTGAGACTTTGGGGCCTGGTGCCTTGGAGGGAGTTGCTGCCTTGCAGAGCAGGGGCTGCCCCTGCCTTCCCCTGGTTGCAATTATTGTGCTGCTTCTTCCCCCAGATGCCAGTTTTTTTATGAACTTCTCAAAATGTAATAGTCTCATAGATATTACACAACTCCTGGCTTTACAGTCATGGAAAAACCTGTTAATAAAAATGCACTGCCTGTAGGACGAATTCTCAGCATTTTTGCAAAGGTCACGTAAAATATATTGCTTGAGTAGCCTTACTTTGGTTGCCAGATAAGTCATTGAGAGGCCACATGATGACAGCTGCAAAGAAAGATTGTAATTCACTTTTGTGTCTCTATGCAAGAAAATAAGAGACACAAGCCTTTCCTTCTGTGCTGGGAGTGGAGGCTGTGTGCAGACTGGTGTAGGGAACAAAAAGGAACTACTTTCACCAGCCTGACAGATAAGGTTGGAGGTCTTTCTCTGCTGAAGGCCTCACATAGTTCTGCTTTGTTTCTTCTTTGCTGTCAGAACAATAAAAAAACTCAGAGAACAAATTGCAACCACATTGTACCATATATTTTGCTAGGATTTTCCCTCAGTCCCAAATATGACTTTTATTTTCCATATACTTATGTGAGCAACAGTTACCTTCTCTCCTTTTTCTCATCCCCATTTAGTAAAAAGGTAAAATAAACCCCACTTGGGTTTTTGAGCACTATCCCTGATTTTACTTCTGCGTCTCAAGAATGGAAATTCCCAAGATTTACCTTTTCTGGAGCAAGGTTTATCTCCATCACACTGTGCTCCATCAGTGCCAGTTGATCCTGTATTTGGATTTGCTGATGAACACAAACAGTGGGTCTGGGTCTCTCAGAGCCCCACTCTTTGCAGTGCTCTATAATTACAGTGGCTGGTCTTCTTTTTTCTAAATTACCTGTGGAAATAATAATTTTTGCCCAAGAAACTGGCATAACTTCAGGTCAAGTCACTTTATGTCAAATACAGCAGTAACTAGAAATGACACAGATGTATAAAAGAAACCTTACGGCCACAAATTGAGATGAACGATTGTCACATACCTTTATGCAACCTACTCCTTTTGTCCCAGGACTGGCCCTGTTGCTGATATGTTGGAAGTTTAGACCACATTCGTTTCAGACAGGTCTTGATTTCTAAATACACAGATTTTTGAGGGAGAGCCAGGCACCAGTGGTGGCTATCATCTCACAGAGCTGTTGCCAGAACCATTAAAACACAGAGCTCTGGAAGTCTCGTACTTAACAGCGGGAGGTAGAACAAACTAATTTTATTATCAACTCAGCTGTCAAGTGACAATGTTTCTTAAATGCTATGAATTATGTATAAAACACATTAATTTTTATGCTCTGCTTTGAGAGTTCCTGCACGCACACCCAAAGGGCAGGGCTTTGGCAGGGGCTTTGCAAGTCAGGACAGGGGGAACTTGTGGTCCCAGCTCCCTGCTGGAGCCAGGAGCAATGATATCCATGACAATACAGGTGGCAGCTTAAAATGACTCAAATAAGATCAAAATCAGACCGAGTCTTCGAGCTAGGAATTAATGAAATACCTGTCCTTGGTAACAGCAAACTGAGTAATAGAAATCTGCAGAAACTGTTCATTTAAATACATTTTGTAAATGTAACAAGTTGCACTGTGCTGTTCTTTGCATCTTTAAGAGTGTCTAGGGATTTATGTCTTGCAAAATAGAAACAAACTAAGAAAGCTGAAATATATTGTGTCTTTAGCTGTACTTTACAGCACAGCTTGTGTTTAAGAAGCAGTCTAGACATGCAAAAATGCTAGAATAAACAATATTTTTTTCATTATTTTAAATTAGCTTCTACTGGAAAGCTATAAATTTCAGAATGATGCACACTAACAGGATTGCATATCTATTCAAATATTCCAAACAAAAGATACTAAAAGGGTATTCTGTTACTTGCCACAATAAAAATAAATTTCCTTCCAACTTAATGCAATTACAAGTGATTTCCTGTAAAAGAAAAAATAAACCTTCAGGATATTTTGCAGGATATTTTACTTACTAGTACAAAAAAAACACATCCTTTCTTTTTCTCCCCCTCCTTATTTTAGTCGTGTGTTTAACCTATTTTAACATATAAATATTATTAAATACAATTTAATATTCATTATACGGCTTCAAATATTGGTTGGTCTTAAATAAATATGTTTTTATTCATTCTCCTTTCAGGTGAACTGTGTGTGCAATTAAAGAATAATCAGCTAGAGTCATGACTGAGATTTTGGATTTATGACCACCAGGTTAAAAAAGAGCTGTTTCTTCTGGAGACCTGACAGAAGTGGCTATGCCAAGGTGCAGAATTTTTCTCCTTGTGATTGTGTAGGGCTATAACAAAGCAGGTAGATAACTACCCTGACCACTCCTGTAGCTGGAGAGCAACAGGAGTGCAGTAAATCAGGTACTAATCTGGATCTTGGAAGACCCATCTTACTTTTCTACCAGGCTTCTCTCTTCAATCTGGCTTTTGGCAAATCTTTTAAATCCTGTGTCCGTCAGGTTCTTATTGAATATGAAAATTAATACTTCAGTAATAGAAATATTTTAAATATTGCTCAAATTATGTTTGAATAAAAACACTTGCAGATATTGTTTGATATAGCTCAAAATTTTCACATTTAAAAATGGAATTGATTTTATAAGTATGTTGCATGCCTAGGTTTACTTGTATTGTCTTGCTGAGAGAGCAAAGACCTGTTGAAATAAAGTGCTTTTAAATCATCATCAGACATGGACTTCTTAAGCTATTAAGTATATTGTATTTTGCAAAAGGGAAAAACATAACTCTTTAGTAACACGATATCTTTTAGCATCCTTTTTTGACATCACCTTAATACCAGTGGCATTGGTGGCCATATAATACCAAAGAAAAATCAGTGTGATGGGGGATTAGCAGGAAATTATGACCTCTGGCTTTCCATGCTCTGTAACCTGAGTACCAGAACTGCTCACCAGAGAAACAGAGGAACTCATGTCCATTGAATGACAGTCTTTTGACCCTAACTTTGACGAATTTGCTCTTTCATGAGTTAGGGAATGGAGGAATTGCTTTGCTAAACAGAGTTTCTGAGACAGAACACTGACTTGCACCCCATCAAGAACTTTATTCATTCAAAGTACAAGACAGGACTTTCTGAACAAACATCTGCTTCAGGGGCAAAGTAATAGCAGAGAATGGGCATGGATGCTTCTAGCTTTGTGATGTTGCCAAGGGCTTAGTAATTCTCATTCCAGGGATTGCTGTATCTCAGCAGTGAGTGAAGTTGTTCATTTAAAAATGCTTGGGATTGTTTTGAACGAAAGAGTTATGCAGAAACGCATGCTACTGGGATGTGGATTCCTTTCCTTCAATTTAGATAACAAAATATGCAGTATTAAGGTTTTCACAGGATTATGCAACATTCCAGACCTTCCTTCCACAACAGGGTCATGTTGACAAGAACACTGAGGTATCAGTACAGACCAACATGTCAGTCTTACCTGTGGTTTGGTTTGGCATCATAGGGCACTATGTTCACTCGGTTCAATTTTGGCTATGAGGTGTGGACTCCTAAGTCTCCTTCCTGGAAAAGATTTTTTGCCAATCGAAGTCTGAAATTGCATGTAGGTGTTGTTTTGTTCATCAAAACCACACCTGTTGTTAGCACTCCACTGAGCTACCCATGAACATGGCTCACGGCGGTTCTCAATGAAACAGAAGGGAGGAAGGCTCCTCGCATCAGAAAACGCTGTACCTATTTCTCCAAACCGTGTTTGTTGTACCTTACCGCACTGCTCACCAAACCTGTCCAACGCGTTGATAATCCGGCAGGCCTTACAAAACCTTTATTCGGGAGGTGCGGAGTTTGTCCCGTGAGGGGCCGGGCCCGGCTCCCGGAGCTGGCTGCATTTCCCTCAGCAGCGCCGCTAGAGGGCGCCCCAGGCAGCGCTACTCCCTCACGGCCTCAACTACAAAAAAGTGACAAAAAAATGGTTCTTTGTAACGTTTAACAGGGAAAAAACACGCGGTGTTTCTCATCGCTGCGACTTAATTTCGCTGCCGAGTGTACTGATTATTTGTGAGGCTGCTTTAACCTCGCCTAACGCAAATCGCGATCTCGCGTAGCAACCTCAATGAACCACCCAGGGAAAGGTCCCTCAGAGGGTTTCGAATTAAGATATTTCTCAATTAGTGTCAAAAAGCACAAACGCAATGCTGGTTATATACTCACAGGAATTCTAGAGCAAACAGCAACAGATAAATAAAGGTGAAAAGCAGCTTAAAATGCATTATCAGTCAGGTTTTTTAAGACTTAACGCACCTTTGTCTGGTTCATCTTAGCCTAGTTCAGTTCAGCCAGCTCCTTTGCTTTTGGGTTTGAAATCAGATTTCAGTGCAGTATAAGATAATTCATTTTAAAATCTAGATTTCATTGCAGTATAGGATAATTAATTTTATTCAAGTTTTAGATAGCATTTTTCTTGTTGCTAAAGGAAGAAAATCCTTGTTGGGGAAAAAAAAAAAAAAAAAGAATTTGCTATCCTAAACCATTTCCATGTTGAAACCAAGTTGTTATCTCACATAATTTCTCAGACTGAAGAATTTGAAGAGAAAACCAAAACAGATTAAATATCCTTCTTATGCTTACTCCTAGTAATATTGAAATGCAATTAAATAATAGACAGAACCAGACCATGACATTTTGCATTTGATGTATAATAAGACAATTGACAACAAAATATTCTGTTGTTTTTTTTCAACACATGGTTGTTATTTTCTGTAACTAGTAGCTATGAATATAGCCTAAAGGTCTCAAATTCCCATTTATCTAGTGAAATTAGTGTGTATTCCATTCCAGGGTGTCCTAATAAATACAATTTAAAGAAACAAGCAACTTTGTACTTGTGGTACTTAGTGGTAAAGCAGAGCTTATTTCAAAAGGTGGTGACTTATGCCTGTTATTTGAAAAGAACATGAGACCAAAAATATACAGGTGACATTTTCTTAAGTGTCTCAGATATACAGTTTAAAAATAGATATAATTGGTTGCAATACTATGGCAGTTATGGCTGTGGTCATGGTAATAAAAGCTGTAGTTGATCTGATGCAAGGAGGATTTACGTGAGTGAGATTTCACCCTCCTGAACTCTTATAACTGTTTTTAAACTAATATTAATCAATGAATATTAGGTTTTGGCACTTTAACTGTATCAGTATAAATTGCAAAACTTGGGCATTAAAGAACCCTAAATTTCATGAACTTCCTCTGAAAGTGAACTAAAAAATGAAAACAGGACTACAGAGGGCCAGGATAAATCATCACTGTTGTTCAAAAGTTTGGCAAAGAAATTAGAAATCAAGTGCCTGGCAAAAAACTATTAATCCCATACATGGTCCAAGTCCAATAAATCTTTATGCATTTAAAGCATACAGTCCCAGAGAACATACTTCTGCAAACATTTTGCATTACCTGCTGCTAGGGTTTTTTGCTAATATTCTTACTAGTGTTGTCTGGAAATATTTTAATGTCATTTAGGAACAAATGAGTTTTCAAGACCACACTTCTAAGGGTATTATCACAAATTAGGTCATTAACATTTTTGAAGATATTTTCATTTTTCTGTAGCATGTAAACCCATGAACCAAAATAACCCTTAGTGTTATACTGTAAAGTTTGATTAATCTAGGTACCCCAAAATATTTATAATTTTATTATGTTTATGTATTTTATTGGCTTTATACGAATGAAGAAACATGATTTGATCCAATTGTATCAAATAATACATATCCAATAATATATATACTCTATTGGGTCATATTTTGAGTGGAAGAATAATTTTATTGTCTGATAAGGCATAAAACAGGCTCTGTGTCCAGACCAAGAATGGATCTTGGGCACAACCCTGAAAAGTTGTCTCTGCTTCAGAGTTTATCTGCATGAATAAAGTTATAAAATAATCCAGAGCTATTTATCCTCATCTCCATTATTATCATCATTATCATTATCAAGAGCATTAAATAAAGAACTCAGGGTTAGGGGTAGGGGTTAGGGTGCCTGTCTCCTCCAGGTAGCTGAGATCTTTATTTCTGTATTCATTCAGGGCGCCTCTATTTCAGTTACTGAACTTTTGCTATCTTGAACACATATTTTGCACTGTTTTTCAGGAGTAAATTTTTATGTTTGTGTTCTTTACGTTAATTCTGTAGAGAAGAGAGCTACTGAACAAAAGTCACTGTCATGGTTTCGATAAGTTTTCTTTGTGAGCCTCAAACAGATGAAAAGGTAGGGTAAGGCCAACTAGAAAAAGCTGTTCTTCCATCACAGTGTTTCCACACGGTGACTGGAATTGCTGGAAACATAAAGAGGGGACTCAGAGTCACTCACAAGTTATTGAAGCTTAACAAGTTAATCCATCATCTGACCCAAGCAGGTGGCCCAAGTCCATGCCCTCTGCCCGTGGCAAAGGCCTGGTGACTCCGTTACCTTAAACTTGGCCACTCTCTCCTGTCCTGTGTCCCCAAGGGCTGGGCACACGGGGAGGAGCTGCCATCGATTAGCCGATGCTGTGCCTCCATGCATTGCTCTTGTGTGCCCCAACCCCTGCCTACAGAGACAGATTTCTGTCATAAAATTCCCTGCACAGACAAGACCAGCTTTTGGCTTTATCATTATTTCAATCGCTTTAGTGTAGATCCAATTACACAGGTATAAAATGTTTCTACTGGCATACCCTGGCACCAGTACAACAGCAGTTAAAGAGATAACTCTAGGGCTGGGATAGATGTGTGAATAACAACAGCTGATCAACAGCCATGCTGATAAAATTTAAATGAGATCAAGCCTAAATCTTATCCTACACTGATAATAGGAATGTCTGTTATGTGTCAGACTCACTGGGTGTGAGAGGAGAGTAAAGCCAGAAGCTGATCTCGGTAAAACCTCCCTCAGGTTCTCAGGAGTTATCCTTTAATGCAAGCCAGAGCTATCCAGGTTTCCAGCTACGCTGTGGGCAGTTGTGTCCTAATGAAAAACCATACAGGTATGGCAGCAGTAAATGCCAGATTGATGATTACCACCTGAGCATATACATTATGGCACTGTCTAACTTTATTTTAACTACACATTACCTTGTTTTACAATTCCCACAGTGCTCTGCACTGTTTCAGTATGTAAAACCGAGAAATAGACTGTAGATCTCTTTAGAGAATGTTGTTTTCTCCTGACCATAGGCATGGGTCAGTATATAAAAGGCAAAAGCAATTTACTGTGGTCTTTCTCCACTTCTGCTTCTAGTCATTTGCTTGTACCATGTTGTAAATGAAGAGCAGAGGCTGTGGTCTGTGTTAGACCTGAAATAAAAATGTTTCATATCGCTCTATGAAGAAAAAAAGTTCAACCTGCAATCTGTACTGCCATGCAGTTTGGGGCTTTTTCCAGCCATAGTTAAACAAAATGGTTTGTCTGAAGCGAAAATAAAATATCTGTTGCTGTTGATATGTCTGCCAAATTTAAAACATGATATAAACCAAAGTCGACAGCATAAGCCACTCAAACAAGGCCTCAGGGATTCCAAAATGTGCCTTAATATTTATTTTTCATACTTGATTGCAGGTTATGCACAGGTAAGTGTAGTGCTACCCTGAGGGTTTTAAGTGTAACGTAGTCAACCATGATAATACCTTCAGTATCTCGGAAGACAGTTCTCGCAATGACTAATAGGAAATGAAAGCAAAGAAGAGTATTTTTCAGACTAGTTTTAAGTTTCCTCTAGAGTTATTTGATAGATTTCTGGAATGTTTTCAGTATTTCCCTATCAATAAGATAAAAACAAGTATTACCCCAATTGTGACATTCTGCGTCCCAGCACTCAAAATCCCCCTAAGATTAACTTGATTTTACGACACTGTAATACATGAGAAGTTATTGTCTTCCCCTCTATCCACTACTTCCTCCAGTAATCTGGACTGATATTTACCAGTCATTTTCTCAAAAATCAATCACTAGCCACTGACACATACATGTACTAGTGACAAAAACAAATGAGCCTGAATGATTGTTCAAGCACTCCCATTCGCTTTAATACATCGCTTTCTGGTGGAACATGTAAGAACTAGCCATGCCAATACCATGTCCTCACAGACATTTTTTCTTAGCCTTAATGATTTTAAAATAAAAATGAAATCTTTTACTGGATTTGAAGATGCTTGTCCATATTATTCAGATGTGGAGAACCCGAACTCTGCCTCGGAAGAAACCTTCAGCTCAGACTCACCAGCTCTAGCTGCTTGCTCTTGTTCAGCTGATACAAACAGAGCTACGTCTGGCTTAACAGGGAGCACATTTCAAGCAGCTTCATGTTGCTAGAATAGCAAGGACATCATAAAAAGTACGACTGGAGTCAATTTTATCTCTGACCAAAAAAAAAAAGGTAAAGTTTCTCATTGGAGTGTTGCACAGTCTGTTGCTGGAAGTTATACTTGAAGAATGGGATCAACCAAAATCCGCATGTTAGTAAAGAAACACAGAACATAATGCTGTACTTTTAATATCTGCCCCTGTTTGAGGCTTATTTTCTCTTGCCTTGGCATTTATAGCAAAGAGAAATCTCTCTGGAAATGCACAGTTTGCGAAGCAAGAAGCTTACACAGGAATGGAGCAGTGATGTCCTCTTGCCCTTTTGCTGTAAGCAACTCTGTTGTCACGGTGTATTCACAGGAGACCAGGTCCTGTTCTTCCCCTCCTGCTACTGGGTAGACTGGTACTTTTACTTTGGAGTTCTCCATTGTCACTTCAACTTAAAATCTGGCTGCCACCAAAGCAGCTCCTTCTGTCTCATTTATTTTAACACCCATATCGATGGGGAAGCCAAGTTCTACTTGAAAATATGGGATAATAATTCAAATCACTGTGGTTATTATTTATGATTTCACTGCACTGTGATTGTCTTCTTGGCTATAAGAAGAGTCTTTATTACAATTCTGTGTTAATTTTGGAGGTGCTATCTTGTGACAATGGTGAGCAGTTCTTTTCCCCTTATCATTGTTGTAGCTGTGTCAATGGATTAATTATTAAAACTTAACAAATACAGATCTTTTCTATTGCAGAGTTTCAAGACTACTGTTACATCCATTAGTTATGAAAAATCCAAAATTTTACCCTTGGCTTTCTTGCTTTCTAAAAGCAGAGCGCACGCATGCATTCATAAATCAAGAATTAGTGTTGGATGTTTCTCTGGGTTATGAAGCTGTTCACCTCGAGGGACTTCAGTGACATTGTACTAAACTGAAAAACAGAGCTAGAGTGGTTAGTTCTGTCGCCAGGGCCCCTGAAATGTACTTAGAACCTTTCTTGTAGTATAGTACTCACATTTTTAATTTATGTTGCACATGAAGGAAGTTAAAACCTTGCTTCCTTCACTTTTCCCTCCACCTCTTGTTTCACTGTCATGTTGGAGACCAACTATGGGTACCATGACTAGTATAGCACTACTGTGGGTACATGGTATTTCTTTTTATTTTCTTAGAACTGCGGGCAGCAAGATTTTTATATGCTGGAGTTTTATTCTGAGCCTATGTTGTTTTGTAAACCAGTAGTGGGTTTAAATTGCACCCCTCTATAAATGAAGTTTATGAAGTAGTTATTCAGAGTTTACAGCTTCATTCTTCTCTTTGATTATTGTTAATGAGAACTTTGGTTCTCATTGTTTCTTTGTCCATTACCTTGAAGAACTATAAAGTATTCGGCTCTTAGAGAAGAAAAAGGAACATTTTATATTTATGTTACGCTTTATTCAAACCTGAAATTTTCTTTTCAATTATCTCTAACTTTAAAAACGCTTTCCTGATCCAGCCTGTAATTTTGCTCATGGTGAGGAAGATCCCATTACCTTAACCTAACTTATCTTCCCCCAGCAGATCATGGACTTCTCTCCACAGACCAGTGCAGCAGAGTGCAGTTCCCTCCAGCAGTGTGGCTTCATCAAAACAATTTGCAGCTGGGCATATTCGCTCCACATTTCAAACTGGGCTGATAACGATTGTATTCAGCTGTTCTACCATGATTATATTACTTTTAGGTTTTATTCCTCTGCTTCTATGCACTGCTGCCATTAAGGTATACAGACCTGCCTGCTTGGTGACCGCTGCATTCCTTAGGCTGTGAGAACTCCTTTGCAACATCCCAGTGTTAAACTCAGAGTGACTATGTTTTGTGACCAGGAGGATGCACTGCTACGGTACAAATCCTTCCCAGTTCCTCTGGCCATCATGATTGAATCCAGCATTGCACTATTTCCACTTTATGTTCTATTAAAGTTATTAAAGATGTTCTTTTGGCACTATGAGAGTGACCATGAAATCTAACCTGCCAGAGGGTGCTGAATCCAAATGCTTCCCGGAATAAAAAAGGTGATTGCTAATGAGTTGCAAACCTCAGTTTCAAGAAATAATGGTTCTTATTTCCTGTCCTAAGCAGCAAGTCCCTTACATGTGCTGACTGCAGGCACCAGTGACAAATTCCTGCAAATAAATCTCATCACTGGGCACCCACCCTTCTACTTTTCACCAGCCCCAAAATGCATTATTGCAGTGGCTATTTAAACACGGGAAGGTAAAAAGCCTTTCACAGAATTAATTTCCTCTCTTTCATGAGAGAGATATAATGCATTAACTGATTTGAAAACAGAGTGAGCCTCTTTTATAACATGGTCACTCACCAGGCAGGCTTTCCACAGGGCACAGGAGCTGAAATAAACAATCGCTTACACAGAAGGAAACACTCCAGTGCCTTGCCATGCTGGTGCTTGTAGAGAAAGGAATAAAAAAAAAAACAAACAACCAACTAACATTTCATTGCATGTTGAAAAGAAAGTGTAAGCACTCTGTTTCGAAAGCTTTAAAGCATAATTGAAATTCAACATGCAGATTTCTGTGTTATTACAATGCTGCGTGCACTAGCTCATTTGCTGAGCAGCCAGCATTTTAAACCACACATTGCAAGAACTTTGTGCTGGTACAATAACAACGTAGAAAAATTAGGATGACAGCAGCAGTATGCTCAGCCCCATAAACATTCCTCAGCTGAAACAGGAACTACAGGGCAGTGCTAGCCTATGTACTGTGAGACCGGAATATTTCTGCTTCCATGTGCAGATGGAGCACAGATCACTAGTGTGCTGACAAGCTGAACTCCAAACAAAGAGATAAGCTACATATGTACTGGCAGGTAAGCTCACTGATCTTTTTAACCCAGTGAACATCTGATGTGATGTGAGATTCGCTAAATTGTAGATTGCAAATCAAGGTCAGACTGAAGGGTGACTTAGTATTTTGTAACATTCTCCCTGCTTCACTGAGTGAAAGCAATCCAGAGTGAATTCCGGAGTGCTTTTTGCTCTTTTAATCTGATAGTAATTTGAAAATGTATTTGACTACAGAACTAAACATATCTCAACTCAAACTGTCAAGAAGTGTTAGAAAAAAATAGTCGAAAAAAAAGTAATTTTATTCTTAGGCTACCACAGTGTAAGAATAAAATACTTGCTGCTGTGCACAAAGGCCAGTGTTAGAATTAAGGTACCGTGTCCGTGGCTGAGGGGGCCAGGAGGCTGAGCTGGCACTGGAACTCTCCAGAGTAACCTTTCTTTTTTCTGACTACAGTCCCAGCAAAGAGTGGCATTGGGCTGAGAACGTGTGACTGGAGCTCCCCTTTGCTCTTGGAGATGGATGACGCTGGCAGAGCAGTCCAAAGCCACAGAGCACAGGGAGAATCTGGGTCACTGTGCAATGTGTTCACTGTGCCAAATCATAACAGTAGTGAAACGCTCAGACCACTAACCTAAAAATGAGTTCCTGGTTGCTAAATTCACATCTTAAATAGACAGAACAACTTTAATTGGCATTGTAAGGTAGTTTTGGTTTTGTTCTCAGAATAAGTTATATTAAATGAGAGTGTACAGAGGAACAGTGTGTGGGAAAAGAGTATTTACACACACGGATGTGTATTTACACTCATTGAGGTTTTTACCATTCATGGCATACTGCAGGATACACTGTCACAGGGAGCACTCAATGAAATGCCTGTTCTCTGAATCAGTCCCCCATTTATCTACTAAATCTTTCCATTTCTTCCAATCTAAAGAACCATCAGTAAGTAGAAAATATAATCTATACATTGAGGCGAGGAATACATTAGCTCTGTAATAAGGATGTGAAAGAAAACGTGGTCTTGGATTGTAGCTGTATTTGCCTATAACTGTAGATCATTTGCAAGGCAGGCTGAGAGAAAATAAAAGATTCCCTGGCAACCCTCCCTGTCTCCAAATGCCTGCTCAGGCAGAAAAAAACAACCACCCTGCATACATATTCCAATGAGCCACTGCGGGGCAGTAACAACAAAAACATTCCTCAGCAAAACAAGGGGCTTTGAACAGCCACTTCGCCTTCTCTGAGCAAAGGACACAAAGAAACTGTTCTTCGAAGAAAAGCCGAACATTAGGATTTCCATTCTTACGTTGCAAAATGTTATTAGTCTTTTTGGGAAGCATTTTATAGCTGTGCTTAGCCTCGACTCCTCCCCCAGAGATGCTGGCAAACAGCGATTTTGAAGCTGTTACTCAGTTTTAGAGCGATGAATAGAGGTTGTGTGTGAGATATCCAAGACTCTGTTTAAGACACTATCTGGATTTTCTCTGTGTGCAAAAACTCTTTTCTACCTGAGGGCTGAGTAAATAAGTTCTTTTCAAGTGATTATTCTCTGTGCAGGAATTTTCCCTTGTAAGGTATGGAAACCCCTGAAGATTAGGTATTTTTGTGCTGCTTTTGTTCCTCTCAGGGCAAAATCTTCAGTGAACAGAAGTTATTACAAAAAAATTATTTTATATCTTAAGGGTAAAAGAATATACTTTGTTCGGTTTTGGATGTAGCTTGGAATCAAAATTACTGAGCTGCTTTGTATCCAATATTTCACATCTAGAGGTTCAAAATTAGATCAATAGTTTTGTCTTCCTTTCCTCTACCCCCACCATTCTGTAGGTTTAATAATATCAATGGAACATGAAGAAATAAACTTTTATTTCTTTTTGCATAGTACCAAAAGGGGGGAGGTGGGGGGGGGAACCTATTTAAAGATCTCTAATTACCATCTGAATTTTCTATAAATACAAAACTTCCTGTAACATCCATTCCAAATAGATATTGCCCTTTAGTGCTGCAGGAATTTGTACCAGATTAGTAACGTGTGCTGCAATATAGATTCTGTGAAAAGTCGGAGTATCATTCTTCAGTTGAAGTGTGAGAAAAAGAGGATCAAGACATACAGAGAGCTGAATTACAGACGTGGCTCTTCAGTTACACTTTGAAGATCATTTTCATTTCCATTTTGATCTTAAATCTTACTCATAAGTAATTAACATTTGGGGATGCATGACAGATGGCATGTGCCACCTTGTCTTTTTGGGCAGTCTTTTTGTGTCTTGGCTTTTCAAGACATATTCCAGACCTAAAATAATTTTTTTGGGGAAAAAAAAAGAGATAAACGAACTTACTTTGGCTTGCAGACAGCAATGTGAAAAAGTACAAAATTTCTTATTCTATTCAAAAATTCTTCCAAATTTACTTCTACTTTTTTTTTTTTTTTATATTTAAAACTATTTCTTAGATCTGTAGGTTGTCAGATCTAGAGTAGCCTGCATTTTTAAAGATAATATGGCTATAAATGTAATGTTAGAATCGCCAAGAACATTATTGAAAGTACTTCTCTTCATATATCCAACTAATCAGTATCCTACTGATACTCCAGGATAGGAAAGATGAAGATGTCATCTCATCTGCAAACTGAACCTTTAGTGATGTTCATGTTTACCTTTATCTTCACAGTTTGCTTTGCTTTACTTTTTCATCAAATAGAAACATCATGAAAAATTAAGAAGAAAAAAGTATTTGGAAGTTTTATGAATTTATAGTTATCTCAGGGACTACTCAGCCAGATGAATTTTCAATCACAAGATCCATAAGTGGTCATTACTAGGCCTGCAAGGTGGCATTAAGCATCATCTTCAAATATAAGTTTCCCATCAGTTCTTTGAGAGAATTGCAGTAAAATTCCTGTGTTTATTCTAAAAGTGGAAAATGTGCTTACAGTGATAAGATCCAACAATTTTGCCTCACAGAAAAGAGGTAAAAAACAACACCAAGAAGTTAGGAAGTTTAAAAATACCCATTCACCCTTACTCACCTTGAATAATCAGACATAAATTGTGGGAGGAGCTTGAGGAGTTGGGGAGAAGGGAACAGGAGTAATCCTGGAACTGTCTTAAACCTGTATTTTAATATATTTGATTATCTTCTACTGACCAGCTTGTATGAGAAAGTATGGAAATGAAATAAGAAAGGCAAAAGATCACCAGACTTCAGAATCTTTCTTGCTAGTCATTGGTTTGCCTTCACACGCTCTGGAAGCAGATCTGTGCTGGCAACACTGATTAAATGCAGCAGGTATAAAGTGTACCTGGCAGTTAAAACCTTGTTGAACACTGCAATGATAGTGCATTTCTTGACTTGGGAGGTTGTTCATGCAGCCTGCTCAGCCGGGATGTTCATCCAGCCCGTTTACCATTTATGAGACATTGTGTTAGCATTGAATTAGCTTATAGATTGTTTTAATATGCCTTGAAGCAGCAGGGTGTATAATTGTTTGAATGTTTCTTTCCACTGACTGCACAGCATTACTTCTTTCTGCACCTGAGAAGGCTTTTTCCTCCACCTGAACACTTAACAAGCAAATTTCCAGATATTCAGAAGCAAATGCAAACAATTTAGAACAAATCTTGTTCCTGCGATTAGGGCCTCAAATGAAACCCTACCAAACAGGGCCAGTACAGCTGAGCTTTGTAACATTTTCTCTTCTTTTCAATGATTTTTTTTTTTCTTCTTCAGGAAGGCATTGCAGCGTGACACCCTTCCTTATCTTAATTCCTGTTTTTTGAAGAGAAAAATAGCTTTCAACCCTCTATACAGTAAACTCTGTACATACAAAGAAGTGTATGAAGACTCAGTGGAATGCGTAGGTTTTGGTACCATTTACCATTTGTATCTTTTTGTACCATTTAACTTTTGTAGCTTTTTTGTACCATTTAACATTTGTCAGTCTGCCATTTTTTTCTGCTGCAGGTTTTGGGTACTGTGTCATGTTGGTGATGCTATGAGTTAAATTTCCTATTAATGCCTAAGTGGACTTTACCAGTGAAACCCAGGCTTGGGAATCCCTGTGAAACTGTGCTTTGAATTTCCTGCACATATACAGTGCACAAAGTAATTGCATCAATCATAGTGGTGTCTGTTAAATACCATTATGTGACTTAATTAATGTCTGCCTAGCATTTTCGGATTCACAACCAGTCAAAAACATTACCATGATGTTCTTAACAGCTGCTAAATTTCTTTTATAAGCCAGAAATAAAACACAGAGTAAAGGTGGTCAGACGGGTTGGCAATTAATTGGAAAATCACCAAAGAGTACATGGTGAGGAAAGCAATTACTATAAAATGCAGAAATTAGAAAATGCAGCCATTAGGGATATCTGGTATTAAACCTTCAGAGGAATGTAAATATTTAATTTTTTTAAAAAATTGTTTTTGTATAATGCATTAGCTTGCAATGAATGTGGCATGTAATGCATGTAAAAGTACTCCTTGGTCAGCAAGGGAGGCAGCAAAATGCCAAACATTAAACCTTACATGAAAAGCCTATTTATACTGAGTTGACTGATGAGATGGCAGCATATTTATGTTTTTCTAAATATAAAACACCACATACTTTTATTTACAGGCCCTTCTTTAGAAAGTCATGTCATTTTACAGTCTTGAGTTTGGGTCAACTAAATGGACGTGCCACGAATGAACTCCATGAGTGACATTACAAAACCAAGTACATCACTACCCTAAAAACTACTTCATTTTAATCATGATATGTAATGTAAAAATTGGTGAAAACTCACAAGTTGTTAGTGCTTTGAAATAACAGCAAAATTTTGTCACAAACTGCTAACTTCCTCTTCGTCTGTGTGCGAGAAAGTACATCAGAAGCAGAGTGCCGTGTGTGAAATTGGAACGGGAGCACTTCGTTGTTTGGTGTCACTCTGAACACCTGGATCTCATCTGTGTGGGAATGAGAGCAACAGGTTGTGTGCTGGAAACAAAGAGAGAACCCTGGCTCCTGGGCTGCTGAGAGGAATCACTGCCGTGGGGCTGAGCTGAAGGTGTGCAGGGCGTGCGGGGAGAAGGAAACAGGAGCAGAGCGCGAAGCCAGCTGAGAACAACACTGCTCTGAAACAGCTCCTCTAGAAAATGTCAGAGAACATCCTCATCATCTGAAGCCATTTTTAAATGATTACTAATATGGCTCAATTATGTTTTCTTTCCCTACACCCATGTGTTTAAAATGTGAAAGAAAATGGTGAGATGACTGCTAAAGATGCCTGATAGTGCATATTTGCTTGGAAGTATACTTTCATATCAAGCAAATGTCAGTGCAAACACCTGCAATCTGTATTGCTTGTAACTGTAAAAAAACAAATGTAAGTTGGTTCATCACCACCACTCTCTGAATAAGGCTGCTGCTACTCTGTGGCTGTTACTATGTGTATTTTTGCACTTCAAAATGTGAAGGCAAGCATGCTGATTATTTAAAAGCATGGCTCCTTGTTCCCCCCAAAAATGAAGTAAATACTAATGTATGGTGTTCTGTGAAGAACAAACTGTATTTTAATGGATTTTTAAGGGAATATTCTGTCAAAATTCACTGCTCTTTACGACTAATTTGGTTAACACTTAATTTCAAAGTAAGTGCAGAAGCAAATTGAAACATGATGCTGTGAGAAAGACACTGAAATAAATTTAAAGATTACTGCAGGTACCACGACTTTGTACCTTTTTTATATCTCTGTCTATTTACAGCTGAGAACCCAAGATCTGTTGTGTTAATCAGCAAAAGAGAATAAGGGTCTGTGCTGAGCTTTGACCAGAAGCATATTAAATCTGTATTCCTTCCCTTCTCTTTTCTACACGTTTGTGTAGAAAACAAAATTTTCACATCTCTTTGCTCTGTGCCCGAGAAATGTGGAAAGGACTTGAGTTGCCCAACCTGCTTCGTCCTCTCTGCCTGCAGTGAGCAGCTGAAGGGCTGCCACAGAGGCAGGGTTTTGTCTCCCAGTAATTTCATGTCACAGTTTGTCCCTGTAAATGGAAAACAAAATGGTATTTCTGAGCAGATGACAGGTCTGGTCCTTCAGGCTTTCTGGGCCTGAAGAAAAATCTACTCATGTCAGTGAAAATCTGCAAAGTGGTTTCTGTGGAGAAGTGGTTGAGAAAACAGCCTGTGGGGCACTTGCAGATGGTATGCTCAACATTTGTACACAAGGTAGGAAAAAATTAGCAGTCAAAACCTGAACGTTTTGGTGTGGATATTTTTGCTATCAATTTAAATAATTTTCTTTTGATTTCTTCTTAATTTTTGTGTAACAAAAAATAACACCAAATATTTAAAAATGTGATTCCTTCTAAAAGAAAAAAAAAAAGGATGTATTTATTATTGAACTTACTTGACGTCCTGTTATTGCCATTCTATAATCAAATATAATATAATATAATCAAAGAACTATGTGTGTGTGGATGTAACTTATAAACTCCTGATATTAATCAGTACTATTTTTGTTCCTGCTCTTGTTGTTCAAAGAGTCACACAGAATTCCATCCTTGTGGAAGGCCCTGAATAATTGCATCAGTCCATCAGGGTGTCCTGCACAGCCCTGGTTTTTCATATGATGAGTTACACACTTGGCAGAAAGAAATTGCTCACTTGGAAATAACCCTTAAACAATAAATTTGAGGGCATTTTTATTCAACTTCAGCACAAGGACGAGTGCATGGCTTAGGTCAGATTGTGGCCCACCATGTTGCTTGACTTTATTTAAAACAATGAGTATGCCCTCATTCTATGGGAAACTGTATTGTGTCATGTAACCTCATGAAAAAAGTCAAATCATTTCCATCCAAATTTAAAGAGATTGCCTACTCATCGGAAGTAATGTTTTTATTTTACTCTTTACATAAAGTGCTGGAAATTTCTTTCATTAGCTTGCATAGTCAGGCTCCTGTTAAAACAATAATCGACCCAGACTTCTATATCATTATAATAAAAAAATTAGTATTATGCTAAATAGGAGACTGTAATATTCAACTGAGTGTTACAAATCACAAGCTTCTCAATTAGCAAGAATTTCCTGATCAATTGCCACAAGCTATAAAAAAGAAAATATAAGAAACCTCATAACAGAGCTTTTTACTTGCCAGTGTTATGGGATTAATTTTAAAATCAGAATTGTTTTAGTAAATTCTTAAAACTATTTTCCTGGCAGCTCATGAGTAAAAGTTAAGGGTTTTTAATTAAGAGAAAAATATTTTAATGAGGAATCATTATATTCTAGGCGGTGATGTATGAAGAAATTAAAACAATACATTTAAGGGATTAATAACTGGGAAGTCAGAGGGAAATTGTCATCCAACTGAAAACTTTCTGATAGGATCCTAATGTAATTGGTTCTTTGTCCTTCACTGCTTGACACATTATCAATGAGCTTGAAGAAAACGTGAAATCTCCGAGGATAATTACTGTGGATTACAGAAAGACAGATAATGAAGAGGCCAGGTCACTTATCCAGATGGCTGAGGTGAATTCAAACAAATACTATACATTTCAACACAGCCAGATTAAAAAATAAGCAAATCCATCCATTTAGGGCCCAGAATAAAGGCAGCACTTGCAGGATAAAGCGCACAGGAGATGGTTGGCATGCTGGTGGGCTCATGGCTGCAGCTGAGCCGGCAGGGCTGGTGCTGAGCGGGGCTCAGATCCTCAGCACACCTCTGGGAAAGTCAGAGACCCGCAGCTGCCAGGGCACCTCCGCAGCATCGGGGCCACCTGCGGGCACTGAGTGGCCACACAGAGTCCTCCTGGGCCAGCCCAGCCCGTCCCGAGGTGGGAGCACACGGGCCAGGGCTGCTGGGGCCGGGACCTGCAGGAGCAATCCCCAGGGGAGAAGGTGCCTGTGCCCCTGGAGGCTCCGAGCTCCAGGCAAGGGTAAGGGGAGTGCGGAGCTCCGAGCCCAGTGCCTTTGGCTGGGAGGTCACTTTGGTACAGTCTGCAGGTTTTGGTGAATATTAGCCGGTGAAGATAAAGGTTTTGGCCAATGACATCTCAGTCAGAAGCAAGAGAAGCTAAAGGAAAAGTTTACTGACCAAAAAACCAGGCTTAAAAGTTGAGGCTTTTCATGCTACTGCTGAGTTTTAAAAATACGTGATTTTGGCTGCTGCTCTTTAATGGTGCTGGTAATTACCATTTTTGTATGCTGAACAGGTGAGATTATTCAATATCATCAGCAATGACTATTGGGGGTAAAAGAAAATGTGTGATGGTAGAAGATGAAGTGTATGTAATGGTGGGAGAGCTCAGGTAACTGTGCCATGAGGATTTCATTTAATCCCTATGTGTGTGGATCAAACTGTTGGTTGAATATGTAATTAAGAAGATTTTATGTGGACCTCTCATTCTACAGGGTAACAGGGCCATGAGCTTAATGCTTCCAGAAGCTGTGAATATGAACCAAAATCCTGTCCAGATGGCAATGGTCATCAAACTCATCTTAAACCCAAGGTCTAACCTTTCAGGCAGGACATGTTGTATTGTCTTATATGATTAACAGATAAATCATTCTCACTATATTCATTTTTACTGGTTTTCTTTGGGGACCCTTGTCACTCTGCTACAAAATTGATGTATTTCTTGTTATTCTTGCATTATGCTCTCCTGACTTCTAATCTATTTATTTCACACAAAGAAACTTGTTACATAAATTGAGCTTCAAAAATGTATCACAAAATGTTCTTTCCCTTTGGTAAGAATTTGGTAACCAAACAGTCAAATTGAAAGAACATTACAGTTGTTTTTTGGGAACTGATCTTTCTGCTGTACATCTCTGTAGGATATAACTCATTAAAATGTTATGTTCCTTTTTGTTTTCCATCACTGTACCCTTTGTAGCAGAGTGAACCCTCTCTGCATGTGAATTGTAAACCTTGCTTGATGCTGACTGCCCCTGTTTTGTACTGTAAGTGAATATTGTCACTGCAGTCCATGTGGCATTGTATAAATCTTAAGAGATAGTGAAAAGAACAGTATTCATATTGATTCTTGCAGCACTCCTGTACTTGCACGCTCCTTCAAAACTATTCCCACTTGCAAGCCTCTTTGATTTGAAATCTGCTTTTATTAATCTACTCCAGTAACTCAGATATTTTAAGGTAACTTTGTAGATTTGCTCTTTATAATGGGCTGCCTCTAAAGCTCTGCAAAAGCTCTGCATTACTTCTCTAGAGTCTTTCTTATAAAGTGTCTTTTTCCTTAAGTTTCCAAAATGCCTTTTGTTAATGACTGAGGCAACTGAATGATTTGAGAGGAGAGCTTATTGTATTCTAACAACCTGACAGACACTGTAAAGGTAGAGAAACCACAGGGAGGCCTGGGGAAGAGCTTCATTTGTCCTAGCTGAACTTCAGGTAGGACAATTCTCCTGCTCAGAGGTTGGTTTGTGTGAAAACAGGGATTACCTGTTGGCTGAACAAGTGTCTGCATGAAAGGAATCTGTCTGCAAATCACAGAAATTAAGGCTCATCTGTTGCCTGTTTTGATGCTTGTGCTTTGAGGATGGGCTTTGTTAGTCACCACCTTCTCTACTGATAAGACAGAAAAATGAACCCAGTCCATAATGGATACTTTGTGCTTTCCTTCATTTATCAACTCGTTTGGTACCCAGATATCCTCAGCAGCCTTTACCACTGACCTATTCTTGTCTTACCACAACAGTTGTGCTTTGAAATGGTCATCACAGATTCACACACTTTTTCTGCCTAATGAGTTAATTGACTTGCATATCTAATGATATTTTAACAGGATACACATCTGTGCTACTTGATGTCATTCTCATTCCTTGTTCTAGAAAATTATTTAACAGAAAATACTGTAGAAAGCTAATACTGAAAGTATGTGCAAGCAGTAGAATGCCTAGTCAGCTGCAGTTGGTACTGTATAATTTGAAAATATAATTTCTGTTTAAAACTGCAGACTGCTCTGCATCCTCAGTGATTACTTGGGCTAAATCCTAATTTAAGATATTATCAGTAGTGAGTGAGTCATGCTTCCCTCTTTCCCTTGGCTCATGATGATGAGTGTGTTAAAGATCCTTTGCAGGATAAATTATAATGCTTGGAATTTGTTTTCCTGTCCAGTTATGTAATTTATATTAGTTTTCTGATTGATCAAGTGTCTGCTCTTAAAAGTATGCTGAAAGTTTCCTTAGGCTCCTTTTGAACTCTACCAAAGAGCTCCAAGTTAAAATCTTGGTAATGGAAACTGATACAGACTTAAACTGAAACAGATGTTGATATGAGAGCCAGTGAAAGAGGGAACAATCACTGCTCCCTGTTCACTTTTTTTAAATAGTGCCCTGGAGGCTGCAGCATTGGCTGGTTTGTGTCAGGCCATGGCTTCACTAATGAGCCTTAATTGCCCTGACCAGAATAACCTCGGGCATGTTCTTCTGGGGCTCTCTCTTGCCTGTGCTGTGCCACAGAAATACCTGAACCCAACACAATTCCTGCTGTCCTGGCTTATGGACTGTTTCTCCTGGAAGAACCTTGGAGCTGTGTTGTGGGTTCTCTGTCTCCAGGCTCATCTTAGGTCTAGTCTCCAGCAGAAAGGCAGAATTTGTGCATGGCCTGGGCCCAGTCCTGTTCCTGGCCTTGCCTCGTGCTGCTTCTGCCTTGTCTGCCTGGACCTTGCCTTGTCTGGAGCCTGTGGAAGGTGTTCCTCTCCCAGCTGGGTCCTGTTTCATTCTGTGGGGCTGTGTCCCCTGTTTGGTGAGGCTGCACTTGCCTGGTGTGTTTTTACAATTGGAGAAGCCCAAATTCTAGCCTTTCAAACTGAAAGAGAGTAGGTTTAGGTTAGATATTGTAAGAAAATCTTTCCCTCTGAGGGTGGGGAAGCCCTGGCACAGGTTCCCAGAGAAGCTGTGGCTGCCCCTGGATCCCTGGAAGTATCCAAGGCCAGGCTGGACAGGGCTTGGAGCAATCTGGGATAGTGGAAGATGTCCCTGCCCATGGCAGGGGGTGAATCAGATAGTCCTGAAGGTCCTTTCCAACCCAGGCCATTCTATGATTTCCAGCAATCTATCTGTAGCATCATGTTTGCAATCTTTGAAATGCTTCTTCAAAAATATTCTGAGGGTTCTGCCATCATTCAAAAGCTTGTGTTGTACAGATTGCACAAAGGAACTTTGTGCAATAAAATGAGCTAAAAATATCCACTATGTACTTGAAGGAGAAACTTTTCCTGCCAGTGGAGGTCCCACATCAGCAATAGTGCAGAGATGTAATGGGCAGAGCACACGAAATCTGATTAAGGAATGTTTCCCTTAAAGGTAATCTTACAAGCATAAGCAAAATTGACAGTTGCCATCTGTAATCTGGAACTTCTCTAGATTTCATTTGATTTCTCAAAACCTGTGAATTTTGAATAAAGAGAAAATGTCCGTGGTTCACATAATATGTTTAGAGACATGAAATGCCTAGATGAGAAAAAAGCAAGAAAGGAGATGGGAAGAAATTCAATCATAATGATATTTCTGCATGCAAGACTACCAAGACCTGGTGAAAAATTCAAGCATGGGATGAGAATATTCTTTCTATCCCTGTATTTAGGATAAAGAATTTGCTTTGGAATAAATTAATGTGATGACTGAAAATATTTCTTCTTAAAGTCAGTAATTTAAGAAAGAATTAAGTGGAAGAAAATAATAAGCTGGAAAATCTGACTCTATGTTCAGTGAAGGAACTCTAACTATTTTAGTGTGTTTGGTTCCTTAACATGAAATTAAACCAACCTTAAGCTTTCTGAGAAATGGGAGTAATTTTGTAGAAGATGACCCACAGAGCTGTTTAGTCTCTGAGCTGTTTTGCAGCGTTTTTGTGTGTATTTATCTTGTATTTGTGTCCTGTGCACTCCTGTGATTGCCTAGAGCACCTCAGGGCCCCCTGCTCATCCTGCAGGGTGAGGGAAGCAGAGGTGTCAGTCCAGCAGTGCTGCTGTGCCAAAGGAATGGGAGAAAAAGGATGTTTCTTATGCTGTTTCTGAGGTACAAAGCAGCTTAAAATGGTATGACAGGAGAAAAGAACAAGCTTTTGGAAGCCCTGAAGCGATGGAATGTTTTGTAACAGCAAGGTGTTTGGTTAAAACCCACTGTTGTGTGGAGGATGTGCGAGCTGATAAAGCTCTTCTCCAGAAGTGTGTGTTTTTATCCTGCGTTCAGGGCAGAATCCTTCTGTTTGAGCAGTTGGATCTCTGTGCAGGAAGAAACAGTGCCCAGTATGAGGAAGGTAATGGAATTAAAACCTGAAAAAAATGGGTCACGATGGAAATTCAGTATGTAATGAGGACAAGACAGGTAGATGTAAATTCGTATTCCTCTCCTGCCTTCATTTTACCTGCTAAATAAGTGGTGCTCAGTATTCCAGTGACAGAGATGTGTTTTTTATCCACTCAAACTCCAATATAACAACTCAATGCTGTCTGAGTTTCTTTTCACAGAAGATGAGGTGGAGGAAGGATTCAAATGGCAGTGTGGGCATCCTCTGAGGTTTCAGTCACGTGTGGGTCCCTTCTCTCACACGCACTGTGTCTCATCCTTTATGCCTCCCTACCACAAAGATAACCATGGGAGCTCTCAGCAGGTGCTCAGCGCTTAGGGAAAAGTTGGGGAAGATTAGGATTTAAACAAAGAGTGTTTAGCTGATTAGGCTACAGCAGAATATTTTAGACAGCGCACACAACAGGGTGCTGCTACAAAGACTGGTACAGTATCAAACTAAGTAACTTTAAAAGGAACAGGATGATTTAAATAGGGATTTTTTAATTTTTTTTTTTAGCTTGCTGTTAGGGGCTTTTGTGTAAAACTACTTGGTACTTCAGAATGCCAAATAAATCTGCATAGCAGAATGTTTGGTGAATCTCGAAATATTTTTGGCTGTTTTCAGAATTACTTTGCAATTACACAGGAAGTAAGCACTATCTCATTGTATATTTCCAGCCTGTTTTCAGTGGATTTTATTTTAGTTTTAAGAGGAAGGCAGGGTGATTCTAAACTGGTAGTCATGACGTTTATACATGTTCTAAAAATTGGTAATGGAATATGTTCTTCGTAAGAATTTTTCTGTTTCAGTGCAGTGAGATGACAAGGCCAAAGAAATGTGGAATAGTTTTCATTGTGTTGTGTAGCCCAAAATCCATTTAATTTCATTTTAATGGAATCATCTATGTTGCCCTATGGAATCAATCATTTATATTGCTTTCTCTGGGTACTTTCTGGTTCTGTTAAGTCAGGCTGCCTTCTGCACAGAGTTGGGTTGATGAGCAGTGTGTTCCTGTGCTCCAACACAGCCAAAGTATCAAGTGTAGTTTATTCTCACATCAATTTGGTTGAGTAAAATATCTGACCTGGAGAGCAGCATCCCTTAGTGGAATGTGAAGGGCCACCAGTTAGACTTTGTGAATCAGGGACATATAGAAATTAAAATTAAAGAAAAAAAAACCCAAACCAACAAATTAACTGCCCCCACTATTAAATTTCTGATTATTTAAGTAAAGAAAAGCGAACACTTAGCATTAAAGACTGATTTTCAAGATACTCAAAGGAAGATTGGAGTGTTTATTGCTACAGCTTTGATGGATTTCTGTTTTGACATTACTACCTGCTGGCCCTCGTTTTGATCCCAGCAATGCAAACTTTTAATCAAGGCTGTGCTCAGGACAAACACGAACTCCAGGCACCAGGAGCATGACTGGGCTCCTGTGGGGAGAGGAGCAGACAGGGTTTGTGCTGGTTACGTGTGTTGTGCATTCCCTGTAATGGATGTAATGGCATTTGAGAAGTGCCATAGTCGTGGTGCACAGAAGTATTTGGCTCTTTTTGAGAATTTCTTGGCTTTATTCTCCCTGCCTGTGTGTAATAATCTCCATTATAAATGGTCTGTTGTGTTTGTGATGCTGCAGATGCTGTGTGTGCCTTTATAGATGGTCCTTCTCCTTGGAGCTTAAAATTACCTGTGAAAAAAATCATCTCATATTTATTTTGATTCTCCTACCTGTTGGTTTACTCAGCTCTCAAGCTCTTAGTTGAGAAGAGTTTGTGTACAGTCATTGCAGGTTTATGTTTCTCTCATCTATTTAGATGTTGGCTAAATCTCTTCATCTCTTCAGTCCCCTTTTTTAGCCCAAAGGATTCCAGTGCATCACTCATATTTTAGAGAAAATTCAAGTATTTAAGAGCAGGTTTTTTAAAACTAGGTGAAGTATGTGCTGCAGTGCTAGTCCACAGAACCATACTCCTTCATTTGGGAATTGACTATGATTTTTGATGAACTCTGGCTGATGTTGTGGATGGGATTACTTGATAAGTCATTTGTATATCTGTCTGAAAACACTTTACAGAGCCAGTTGGCCAAATCTGAGGCAGAGAGTGAGGGGTTGTGCTTTGCTTCATCTTCAAGGAAGGTCAGTTCCAGGGAAATCACAG
Source organism: Erpornis zantholeuca (assembly GCA_013400515.1). Taxonomy (NCBI): domain Eukaryota; kingdom Metazoa; phylum Chordata; class Aves; order Passeriformes; family Timaliidae; genus Erpornis; species Erpornis zantholeuca. The sequence continues at coordinate 45,529 of VZTN01024186.1, forward strand.
AGTGTAGGAAAAGTCTTCGTGAGGAAGAAGAATCCTTAGTGCTTTACTGATTCTGTCCAAGCCCTCTGATCCTACTGAGAGACTAAGACAAAACCTAATGTCTTCAGTGCACTGCAGACAAGATCTGAGATATAGCATATACCTGCTCTTTTATCTTTGCATGGCAAGAGAAATTAGACTTGGAGCATGTGTGTGGTTGGTAGAAATTCTAGACCAGAATATGTTTAAGCATCTATGAGGCCCAAGGACTGCTACACCTGAGATCCTGTGTGCTCATTACATGTAGTTTAAAATGTAGCCCTTGTCCCATAAAGGTTCACTGTCAGTGGAAGAGAGAGCACCACAGTCCTTTTGGGAAACAGGTAGGGTTAGAATCAATGGGGCTGTTAGTGGACCAAGAGACAAAGCCAACATTACAAACTCCTCTGACTTTTATTTTTGAGGTATAGCACACCTCATAGCTGTTGGATTGCAGCTCTGGATTTACTGACCTCTGTCTTGACTGCCAGTGTGACTGGGAATGGCAAGATGGAAAACCACATCTGTCTCCCCTTGAGTATGAATGAGTTAAACAGGTGTATGTAGACCAAGAGTTAATAAAACTGGCTTGTATATTTTATTTCTTTCTTTTTTAATTTGCAGTCAAACTATTTCCAATGTAAGGGGTTTTATTTCTGCATGGCCTACCTCTTTCATTGCTTGCTTACCCTCTTTGTTTCACTTCTTGTTTGAAATTATTTGGGTGGATTGAACTTTTATTCAAGAGAAAGTATCTGAGTACTTTAGGTTATTTCCCTCATTTTTCCATGCCCCTCAAAAAACCCCAAGATTTCTTAAATGGAATGAAAAGCATCTTTATTCTGTAATGGTAAAAGGAAAATTCCTTTCTGTTTCAGAAGGAGAAGAAACCTTTATCATCTATTTTAAAATGGTTTAAAGTGGAGGATTTTTGTCAGCTGTCAGCTTGAAAGGTCATGTTTTAGGCAGTCAGTCCTAAGCCCCTTGGATAATGTTTACAGTGCTCTCAAATGACTTAAAATGGACTAAATTGTTTTCAGCCGACAGTAGTAAAGGTCATGGAGGAAATCTGTTTAGTCAGCCTTGCCTGCTTCCTAAGTACACACAGTAAAAATGTGCCATAAACTGCAGCAAGACAGAAGTTTTAACTTTAAAAGACACTGGAGGCTGCGGGAATGGAATGTACCTCTTGTGGGTAGGAATTGTTTGGCAGGGAATTTGCTAAGCAGGGGTTGCTACAGCAAACTTTTGTCCAATCCCTGCTAGATTCTGCCTTTTCCTTTTGTTGTCTCGTTTTACATTACAGTTCATTACTTGAAGAATTTGTGGATTTAGGGGCATTTTCTAATCTCAGTGTGGGAGCTCATAACTTCCAGGCACTCTAATGAGAGGCAGACATGCTCTGGAGGCAGCGGGAGGGTGGAACAGACAAAAAAAGAGTGTACCTCAGTGTTGGATTTCCTGAAACTCCTTTTCAGCCCTCACTCGCCCCCAGAGTTTGGATCTGTTCCCCTTTTTGTAAATGTCATTGTGTTAATCACAGTGACAGTTTGTGCTGTGTAAGGTATTGCCAAATATAATGATCAAATAGTCTTATTAGAGAAAACCAAAATGAATTACCTGTTTGTCATGGATCTGGTTTCTAATGGTGTTTGCTGCTGGGTTTTTTTCTCATTGTTCCTGTCCAACCTTCCCAGAAATGTATCCTCTAAATTATAAAAATGCATAGCAATTAGTTTGTCTTTCAGTATCTGATATTACATACAAATACTATTTTTTTTCCTGTAAGTGCTGGAAACCCCAGAGTAGTAGGACTTTTACACTGGAAGCCTCTCAGGAGAGACACAGCCAGCCTGGTTTTCAACACTTAAGTGCCCCAGGAAACTTAAGTTGTTGTAAGGTTTTTATCAAGAGTGGATCCGATCTAATTTGAGGAAAGTAAGTGAAAGGATTGTCTGCCTCCCTCAGACATTGTGCTGCATCCTCTGAAGTGATGAAGAGTAAGCAGCAAGGAGGGCAGCTCCTTAATGATGTTTTTACAGATACAATAACAGAATAGAAGAGCTGAAGTCTGTGTTTGAAATGTGCAAAGTGCTTGCACAATATACAATTACAGAAAACACTATGTTCCATTAGCCTAATTCCATTAGTCCCCAGCTAACTGGAAAATCCAGGGAACATAAGTGGTACAGCATTATGAAAAGCTTGTCTGGGTTTCATCTTGTGCTTTTTGTGCCATGTGGAGTCTTTCTGCAGAATCAGACAGACACTGAGTAAGGTTCTGTGATAAAATGCCATGGAAATAACATGTATTGGTCTGGCTCTATTTTCATTTTCATGTTGAACAAATGCTGATTTGAGTGTGTAGATGGTGTTTGCTCTAGAAATGCCAAGTGATTCCTAATTTCGTGTAATTGTGGGAAATGCTCCTCTTGTTTTGCATGAGCTGACAGAAAGTGTTGGTTTTTTTTCATCTGGCACTTAAGCACAGCCTTAGAACTTCTACACTTTGTATCTAAAATAACACATTTAAAGGTATCTGAGGCCACTTTATTGCACTTCAGACTTAATTCTTAAGTGGTGTGACACCATAACTATACAAAACAATGTATTTGTTTATTTCAATATTTTTGGGGTATTTGAAGGTAAAAATGTCTGAGATTTAAATTTTGATTTAAATATTTTAGTTGAAATTAAATATTTAATTTAAATATTGATTTAAAAATTTTAGTTGAAATACTGCTTTGTACTTTACAAAACTACTAAATTCATGGAATTAAAGCCTTCTACCATTAAGTAATGATCAAGAGTGAGAAATGAAATTATATGGAGTGGGGGAAAGCAACCACATTTTATTCTGTGGCACAGGACTAATGTTTAGTAGGGTTTGGGGATTTTGGTTTGGGGTTTTTCTGTTGGTTTGTTTGAGGTGGTTCAGTGTGATTTGAGCCATTTGTCAGCTATAAATCAGGCCAAACTGAGGGGAGCACTTTGCTTTTCCACCCCTGCCTCTCATCTTCCTTCTTCCATAACAGTTTATCACCGTGGCCAGGAAAGAGCTCAGCTAAGAGGGCAGGAAGACTTTGTTCTGTCATGTTTCCATCCCTAGATATTAGTGTGTCACTCAGATGGACACAGATTGTTTTGCTGCATGTCACATATGACAGAATGAAGGACAACAAAAACAAACTCCTCCAAGCCTACACAGAAAGCAAGTTTCATAAAATCTGTAGGACCAGAAAGGATTAACTCTTGAGTGCTTCAGGTGCTCAGAAACAGTGCAGGCTGTGTACACATGTGTGCCATTAAATTATTGTTCTGTGGTCGCTGAGCTCCTCAGAGTGGCTAATATGTCACACAAGGCTTCTTGGGAGAGAGCAGAACTGCAGAGTGTGTAACTAAATCAGTAGACTTTTATGGCAAAATAGCATGTTCGATAATTACACATATTGCAGAAAGCATAAATTAATTGAAAATAGAAGTTAAAAAGGTTAGAGAGGAAGGTGGCCTATTAGAGCCATTTTTATTGATTTACTAATTTTAAACTTCCCTTGGCTTTGGTATAAAAGACTCCTGTTGAGTTTCTTTGCCATGGAAAGAACTGAACACGGGGTTAGAAAATCAGCTGGTCTCTCTGGAAAAGTTACCAATTGCTACCATTTAAACTTGGCTGAGTAATTTTAGCTTTATATTACTTTGTTTTTTTAAGTGTACTTTACACGAGAATTTTCACCCTGTCCCCTGAGTGAGTGTGCATGAGTGTGAGGGAAGTTCAGACAGAGCTGTGTGTGCTCTCGCCCTGTGCTGGAGGAGCAGAGCTGGCAATGCAGAACATTCCCACCCTCCAGGGGAACTGCAGCAGGAGGAATGATGAGCTGAGTGTCCTGCTCTGGCTTTTAGCACTTTAGAAGAACAGCACTGCATAGCTGAAATATCCATGTAACTCTGAATGGTTCTGTTACTTGGATTAAATTTACCTCAGGCAATCAAGTATCCTTTTCATATCTGCATTTGCGTTGACCTTTTTGTGGTACCGTAAGCCTTTTTAATGCCATCTGAAATTCCTCCTCTCCCCAAAACCAAGAAGTATCTTTACAAAGAAAGAAATATTAGTACATTATTCATTTGATTTACTGATGGTCTGAGTGACCTGTGCATGGGTCCAGGGGTGCAGAGGTGCAATTCTGCCTTACAAAGCAGCCTTGTTGTTCTGGCCTTTTCTACTCGGGTGTAATTTAACACGGAAGCTATTAAATGTGCTGAGGTAAAATGCAAGCTCTGCTGGCAAATTGAAGAGATAGATATTGACTAGGTGTTGTGTCACTAGAACCAGACACTGCGGCTCCCTGAAGTTTTAATTTTTGATTTAATTTTTTGATAATGTGCCACAGTTGTAAGAGTGTGTCTGAGGCAAGGGAAAATGACAAGCGGAGCCATCAGGGAGTCCCTCCCTGCCTAGAGCTGCTCTCCACCCCACCTGAACCCTGGTTCTCCCCAAGTAATAGAAGTGTGTGACAGAGCCATTATCTGACAGTAGGACAGGGACTCAGATGAGAATAAATTAAAGATCACTTGAAATCTTAAATTGTATGATTGATTAACAGACATGTATTTCGAATGCAAAAATACATGGCTACAGCTTTTAGTAGCTGATGAATTTATGTGGCAATGGGCAATGGCTTCCAGTCCAAATGGTGAGAGGTCAGGAAGGAGTTTGGCCCCAGCTAATCAAGAATATGATTTTTGATGCTCTGTTGAATATTTAAAATATCAGCAGTGCTGTTTCAGCGAGGTGCTTGTGTGTGAGTAGGAAATGCACCTGGAGGTGACAGCTTGGGCAGCTGTGATTGTTATGCTGATAAGGTGTTCTTAGAATAGACATAATATGAGGAACCATAATCTTAATGGCTTTCAGTAGCACTCAGACTGCTTGAAGTATAAAACACCTTTGTAAACAGGATTTAGGTTAAGTCATTTTAGACACATCATTATTATTTCATAGTCATGTTTGTTATATTCATAAATATATATACATTTGTAAGTGCTAGAGTATCTTACTTATCTAAAAAAAAAAAAAAGAAATAAGAAGGGGAGTAAAATCATGTTACTAGTGAAAAATTACTGCTAATTTACCTTTGTTGCAATGTGATTTTTGTACAAACCGAAGATGATAGAAAAACTTGCTAAAGTTAAACACTGAAAACCTGAAAAATAAAACACAGATCATAAATACATGGGAGATAAGACTCCCATGAGGCAAGGATGGGGAAAGAAAAGGCTGGAAATAGTAGTACAGATAGCCAGAGCTGGAGTCAGCTTGACACAAAGTGAATAAATCTGCAAACGTTTGTGGTGTAAAGAGAATGGGCAGCAAATGGTTCAGATGGGTTGAGAGAGATTATTTACTTAAATTGTGCTGTCTCCTTGTGGTCCCGTGAGAGCCATGTGAGGCTATTTCTACAAATGAATCGGTATTTAGAGGGGTTTATTGCTTGTCTTCTCCAAGTATCCATAAAGAAATACTAAGCTCTTCCTAGTGGAATTAGGGTCATGATGAAAATGGAAGTGCCCATTTCTGGAAACCCTGCTATTACCTGCAAAGTAAAAGTGCATTTGTCCTGGTCCTTAAAAAAAAGGAATAAATAAATTGTGAATTGCCTTCTCTAAAGGTATGAAAGTGAAGCCCTCTTAGATGAAGTATTTGAGAGCAGAAGGAGAATTAATATTTGATATTACTGATGTATGTCTTGGAGCTGATATTCTCTGATGCACTTCACCTCTGCTTTCTCCACAAGGAGATGTCTCTTAAGGAATGGCTCTGTAAGGGCCTCAGGATCAGGTTAGAGCCATCAATAGCAACTGGACAGATAGAGTAATAGTGATTAGCCAAAAGATGGCTTTGGGTAAACAGATTCACATCAAATGTGGTTCAGAAACGTTAATTGGATTTCTGTTGCTTTGCCCTAATGACAGAAAACCTGTTTGCTGCTAGCAGGGGAGCATAAAATATCCTTGCCATGCTGTCTGAGTGGGTTATTTTGCCCTCACTCTGATTGCTATTCCACATGTTAACATACCTGAGCACTAATTGTTTGCTTATTCATTAGCAGCAATAAGCTTGACATTCATTGACCAGACTTGAATAGAAAGGGACTGGGCAGACATTTCAACAAGAAATCCTAAACAAATTTCCCAGTTTCCCTGGCCCAATGAATATTTATGTATTTTGTATCAAGTAGCACAATTCTTCTCAGAAGAACTGAGGGTAACCCACCACAGAAAGCTTTAAGCTGGGAGACTGCTTTGAAAGGTGGCAGACTTTAGTTAATTAATTTTTGACACTAATTGGGTAAACTGGGCCGGTAATGATCATACTGTGTAAAAGAAAACCCAAAACAAGCACCCAAATGGAAACACCACTTCAGACTTGGAAACACTACTTCAGACTTCCTTAAGGCCCTTGTTTAAAAGGTTGCCTGTTTGGGGTTTTTTTTCCTTATTTCAGAGATACTTCTTTTTATTTAAACATAATATGACTATTGCAGTAGAAAGACTAAGGAGACTTCTCTGTGAGGAAACAGAATCTCCAGAAAATGAAATGACCTGAAGGTGACTCATGGACTTCACCTGAAAATGAGCAAAGTTCACCTAAACCTTGCTTTTGTGTTTAGTTGGATGTAGTAACAGTAATATACATATAATGTTATCAAGTATACATAAAATTATAAAGTATTTTATGACTATGGACTGACTTCTGAAACTCCTTTGAATGGATTTTAATGGCATACAAATGTCTAGATGGGATAAAGTTTATCCAGTGTAAAATGCTGTAGCAGAATGTCTGCTATAAAACATGGTTAATTTTAATTTAAAATTGTCATATTTTTAGCTTGTATTTGAAATATATTCATCTTTTTTTACCTTCTACTTAACTTTCTTGCATTGTTTTTGCACTTCTTATTCCACAGAGATATAAAAGTAAACGGTGTGTGACTTTTTTTTCACCTAAAAATGCATCTATTCTTAAACAAAAAAGAAGAGCATAAAGAAAAGCAGAAAAGTGTTTGGTCTTGCTGCCATCTTTCCAGCTTCCCTGGTGACTTTATATCATATCCCATATCACCTGCTCTATGCCCAAAAAATAAATTTTATACCTTTTTATACTTTTAAACTAAGCCTGAAAAAAACCAAAACAAAACAAACAACATTATATTATTTAACATTATTATTCTTTTACTGCGTGTTTGTTAAATAAATATTTTTTTCCTCCAAAAAAAAAATTCTTTTCCCAAACCTAATAAGGGAGGGGTAACTACAACCTGCTTGCCATCAAAAAATATTCTCCTCTAAATTGATCTCAAACCTAAACACCTGGACATGTCTGTGTTTCAGTGAAAGAATTCTTCTTGTCCTGTTGTGTCCATTTGAAATAACTTTTTCAGTTTTCTGGATTAAACTTTAATGAGGGGAAAATAATCTAAAATGAGCTTTTTGGAAAAAAAAACAACAACAAAAAAACCCCAAAGCACTGTGGGAGTTCTTTGAGCCTATCTTTGTAAAAGCCAGTTTTATTGTCACAGAAGTTAGGGAATAGAGATGTTATTCCCATCAGTTTTAGTGGGAAATTAAATGGATTTGCGTTCCAGGATCAGTTGGGTGCTGCAGGAGGTCTCCCTGGGTGGGCTCCTGCTTCCCCCTGGTTTTTAATCTCTCTCCTCCTCCCGAAGTCTGCCTTCCCCTGAGCGCTCTGCCTGACCTTCCTGCTCTGCCTGTCATAACTAATTACAATATCATCCATCTGCAGCCTGCAAAAATAAACTCCAGCAGCCAATAAATGCTGGGGAGTGTGGGAGAGCCCAATGTTTTCTAGGATAGGTGCAGCTGATTTGGTCCTTTCGTGCCTGTGCAGAGCTGAATGAGTTTCTGCCTTCCCTTTCCAAGAGGTGTCCAGGGGGATAGGATGGAGAACACTTTCTGTTCTGCCATGTGCAGATCACTCCAGGAGCTCGGGAAGCCCAGCAGGTGTTGGTTGGATTGTACAGCTGAGATGCTTCCTTTGGGTTGGGAGGGAGGGTGTTCCAGCAGATCCTGGAAATTGAAATTAAGATTCTTTGGTTTTTTTGTCTTTCTGTAGCCTTCCATTTCCAGCTTTAGTTTAGCTGCAGAGACTCTTGTGTTAAAGTTATTCTGGGAGATGAGACTGTCCAAGGAGCTGATAATAAGGAGTTTTACATCTTTAGGGGAAAAACGTGATCTGAAGCTCATATTGACATCTCCAATTTAGCTTTGCACATGAACTGAACAAGAACTGCAGTCATGGGTTACTGTTTCCATTCCATAAGGAATGTGCTTCCAGAAAAACTGTGTGTAGTTGCTGCTGTTCCATTGGGGGGAGATTATCCTAAAATATGGTGCTGTATGTTATCATGGAAATAATAATAATAATAGTTGTATAGGAGTTCTGTTTCTACAATTCTTATTCACTTACAAGCTTTTCCTCTGGCTTAGTGTATTTATTTCTTGCTTTCTTAGCAGTAAGAACACTTGGAAAATGACAACCATGGCATATATTGAATGTATCACTGTTAATTAGCAAAGTCTTAAACTTTGGCATAGTTGAATAAATTATTGAAACAAGTTCCAAATCGTGTTAGGTAACTTTTGGCTAGCCTTGCTTTTTGATTTGTAAACTGTCAATGGGAACATATTAATTGTTGCATGTTAAACAATCTCTGCTTCTGCTTTTCTGAGTGATAATTTGTTATTCTTGTCAGTAGTTAACAATAGTTTTTTTGATTGGAGGTTCTGGGGACAGGCTGGTACTCTGATGTTCTTGCCAGGCTGAATGTAACTCCCACTTATCAGGTTTGTGGTGCAGGTGCAAATTCCCCAATTTCTTTTCAGGAACATTTGCTGGTAATTCAAGACTTGGTTGAATATTCTTGCCAATAAGTGAAGTGTTAGAAAGTCAGCAAGGCGTATGCAATGCTGTGAACACACTGGGGCCCTGAAACACCCAATTGTGTGATACAGAATGCATGATTAATATAACTGCAAGGAAGGGACTCAGTCTGTCAAACCTCACTGCCAATTGCATTGATGACAACCTGGTGCCTTTTTGCAGAACAGTTTCCCTTACATAACACTGCAGGCATTTGCTGTCTGTGAAGTACAAAGACTTGATAACAGAACAGCTTTTAAACAAAACAAACCCTGAAGGTTTTGTTTTACTTCGCCAGTAGTTGGTCTGATGGGAATTATTATTTTATTCTTTTACTGAGGAAAACCTGTGAGATGTATCATTCAAGTTGGAAATCTCATCTTTCCTCTGGAGGAGTCCTGACTTCCTTTACCTGAGAGAGTGACCTTAGAGAACTCTTCCTTCTGCATCACCTTGTCCTGATGTTAGGTGCTCTTTGGATGGGAAGACTGAGCTGAAAGACTTTTTTTGCTGTATCAGAGTACAAGTTGTATTTCACAACAGTAAATATTGTCCTCATGGAACTCAAACCTAAAGTCTTTAAACACTTTCCTTGAAAGTATTAGGTTCTTAGCTATTTCTGTACACTAGTCATGAAACTATCACTGACAGGAAAATTTTGTTTCTAGTAAAGTCTCTACTAATGGAATCAAGTCAAAATTCTGGATAGTGTTTCAGCAGGAGCAGATTTCTACTTTTGGGTTTATGTTACTGATGGTTGTTTTGAGAAGTACATATTTAAGCTATACAGAGATGAGCACTCGAAGTGTTGTTTTTGAATCAGTCAAAAAGGAAGGTTCAGTTCATGGAAACACTGTGCATCAAGGGAAAGACAAAGCTTTGCTTTATTTAATGTGTGGAATCCACGAATCTGCCCTCTGTGTGTGTTTAGAGGGTCAAGAACTTCCATGTCTTCAAGTGCTATCCACAGAAATACAAGCAGTGATTCCTGGTGCAATTCTAAATTCAGAGTAGGCCATGGAAAGTTACCTTGTCAGAGTTCATGGAAAGGAGAGAGTGATGATTGTGGGCTGTGAAAAACACCCTTAAGTGGAGCAGGTGAAGAAACAAATCAAGGGTGTAACACTGTGCAGTGATGGATGATTCTAGAGACAGCAGCAAGAAGTTCTGGGTTCTAATAACCATGTTAAGTAGAAGGAAACACACACAGAGGCATGTTCTCAGGGAGTAAGGAATGCTTTGGTGTAGGACTGTGCTGTGGCTTGCAAAAGGCTCTGTTGAGTGGTGACTTATTGCACATGGCTATAAACAGGATCAAGCTTTTGTTCTGGTCAAACCCCAGGCTGGAGCCTCTGTAAAAACACTTTTATGGGAATCCAGGCCTCTGGCTGGTGACTCAAACTGTTCAAGCCCCTGCCTTGGGATGAAACTATAAATTACAATTGTCGTGGGAGCTTGAAACAAAACTTGTCAGGACTGGTAATTGGGCAGAGGAAATGTGCACTGAGCTGCTGAGTGCTGGAATTATTTGCCCGTAACAAGAGCAATGAGAGATTTTGAGCTGGAACTGTAAGTAAAAAGCAAAGGAAGTAGTTTAGTAAATATTAGAATCAAATACTGGAAATAAAGCAGGAGGATGGAGAGGTGCAGGAGGAAGTGGAGAATGTCAGCCCTTAGACTTGAAGCAACTGGGCAGATTGTAGGGCAGACAAGGCAGTACTGCTGCTCAGCACAAGGGGAAATGTCAACATAAACCTTCTGAAATCAGTATTAAAAAAAACCCAGCAAACAAACGTTATCATAGATGCAACATTTGGGATTTTTCTATCAGCTTTTCTTCTGAGCTGGTAAAATTTTGTGTTAATATTTGTCAATTAACCAATTTTTTGTTGGAATTGTGGCTTTCTTGCAGGTATCTCAAGGCTGAACAAGTTCTTTAGGCTAAGAAGTTTTTTTTCCACGCAGATTTAATAATCACTTCTGTTGTTGCCCTTCTCCTCCCAGGAGGAGCTCAACACTGCTACTACTGTGTTCCTTTTGTTTGTATTTAGTTTTATATCCATAAATTACCAAATGTAAGGAAAGAAATCCCAAAACAGCAGTAGATGTTCATCTCTAATGTTAATTGCTACATTTTCCTAAAGTAATTTGAAGAGTGTGCCCTGAGTATTAGAAGCAAAAGTGCATTTCACATACCAACACTTTGAGCAGGCTAATGGTGGTACTTGTAAAAATAGCACCAGCAGTCCATTCAAAACTGCTAAAAATATCACATGGATATTAAAGCTTAATTGTGGAGCACAGGGGGACTAAAATAACAAAGTAAAGGTCTGGCCTTGCTCCTGCCCTTGTGTGTGTGAATTGTAATGGGTTTGGCAAAAGTCATCACTGCTGTAGCAGTGCATCTTTTATCAGCCTCTACTCCCCATTCTGCACTGGTGTCACTAATTCTGTAACACATGGGATATTTTGGAGGCTTGGGTGCCTGCACAGCTTTTGCAGCCATGAGGGTTCAGTATATCCCTATCAACCTGAGACTTTTTATGTAATAACTTTGAGTCTCACCTTTGAATACTTCTCACAGCAGCTTCTTCCTGGAAATTCTGTTGCCATCCAGCAGCAAGTGTAATTCATAGGGCCAGGGAAATGGTGGGAGTCACCAGAGCTGTCACTTTGTTAGGTCTCCCAGAGCATTCCTCGTGGGCAAACTTAGGCTTCTGTTTGCTTTGCTTAGAGTTGTGCTTCACTTAGGGCAGGCGTGGAGTAGCAGTGCTTTATAGGCAACATGAAGCAGGTGATAATTGCAAATTATTTAATGGAGCTATGCACCATGAGTATAAAGGAATTAAATGGGAGTAGCTGAAGGGAAAATAGCAGCGTGTAGTTTGTCAGCAGCAGTGGGGTCAGAACAGCCTAAGAGAAGAAGGTAGTGCTACAGAGGACTTGGGAGCAGCCTGACTCACAAATATCCCATTTTAGACATGCTTTTGCAGTGATTGTTTCTAGATAAAGAAGCTTAGTGGGCTGTTACTGTCTTGATCTTTATGCCCAGGGCTGTAATACATAATTCTCATTCCACCATTAGACTTTCGATCCATTTGCTTTTATTGCAGTTTTCTATTTTAAAATCCAAGTTCCCTAATTCTCTTTATTGTCATGCTTGTTCCTGAGGTTCTGTTCTGGTGCTGTGGGCCCCAAGCTCTGGCTGCAGATACCTTCATGCTGTGCTGCCTTAAACTGAGATTTAGGGGTGCTGATTTTAGCGATGATCATTTAAAACTATAAAGTTTTCTAAGCACAAGCACCTCCTCACAGAAAAGGAATACAGATTCACTGTTTTAAAATATCAAATAGCTACAGGTAATGGTCAGAGGTGCTTGAATTGCTGGATGTTGTTTTAGTATGACCCTCCCCTCCCTAGATTTGTTAGAGCTCATCCTTGTATAGCATCTGGAAGTGTTCCTCTTGCTAAGGAGTATCCATAATTATTTAGAACAGTCTTTTCTTTGTGATTTCTAAAGCAAAGCCCATATTTGAGGACTCTCAAACTTCCCAATGGTTTGGGCTGGGTCACTGCAAAGAGAGTTACAGAGCTCCTACAATGCAGAGTCAGCAGTTTGGTGTTAATGGCAAGGCTGGTAGCAGGTGTTTTATAAATATCTTTTTATGCTAATGATTTCCCAAAATGATAAGTTTTTCAGGATCAATGAAGCTGTTAAGGGTTATGAGAGTGGCAGATTGCTGCAGAGATGAGAACAAGTACTTTAACCATTTATTCCATTTCAGAAAGGTGAAAGGACAGTTCCTTTGGCTGAGTAAAGCAGAAGAAGCCACAGAAGTTTCTTTCCCCTGCTGGTAATTAATAAAGCTTCTCACTTCCATCCTGACCTTTGTTCCATACCCTGCATAGCAAGCCCTTCACTCTTTTACTGTGGTTAATTATCCCCAAATATTTCAAGTTCTACTTTTCTTTTGTAACTTACAATAACTGTAACATCCCCACACCACAAACCCAGCTCTTTCACACAGTAGACCTTTGATTACTTGTCACTGATGTAGCAGCATCTCTTTAACCATTACTTCTGTGGTTCAAAATGCCTTAATGGAATTCTTTACTGGCTGTAGTGGTTGCTGGCTGTGCAATTCCATAGCTGATACTCCGAAGTTGTTTTAAATTGGAAAAACAGACCTTGGTGGAAATTTTCCCCTGGGAGGTTGACTCTGGCAGTTGACTTTGACCTTAGTGTTCAGAAACTCCTAAAAGGGAACTTAGTAGGGGTGTTAGCAAACTTACTGAGAGTACTCACAATTTTTACTCTTGTGGTTGCTGTTATTATAAATTTTCAGAGTATCCTTGGCATCAGCCACACAGTGGTCTTAGGGTACAAATGCAATATATTGTTCATGGACTGCCTGCTTTGACTATCTTGGCATTTGAGCTTTGCAAGGAGATCCTGTGCAATTCCATTAGAGTTTTCACAAGAGTGGGTGCGAGCTGTGATTTTTATCTTCCCTCTTGAAAATCTAATGTGAAGTATAAGCATCCCTGATAATGTTATTTTACAGTAGTGTCATGTGAAAGGAAAAAACACAACTTGCCACAGGTAAGTAGGAAATCAGCACTGCTTTAAAGGAGGAAAGGTGGTCATTAGTTTTAGGCAGAAGAAGCAAATGATGAAAGGTGGGGAACAAGAAAACATGATTACAGTACATCTAGATAAATAGATATTTAATTTAGATAGATTGAGGCATTTCTATGGCAGAATTGTGATAGATTTTGCAGGCTAAGCCAGTAAAATTATTTCTTAAAATATTTCCTAGGAAACTTTAATTATAAAATGACTTTTGCAAGCAATTTCCTATGCAAAAGTGCCCTATAAATGTGCCCTGTGTGTTTACTCTAGCACTAAAAACCAAGAGAATGTTTAAATTTTCTCAGACTCCTTTATAAAACCCAAATCAATTAGCATTGCGTGATTTTATTTGAAAATCTGAGAAACAGATGGGAAAAAAAAAAACATCTGGGAAAAAAAAATGGAATTGCTGGAAGATTGATTTACATTGTTCCAACTCTTGCACTTCTGTGTTTCTTCGAGTTGATGGTAATTTGCTGCTAACAGTTCCATTGTGATCTGAGCAGTGGTGTAATGTAAACTGTCACCAGTGACATTTCTGTGCCCTGACAGCTTTTTTCTAGTGTGTGGGTAATTGTAAATTAGGCTAATAGACTTTTTAGCTGGAATGAAGAGACCTCTCGTTCACCTTGTTGTTGAATTCGTGCTAAATAGATGTGTACAGCAATTACTCATTTTGTTTAAATATGTAATATTTTACCCTCAATGTTGCACTTGTCACTGTCAATAAGTAATTATGTAACTTAAATTAGGGAGTGTCATGTTGCCTCTTTTTCTTTTTTTATCTGCTTCCTAGTATTTCCTTAAGTGAAATCTTATCAAATCTACTATAGGCAAGTGACTTCTGCAACCTTCCTGAGAGAGCATGTTTCATTTTTAATGCATTACTCAACATAATTCATTGTTTAGGTCTTTAACTACGCTGTGCTTTATAAAAGCAAGTAATTTGTGATTGCACTGGCTGTCTTGTGCTTGCTGTTCCTGTGAGAGCCTTGCATCAGCCTCAGAGATACAGCAGTGCTAGCAAGAGTCATTAACAAATGACATGATCACCTCAGGAAAGAAAGACAATGATCTCTGCTGGGGTTTCTAACACAGCATTAACCCTTAAATCTAGAAAAAACCCCAATAAAATATAGTGTAAAGTGTGCAGTTGTTAAAAGTGTGTTTGGATTTTTTAGGTGTAGCTGCAAGTCTGTCATGTGTCAGTGGTTTTGGTATGTGGTTTTAGGACTGAGACAGTGGTGGTGGTGAGAAGAAGGTAAATATCAGATGTTCCTGTGTGCAGGAGTGATGACAAGATGCTGCTGGTCCTGCAGAATTGTGTGCTATGTCTTGGGAAACAAGTGGAGTTTACCTGAATAGCTTGAAGGAATTCAGTAGTCCCCTTCCCACAGGGGTCCAACCTGAACACATTTTCTGAAAGAGTTGGTCGAGCCACTACTGTCATATTGTCCTTTAACACCAGATGAGATGCAGAAACCTTGAATATCTTCCAGGCTTTACTACTGAGAACAGTTTGTAAAGATGAAGTATCTCCCAAATGTCCATCATAAACTATTATAATAGGCTTGTAGAAAGAAGAAAATCGGTGCCAAGCAGTCCTGAATGCTGTACTAGCAACGCACTTAAGCCATTTCTCCTAAGAAATTGGAGCTCTGTAGTAGAAAGCATGTTTCCAGAGTAATCTCAGTGACTGCATTATTTCAGCACGATGGGATGCTCTCAGACAATCAAGAATACTTTTCTGCACAGTCAGTCCAGGGAATGGAAGGCAGATGCATTATCTGGTTCCTGTTGATGGGAACCAGGAGGGGAATAATCAGCCAAGAGTTAGCCAGGAAGCAAATGGAAGATACACAGATAAGGAGGGAAAACACTGCACTGCTTGCCCCTCCTGTTTGTGCTCTTTGCAGTCTGAGCTGCAGACATGGTTCCTGATGAACAATGGTGCCATGTGATATAGACACGAGCTGGGGAATGGAACAGCACCACAAACATTATGGGCCACTGAGAAAACATTTCTGTGCAGTGCTACTCATGTCCAAACTTAATCAGAACTAATTAAACAGATAATGGGGTTTGTCTATGGAGCAAGTATTAGTTAATGGCATTGAGTAGAGAAGGGGCTAAAGAGCCTTTCTAAGAAAAGGTAATTAGAGGTTCAATTCTATTATTTTTGTTTGTTTTTCTCATGTCTTCTCATCCCCACGTTTTAGCAACCAAGAGGTATTCCCAGAGCAGGAAAACCAATAGTTTTCTTCCCACAGCTTGCTTATCAAGTAGAGGTTATTTGGCCAGTTGGGAGCTCTGCCTATTTCTGTACAGAGCTGTGTGTGACTGCTGGGAGCCACCCCGAGTTCAGAGAGAGGGAAAGCAGAGCTTTGCTGCCTTGTGAGCTCGGTCACATCCCACCCACACACAGAGGCAAACTGTCCCCGTGGTGCCACGTCTGTGCTCAGATGCTGCAGGTGAAAGTGTCACTCGTTCCCACCGCTCCTGGTGGAGCTCTCTGATTTTAGACAGCTTCTCTGAGCCTTGAGTGAGTTTGCAGTGGGCTTGGTGTGGTCAGGGAGGAATTCTTCTAAAGCAAAGCTGCTACCCAAGGTGAGGAGTTCCTGAAAGCCCAGAGTGCTCTCCAGAGGGTGTTTGCCTCCTGTTGAACTCCTGATGTGCACCTGCACCTCTGCAGGGCTCAGCCAAAAAGTTAAATACATTTCTTTTGGGCAGGGAGGAAGAATAGTCCAGGGAGAGTGTGGAATATTTATATAATGAATAAAGGCTGAAACATACTGTAGGCTTTAATTAAGCCTCCAGAAACATTGTGTCAGAGGAGAGTAGATACCAACACGAGCAGAACACTGATCTACTATTCAGAGATCATAACCTTGGTCTAATTACATTATTAGTATATAAATTATTGCATGAATTATTTATTTAAAATTAATATTACAGATATTAGTTGTCATTAATAATGTGGAGGTGCCTTTTTCACAGAAGAATGGATTAGCATTATAATTACTGCATGAAAAATAGATATTGATGAAAAATTGCTGTTTGAGGCACATCACTGTCATGATATTATGTATTTTTTCTATTCCCTTTTCTCTGTTCATTATTCTGTATTTCTAATTATTGTCTTTTAGAAGAGCTGGTAGTTTGGTGAGTCACTATCAGGTATATTGGTATAGGATAAGAATTTAGGTGTTTGGCTACTTCTGAAATATGAAACAGAAGAAACTATGCAGTGTTAATAAACTAAATTTTGAGTATTGAAGCTACAGTTTTGTGAGCCTGCACCAAATCTTAGTCTCAAATAAATGATTTGCCATTTGTTTTCTTCCTTTGAACTTTTTTCCCCTTCATCATTTTAAAGAAGGTGAGAAGAATTGGCAGTGTAATTAAAGCCATGATACAGAGTGCAAGAAATTAGAGGTGTTGACATTTTACTTTAATTGTTCCCTGCCAACATTTGGACCCAATCTCACACACTCTCTTGCACACTCACTAACGAGACAATTTAACACAAAAAGGCTTTTCAGCCTGAGATCCTCAAAACAAATGTTGTGCCTGTATTCCAGAATTTGTGCAGAGACATCAAACACCCTATTTGTGAGTGACCTCCTGGAACTGCTCAGAGCTGAATAATAGCTGTGCTTAAAAGCTCCCTGGGGAGTCTCCCTGTAGACTGACACGGGGGGGGTAAAAAGGTCTTCTGTGCTTGAATCAAAGAATCCTGATTAGTCTTGGGTTAGATAAACATTGGGGCTTTGATAGCAAAGTTATAGCAGCTATCTTCTATACAATTATTGTAGAGAAAGGAGCTCAGCTATGTTTCTATGAGTGGTGCATCCACAAATTCTGTTTTTTTTCTGGTTTACTGCCTGGTACTTTATTCTGTTCTGTGGATGCCCTTCCAGTTGCTCTGTGTTCAGGAGAGCCTCAGAGTCAGGCTACATCTCCCTGCTCTCCGAATTATTCTTTCCTTGCCCTTCATGCGTTATGCACCTCACTCTCAGGTTTTCAAGTGTGGGTTTCCTTTTTGTTCTACTGCCACCAAGAAGTCGTTTCTGCTAATTCTGGGTTGTATGCAAATGGCTCACATTAATTAATATTTCCCAGCTTTATCACCAGAAAAAGAAAGTAACAGGAAACATGATCTGCCTTTCATGGGAGGCTGCTGTTCTTAGAACAACTGTTTTATGGAACCACTGAATTACTGTTAATGAGATGCATCCTTGAAAAGATGATTTTTGTGGCTGGTTCCTAGTCCTGTGTTTTAAGATTAAGAGAGGTTTGAGGGGTCTAGCCATTCTTTACAGGTTTCATTCTGCCACTGCAAGGCTGGTGTTGGCAATGATAATGAAGTTTATAAGTATGTAACAAGCAGCTGGTAGATTGAAATTACTATTTCCAGCAGTTCACACATTTAATGTACTTGTTAAATGCTCACAAAAGGACATTGTGCTTTTCCAATGCAATAATTCATTGTCTTAGGAACAACTACACAAAGTTATTTTCCTTTATGCAAGTGGGGTTTGTTGAATTTATGTTTAATATGAGTGACTAATGCTGTCACTGAAGTTACTATGATATTTAGCTTTAAAAAAATAGATGTAAAAATCCTTAATTATTTTTCTGGGCTTTTCCCCCACTGTTTTTGAAAGAGACACATGATTTAAAACACTTCAAATTTCTGTCCACAGTAGGCTGGATGAAATAGGATGGAAATAGGCTGGGTGAAATCTATGGAAACAGATGCAGTTCTTGTGAATTGCAGTGTGTTTCCACTTCGTATATTGGACATTTTTTCTTTAGGCTGCAGGACAGTTTTCTTGCATACAGATATGAAGGCATTATGTGTCTGGGGAAGAATGGGCTTTACTTATTTACACGAAAAAAAAAGAAAGCAGGAACCATGTGTCTTGTGGCTGTCATCAGGGGTTTTTTGTGCCTCAGCCACTTGATGAGCTTTTCATGATAATCTTCTTTTGATTAGGACACTTTTTGGGGTGTATCACAAACACAGCTATGAATTGTCTTAATCTGAAGGTTTAATCGGAGCATTTGATATTTTATCTAAGCTCCTGGACGGGGACAGCCGCAGGTTTGTGTGGGGGCAGTCAGTGCTGTGGTAGCTGTGACCCTGCTCCGCCGGGGCTGTGTCTCAGATCAGGGTGAGGATCGCTGTGGTTATTGATCCTGGCAGGGGATCCACGGAGAGAATTACAAACCCTGGCAGGAGTCAGCTGCTTCGGAGTGTGCACGAAGTGTGATGAGTGTGCTCATCGAGGTCCTTGGGATAGTCACTGAAAATCCTCTTCGGGCACCGCACATCGCTGATTTAAAATTCCGAGGTGTGAACTATCTTGGTAATAGTTCGGAGGCTTCCTAGAAACTCCTTAGCAATCGTTTTTGGTGCCCATGTGTTGCTGTGCTTAAGTTTCAGTGGGTCTGAGAGTTTTAATTCTTTAGTAGTAAAATTAAGAGTAAATCAGGTCTTCTGGATTACAGCACTGGTTCTGGGTGCTGGGATGCTGCTCTATCCAATCTTGATGAAGTCCACTCTGATGGATACAGAGATGAATTGCACAGCCTGTGTTCTTTGTGGCAGTTTTCTGTTCCTGTGCACATGGATGTAGGTTTCTTAAAATACAAACACACAAAAGAGGCAGAAATATTCATTTCCAGTAAAGTATTTCTAGTTATTTAGATGGAAAAGACTATAGAAGTGGTTGGGGGTAGGTAAAGTGGTGATGCTGTCTAGAAATACAAAACAAAATCTGGGAAATTAAAAACTACTTTTGATTTCACCTAATTGTTTTGATCATTCACTGTCCATTCTAAAGTCACTTTATGGACTGGACCTTCTTTGTGCTGAAGTCTAATTCTGCTTCAGTGAAGATATTTTGTATGTACATCAGTCCAAGCAGCTCAGGAACGTAACCTTTCACTGGGCAGACAATTTTGTGTTGAACTCAGCAGTAGAATCTCTCTGGATGCAATTGAATAAGAGTCATCAAGCCCTCTAGAATATATTTTGAGAAAAATGCCATAAAGTGTAAATAGTTGCAGGCAGAAGTAGAAGCAGTCATTATTTTGCTGGAAATCCATTTCTGCCCAACATTTTACTAGGTAAGCTGGTTTTGGAATTTCATTTAGATTGTAGCAATTCAGTGGCAAGCCACAAAATGTATCTACAAACCAAAATACTTGCAACCAAATGCTTATGTATTAATAACAGCAGAAGGCAATTATCTGTATTGCACTTTGGGGAAAGTGGAGATTCAGTTATCTGAAGAGCACTTTGATACTGAGGTACAGCAGAAATTGCTTTTTTTTTTATTATTTTCTGAAGAAGAGAGTTTTACCTAAACAATCTAAACACAAAAATTGTACACCACAATGTACTGAGAATTCTTGCTTGTATTTGAGAGCTGAGCTTGGCTGTTATGGTCAATAGCACTCTAACATTTAGACATTTAACTCTGATGTCAAAGGAAATTATGTACATGATGTTTCTGTCAATACAAGCTTTTGCCTCCATCTTAGACATGTGTACTTTTCTATTTTTTCTTTATGCATAGATTTGTTTCCCAGAATGACATGTGGGTTACATTTATGCTCAAACTCAAACACGTGGCTTCTTCTAGCAGCCTCTAGGAGAAGTTTCTCCCTTGCCATTTTTTGGGTGTGCAGGTCAGCTCTCAGGCTGGAGGAAAAAGAGAGGAATTCTGTGGTGTTAGAAATGGCACAAAGCTCTGTCCAGCACAAGCTGAACTAGTGACACTCCCCAGCTCCTTTCCATTTGCAGTGTTTCTCCAGAGGCTGTAGAAAGCAATGTGGCAGAGCAGGGCCCCATGGATGTGTTGTCACAGGTGTAAGGAGGTGAATTGTGTAACCCCTATGGATTTCTGTGTGAAAGGTGGAAAAATTTTCCTCCTCCCTAACTTTCTAAATGTCCCTGAATTATTGAGCTGTATCTGGTAAGTGAATGGACCTGTAAAGGCAGGAATATTCAAATGAGTGGCAGCATGTAGGGCTCTGTCCCTGCCTCCTCACTGTGTTTATTTTGTTTTTTCTATCCAGTGTGTGAGTTCAGCTCCTCCCCAGGGCAATGGCCAGAGCTGGTGTTGGTGTTGGTCTGGGAGTTTCTCTTTTCACTCATGGGCTGGGGCAATCCTTTAGAATACAAGAGCTGTACTTGTTGTTTCTTGCTGCCTGAGAAATTTTGAGCTGTTAATCTCTTCTGTTTATGACACTTTTGTGACCTCCATGCTAGATGATGTTCTTCCTCTTATTCTTTCCTTTTGATTCTTCTCTGTTTGGCATAAACAGACTCTTTAAAGACAACCTCAATCCACTGATTCACAGATGACTGTTCAAATCATCAGAAAATCATACCTGTTGTTTTATTGCACCAATATATATCTATTTTAACATAAAGTGAAGCAGTAGTTTCCTGTTAGAGACAGAGTCTGCCCTCAGCACACCCCAGAGTCTGACACTGAGGTCAGTTCAGCATGTTCCAGAACCTGATTGCCTGTGTGAGAGATGTTGATTGAAATTTTTGCAATTAAGCAGGCAAAGGAAGAAAAGCCAGATTTAGCTCACAGTTGCTAAGAATGCTCTAACTCTGGAGCCTGATCTCCTGCAAGGAAGCAGAGCTGTTCCACCCATTCTCTGTTCCAGTATTCCTCTCTATTTGCTTCCACATTTTCTCTGCTTTTAAGTGCTGAAAGTGAATTGTTTCACTTTAGACTGTTTTGCTTCTCATAACTATTGTTTGTTCTAGCAAAGTGAGGCAGAGTGAAATTTCTGTTAAATGTTCTGATTTCTGTACACTGCTTGCAACTCAAACAGAAAATCAGTTATTGAATGCAATTTGCTCTCAACCAAAAAGGGAGAGCCTTTATATTCTGGCTTTGCGTGGTGCCAGGAGGAGGACAAAGGAAAATGCCAGTGGTTATTGGAGGTTTCTTTTTTTCATGTTGTTAGCATTGACTGTGTGTGCATTTTGGGGTGTGTTCTGTTGGGTTCTACTTTGTTTTATTGCCTGTTCTTTTTTTAAAGTGAGTTATTTTTAAACCAGATTGTATAACAGTGTTTCAGTGTTTTCTAAACTTGAATAAAACCTCTCTTTAGATTTGCAGTTTTTGGCAGTAACTTTTACAGTTAATGAAATAATTGTGCTCAGTTTACTCGGAAGTTTCACGTCAGATCATTGGTTTTGGGTGCAGTGGCCTTTGTTGTGCAAGGAGAACCCTTTTGCACTGCTGATGGGATGATTCCTATAGAAACATCTAGGGCAGGCACAAACCCTGGGAGGAACTCAGCTAACACTTGAGTGTCTTCAGCCACAGAGCAGCATCACTCCAAAATCAATCACGGTCTGCTACGGCTGAGCCTTTCCAATTTGCCCGAGGGCAAATAAACAATCCTAGCGCTAATGTACATCTGTTAAGAGCTGTAAGAACAGCAGAGGCTGCGAAACTCTGTGGCTGAAATACCAAACGATGATTTTTCCTGTAATGTGTTTTGTGACTCTTTGGAAGCTGTCAAAAAGCCATGAGTGATGCGGCATGTTAATCTGCCTTAGCAAAATGCTGTTGTGTGCAACCCGGGGTATGTGGGGGGAAGATAAACGAGAAAATCCAAATAAATGTCGGAGAGAGGAGATCCCACAGAAAGATGTAAGAAGGAACAGAGGGGAAGGGGTGTGTGGGAGTGGATCGAGGGCTGGAATGTGAACGAGCAGACAGCAGCAAAAAACTAATCCAAGATGGGAAAAAGTGCAAACAAACAAAGGTATAAACACAGTAAGAGAAGGATGTCACAGTAGTTATTCAATAAATGTCCGTTTTGCTGTTTGAAGTCTAAAAGCACAGACAGGTTGATTCTAGCATTTTATCTAAAATAAAATTATTTTAGATAATATTCCCCTCGAATGTGAAATGGAACACCTGAGCTTGGGCTGCCAATTGTTAGGTTACCCCTTTGTGCCAATTGGATGGTGACATATTAGCAGCCCCTTTACACAAACATCTCAGTGTGTCCTCTCCTAGCAGCCCGAACACAAAAGAATTTGGCTTCAGGAGTTTTCTGTCTGTACAAAATCTGCTGGTGCTTTCTTTCCCTCAGGAAGGTCCTGGAGTTCGCAGGAAACTCTTACTTCTAAAGATGGGTGGAGAGAGTTCTGTGGTGTTTCCATGGGGATTCCCTAGGTGTGGGATAAACATTAATAATGCTCCAGAAAACAGGCACCGAGCTTATGCTTTTACATTTTAGCCTGGTTCTTTGTAGATGTGGTTTACATTTTTCAATATGGAGGAAGTAGTATTTTTTATTTGGTTTTTTTTTTTTTTTTCCACCTCCCCCCACTCCATTCATGGTACAGAAGTGACATGCAAACATGCTTGTGATGACTGAAATGTTTTAGTGGGTGGAAGACCTCCAGGATTACAACCCATAATTAGCGAGAAAGTTCTTTCTTTTTTATTTTTTTTTCTGTGATCTATTCTGCCTGTTTTTCTGAAAGTTAATTTCTTCTGTAGGCAATCAAGAATACTTAATTTTGATGAAATATATTACTCCAGCTGTAAAAATGTATTGTGCTCTCACTGCACATCGTGGTTCAAGTGACAATTATGTTTCATTTGGTTCATTCTTTTTATCACAATAGACTTTGATGTGCACAAGTGTAGAATACTCGATAGCTGAGCAGCCATAGGATACTGGATTCATCCAGATCAATTGCTAATGCTTTTCCTGTTAATTCAGGAATCTTGCTGGGCTCACTATAAATGCTCCTGTAGAAAGAAATTTCCTTCTGCTCTCTGTGAAGTTAGGTAACATTTCATTTGCACTTGGCACAGCTTCTGACTTGATGAGGATTCCTTACACATCCTAGTTTTACTGTACATTGCTATAATTAAGGCAGTTCTGATTATAAAACTGGGATCCATATTGAAATGGTATCCAGATTTTTAGATTTCCTGGAATCACAGCAAATGCATGTCTTGAACTAAAATAAGCTCAAGTTGAACAGACAGCCTGGGGAAGCAGAGACAGTATTCTCAAAGATTAACGCAAGATATTCAAGATGGTTTTGTACTTCTCATGTTTGGCCAGTGTGACCTTTTCAGTGGTGGCTTGAGGGTTTGTAAGGATCCCTTTTGGCTTTGAATCTGAGGCAGTGGCAGCTTTGTTACGGAGGAGAGGGAGAACACAAAACTTGGAGCCTCTGAAGAGGCAGTAGCTCACTCTTACACACTGCTCACTGGACTGCTCACTCTGCTGGCTTCTCCACGGCTCCTTGAGCTTCTGTTCCCTGCTGGGTTACATAATGAACGTTCTCTGAACTCCCACACTTTCCACATGCCTTCCCACACGGCCTCTTTCTTCTGCTAAAAAAGGATGGAAGCATTCTAACTCACTTGTGAAAAAGCTTCGCACAATGCTGCTGAATCACATCTCGGAATAGGAACGAACCTTTCAAATTCTCTTTAAAAACAAAAATAAAAAGAGAGGAAAAACAAAGAAACAACAAAATAAAGCCAGCCTAGAATCAAAACCCCCAAACCCAACAGAGCAAAACACACACACAAAAATCCCAATCTCCAAAAAAATGGACAAGGCACCGTGGGAGAACAAAACCACACTGAAGCATCTCTTAATCCTTGCAGCACTGATATAAGGAGAGTTGCAGGTTGGGTGAGCTGCCATGGCAGTAACAAAGATCTGTGACATGGTTCCCATGGCTACCACTGGCATTACTGCTGGCCAAGCAGTGCAGGTACCTGCTAGCCAGAAAAATGTGTGAAAATTCATTCTTACAGTCAACCTCACAGCACAAGCAGGAACATTTCAGATGACTCTTGCATATTTGTCTCTGCATGGTTTTACAGCTAGGCCTGAATGAAGGAGGTGAAGCTCATTTGAAAGAGCTTTTACTGTCTGGTTTCCAGTAGCTCTCTACTGCCCAGTAGTTTGAAAATTACCTTGGTCTTCCAAAGACTTCTGAAGGGGCCTGGAGCCCCTGGATGTGAGGTTTTCCTTCTGTTATTAAAGTCCCATACTAGACAAAGAAGGAGTCAGACCTCTTGCTCTGTTTCTCCTGTTTATTAATTTATTATATCAAGTTTCAGTGGCTGTCACTGTGAAATCTGTGCTGCAAAAGGCACAGATCTCATGTGCAGCCTGTTTTTAAAGACTTTTTACCCAATGATCAACTACAACGTGTGATGTTTTTAATTCTGTACCAATAACTATCAGTTCTTTCTAACATGTTTCTTCTGCCTCAAACTTATTCTACCAATCACCCAGTGCTACCTCAGAGCAGAACGTGGAGGGGAAGAAGGAGAAAGAGGGACCTGGGACAATGCCTGAAAATCTCCATCATGTCTCCATTCACCTCCACACTACCAAACCCAATACTATAAATTTTCACCCTGTGATAAACTAAATTATAATCTGTTTCACACTTTCAATACTTTCAATTCATCCAGGAGTGTTGGAAGCTTTTCCCAGGGGCACAATCAAAGGCTGTGTCCTCTGGGGGTCCCAAAGAGGGTCTCAGACCCCTCAGAGCAACAGGAGGAGCTTTCCAACTCTCCTGGACTCCAACAGACTTCAACATCTTTATATTGCTGGGAATCAAGGCACAGCAGCCTGACAGGAACATATTTTATAGCTAATTCTAAATATACTTGGAAAACCAGTGCAAATTCACATTTGAACTGACTCTCAAAGTGTGAAAGCTTATTAGAGTATGATTAAAGTGGAACAGGACCTTGCCAGACTGGAGTTGGAACCTGTAACCTTTATTTGATGGATATTAATTTGCCAGGTGTTACCAAAGTCTTCAGTGTCAGAGGCACCATTTTCTTTCATAGTTTTTCCAAAAATAGAAAATGCCTAATAACTGGAGCAATTTTTTAGGGATGTTCTAGGGAAAACTGATGTGTGAGAGAAATGGAAGTTGGAAAGCAATCCATGGGGGTTCTTACTGACTCCAGCAGCCTTGTTTGCTTGTCTGACTTCTTAGCCCTAAAACTTTTGTGAATTTTGGGAGTTATGATTATAATTTTTCAAACTTGATTCCATCTGTTTTCCCCCTTCCTAGCTGTGAAAATCTTTATAAAAATTCTTTATATTTTTCTCCTGTTCTCAAGGTATTTTGAAGGGCTTCAGGTAGATCTGTTCTTCTGCTTGTAACTTTCCAAATGCTCACCCCATGTTGACTGATTTTTATTTTTTTAATTACATTTTTCATTAAGTCTGTCACATTTGACAACTGAATGTGTGTGGAGGGAAAGGAACCTTTAAGTCACCCAGGACACCCTTCTTTACAAACTGTTTGATTTCCTAGCTTGTGTACCATATACAAAAAATAGCTGCAGTGTTATTGCCTCCTTCATGGATTGCATGGCTATGATTTTCCTGTATGTGATTCACATACATGACCCTTGGACATCCTTAAATTCTGGTTTTTACTGATGATTTTTTTTTTTTTTAGTACTTCAAGGGGGTTTGGTTGTGGGCTGTTTGTTTTGTTTTTTTTCTTTTTTCTTTGCTACAGCCTGTTTTATTTTTTTTACCTATTGATAGTTGAGAAACTGCTTTTCACAGTCTTAGAGCAGTGCAGGGAGTTAAAAGCACGGTGACTGAGTCACCCCCTGGCTACAGCTTAAAGAGTTTACTCCAAACCAGAGTCCAATTATCCACTGTGTTTGTTATCAGCCACAATGAGATGATGATAAAGAGAGAATGGCCCGGAGGGCAGGGACTGCTGATGCCTTGTGGTTTTATCCCAGCTGGCAACTCAGCCCCACACAGCTGATCACTGGTGGGATGGGGGAGAGCATCTGAAGGGTAAAACTGAGAAAACTCGTGGGCTGAGATAAAGGCAGTTTACTAAGAAAAGCAAAGGCTGTGCTTGTGAGCAGAGAGAAACAAGGAAATCATTCCCTCCTTCCCACTGGCACCAGGTGCTCAGCAGGGCTCCCTTGGCTGTTAGCTGGGAAGAGAAATGCCCTCCCCTTCCTTCTCCCCTTCCTCCTCCCCCAGCTCTACCTGCTGTCCACAGCACCCCTGGGTCCCTCAGGGTCACCTGTCCTGGCTGTGTCCCCTCCCAGCCCCATGTGCACCCTGAGCTCTCTGCCCTAGGGTGTGAGGGATGCCTTAGGTTTTCACTTTTATATTTTTCTAATCCTGTGCTGCTGGTGTAACTGAAGTTTTCTGTAGCTTGTTAAGTGCTGTTCTCTGTGCTTAAATAGAGATAACAAAACCTCTAGTTTAGTCTTCAAAGACACCCAGAAAGAAGAACTGTAAACCATCATCTTAAAAAGAGGGGGGCAGGCTGGGAGAATCACATCCTTGGCTGAGTTCTGGTTGGTGAATTTATGCTGATATCAAAGTGTGAAGCTCTCATGACCAAGGACATCCATTTTGGGATTCACTGAGGCAGGACCTCTGGACCCCAAAGTGTGCACCTGAAGGCTTTTCAGATAAATACCTCCTTTATTCCTTTATTCCTGTCTGCTCTCTGTTTCTAGGTAGCCATTTAAGGCATCATGAGGAGCAGAAAAGGCCTTGGCTCTGTGCAAGTTCTCACTGATAACAAAAACATCTCTCTGTTATCAGTTTCCTGCACAATCCAAAGCACAGCCCCGTGCTGTCAGTGTGGCACAAAGTTACCTTTATCTCACTGTGCCATCGTGGGTGATAGCAGAAGCATCAATAATATGTGAGGGATTTTTTTCTTTTCTTTTAAAATTAGGGTTTAATTTAAGTTTCCCTTTAACCTAGGTTTCTGTGGGGTCGTGTGTTATTTTGTTTTCTTCAAATAAAAATCTCTCCTCTTTTGTCAGACTACGACAATTTTTTGCACCAATTGTAGGAATCTTTCTGTAAAGATCTAAAACAGTTTACAACACTATCAAAAACATGATAATTATCTGTAAAATTTTCATTTTGAGTAATCTTTTTTCTATTTAATTATTTCCTTCCTAATTCACAAATGATCCCAAAGTTTTCCTAGAAATACACAGAACGTGATGGTGTTTTTATTCCTCGCTGGGTGCTTATTTCCTTAACCTCAGAATCCTCATTTCACTCGAACACAGAAGACTTTTCTCTATTGCTTTAGGGCACTCTTGGCCCAAGGAAATCAATAGTTTTATGGGCAGGCTCAGTCCTGAGTGCTGTGAGTAGAAAGCTCTCCCATCACTGAGCAGCACCAGGCATTCTGCTGGGCTAGGTGCTTCATTTTCCTTCTCTCGGGTGCTTCCTGAACTGCACTCCACTATTTTGCACACAAAATAGAGAAAGTAAGTAATAGGCAATTCCTAAACTTGTTAGCAGCGTCAGAAATTAAATTCCAGCCTATCATTTGTGGCAGGCACAGCTCTCTGCTGTGGTCTGTTCTATAGCTTCCTAAGGACATCTGAAATTGCTGATTGGGTTACCTTCATCTCCTGTGGTACTGAGCTCCCTGAGCTGTCAGAAGTCCTTGCACCCCACTTAGAGCAGTTCCCCACTGCCTCAGGCTCAGGTAGGAAGCAGACTGTGAAATCCAGCGTGGGCTGATCTTCTGCTCAGGTTAAAGCACATATGGGGGAAGGATTGGGGTGGAAGGTGGAGCAAAGCTGATCTGCTCATGTCTGTCAGCAGTAACTTTAGCATCGCTCTGCCTCAGGGTGGTTGCCAGTGGATCTCAAAGAGTGGAGCTTTTGCAGGAGCTGAAAGTGCAGCCAGAGTGGAGCACAGCCCTGCTGAGTGCCTCCCCGTGCCAAACAAGATATTTTAGTCACTTTCTTGTCTCATTATCTCAGAAAACTCCTTGTACCGAGTGATGCAACCGATCTGGACTGAATCTGATTGTGCTGTAGTGCTGAGATCTTGCTCCACAGCAGCAATCCTGTGTCTCGAGTCTCAGAGAACAGCAATTATTCAGAGAACAGCAGCTCTGTTATTGGAGCTGCTCACTGAGGTAACAGCAATTCTGTATGTGTTCAGACCTGGTTCAAAAAGGAGAAGGGAATATGCTCATGATTGCAGGTGCTGGACATTTTTGTTCCAATAAAAGGGAATCAGTAACATATTTCAAATGGAGGTGCTGATAATTTTGTTGAAATAAAACCTAGAGTGGTATTAAATAATAGATGTTAAGAACATCTGGCAGGAAGGACAAATAAAGAAAAAAATTGGTAAAACACATATATTAGTAGTATGGGATGTTGGAAGTGTGTAAGGGCTCTAGTACTACTTTCTGTGGGGTTTTACAGGAGTAAAAATTGGCCACTTCAAAATGTCCCTTTCTCCCTGTGTCTCCAGGTATGCTACCCAGCCTTTATGAGCTCTTCACACAGTGCTTTGACTGGCATTGTGCTGTACGTGAGTAATGTACTACATCAGAAAAACAAATAGGTGTATTTTTAATTTTTAGCTTAATATTTTTACCTTTTTTTCATCTGTGCAGTTACGGTGCCTTATGGACCCTCTGTGGCTAAATGTTACAAAAATGCTGCCTCTTTTCAATGCCTTTCTCAGGTGTCAGTATAAAGCACTGAATGAATGGTACTGTGAAGCTGTGGCAAAATAGAATAAAGCAGTCAGTATCATGATAGAAATTTTCATCTCTGTGCTTAACTAATCCATTTCATGCAGGGAAATAGTTTTCCCTTAGTCCATGAACACTTCATGGGGTTTTTAACCTACTTTCAGGAACTACTTCAGGTGGAGGACAGGCTTAGCTTGCCTGCATTGTTGTGTATTTTGGGAAGGGAGGGTGAGAGCTGTGCTCTGCTCCCAGGCCAGTGCTAAAAGCTCCTGAGGCCAGATAAAACAGGAGACCATGTGGCACTGGGCCTCTTTGCCCACTCCAACACAGTGGCAGCAGTTTTGCCCAGGTAATTTTGCTCTCTGCCCAGCTGATACTCTTGTGTTAACGACTGGAGACCCCTAAAGTAAAGACATTTGATGCTGCAGAGCTTTGAAGGTGTTGTGCTTCCTCCCTATCACAGTCACAAAGATCTCCATCACAAGGATGAAAGGTGTGGAATCGATGCAAAATGTATAGTTAATATGTTAACAAATACTTAAAGCTACACATAGTATGCAGAAGTAATCATAAATTTTATTATGGACTGCCAGGCCACCATATCAAGAAAAAACCAGGCTGTTTCTTTTAGCCTTGGCCTGCTGTCATCATTAATGGGCATCTTATAAGGAATTTGATTGGTCTTTTTGTCTGCCTTACAACCAAACCAAAAAGTGCCAGATAATACTGTTCAATTTGATACATCCCAGGGGAGGACAGAAATGGAAATAAAACTGAAATATTGCTTATCTGCTCAGGGCTGAAGCCCTGCTTGCTCTGTCATGTCTGTAGAGTTCTGGTGAATGTGCAGGTGCAGTGTGGACTGTGTGAAAAGGTGAGATCTCCCCCAGGGAACAGAACAAAGTTAACTGTGTGAGTGCTGGAGGGATGGAACCATAATTGGAGAGGTTTGCATCTGCCTGTGCTCTACCCTGGAGCACATGCTGGGCACAGAGGCTGCCAAAGAGAAGGGGCTGGGGAGTCATGGGCTGCCAGTGCAAATCTCTGCTGAGAGATTTTAGTGCCCTGGCCAGCTTTAGTGCTTATCTCACATCACTGCTGAGTTAGAGATGCACAGAGCACCAGCTACTTCACTTCTATGTAATGCAGAGAGATCCTTAGAGGAAGTCAGGATGCAGATTGTACCAGATAATTCTCAGCTTATATGAGAAAAGTACAGAGCACTGTTTCTTTTCAGTGGAGAGAAAGGAAATAAATTTAAATCTGCATTTTGAACAGATGATTCAAAGCAGCATGCTGTAATTTGCCCTTGTAGTTTCAGGATGAATGTGTGAAGAATGTTTGGAAAACAGATTTGATCTGCATTTTATGTGTTATTTTCCTCTCTGTACTGTGTCCTCTTTCATGCTCACAGTTATATCTAAACTAGACTTTTTAATTTCCAGTTCCCTTTAAGCTAATGTTCACCTTTGATCTGTGTCACCACAGTTGTTGCTGGGGTAGTGGATTATGATTTCTGCCATTAATAATGATGCCACTGTTCCAGTTGCCATTGCTGAGATGTCCTTGCACTGTGGTTTGATTATCTTCAGCTCAAGGAACAAAACCACTAAGGTGATTATGTAGTTGAATACTAGAGAAAAGACTCTCACCTGTAGCTCAGAATGGAGCTTTAAATTTTGTTTTGAATTTTAACTCCAATTTATATTTATATCTTCTGGTTTTTGCTCTGGAAGAGAATAGGGGCTGGGTGTTTTGGTAAAGTATTACTGGCTGAAAATGTAATGGTATTTGATCTTCTGAATTAAAAAGACAAAATTCTCTTGGGCATTCTCCTTTCATCATTGGCTGGGAAGGTCTGTGAGACAAGCCTGGTGCAAACACAGACTCTCGTGGCTTTTGTGTCAACCTGGTATCAAGTAAATTCAGGTGAGCTGTAAGTGATGAGCTCTTAACAGCAGTGGGCAGAGATTCTTGTACAAATACCACGCTGAGCACTGGTGTTAGTGTGAGGGATGTTGGAACTGGGAACCACAATTATTTTGGGTGGCAGTGGTGGTTTTCAAGCAAAGGAGAAGTGCATTGCTCTTGAAACAGTTGGATTTATTTCCCTGTGCCCTGGTAAGTGTTACAGTAGCCTCTAGTTTGCCTTTCCAAGCTGAAAACAGAGCACAAAGAGCCCAAGTGATAAGCATGGAAATGGGCAGTGTCTGCTGGCACCCATGGCCAGTGACCTGAAGGGAGGCAGGAAATGAGGACAGGAAAGGTGAACTGTAATTAATTATTTATTTCTGTATTTCATTCACAGGAGAGACACATCTGCAAGACAACTTTTTGATCTGCACTAGATGTAGGAGAGCATATCTGTCCATCTCTAGGTGCAAACAGAACTGGAGATGGAAAAGCAGAGTGAACTTCCATTCGTTCATGCTCTGCAGAGGAGCTAAAACAATAAAGAGAGCACTGAAGTGAGGATAACAATCCCTGAAAACACAGTGAGACTGTGACTATTGACCAAACTGTGCTGGCTGCATCTACCGACCCAATCTTGTCCTTAATGTGTTCCCTGTTGTTTTATTTGTTCTGATCTGTTGAAACATCTGTGTTGTGGAGAAAGGTTTAGAAATGCAATGCAAACTGTGTGGTTGCAGATGCTTACCTACTCTTGAAAGTTTGTGGGTTTTTTTTTAATTTTGATTTGAATGCTCTTGTCTGTCTTTTGATATTTTTATTCTAAGTCTAAAATGTCCTTTGTTTTTTATTGTGATTTCAGAACCAGGTACTCACTCCAGGTTAGGGCTCTATGATGCATCCTTGATGTTTTTGAAAAACATTATTTGACATGGCTATCAATGGTAGAAATCTGTATTTTTACAACTTGAGCTGCTTGCTGAGCTCAGGGTTATGGATCTTCTGTTGATGTTCAGAAGATGCAAGAAGTTTGGACAGCCTTTGGTGCAACTGTTTTAGGTTATGCAGCAAATCTTAAGTTTCACAGAACTCATTTCACTTATTTTGTATCTATTAAGATTGTTTTAGATGATATATCACCTAAATATACAGACTGCATATCTCTATGCTTTTAAATCTCCACCTACATTTAAATACCACCAAAGATTTTGTGTTTCATCTAAAATGTTAAAATGTTCATGGTCCCTTCTGTGATCTCTCATTTGTTTTGAACAGTGAAGCTGCATTTAAACCATAGTGAGGAAAATATCCCCTGGAGGTCTAGGACTGGTGGTACACAATGTTCCCAGGAGGGCACTGAGCCTTCTCGTGAGGAAAATGTGCAGCTGCATTCAGAAAGGCTTTTAAATATTCTGAATTCTGTAGTCATACTTTTAATGAGTGCTTCAGGTTTTTTAATAATCCCTTTTTTTTAAAATTTTTTCATAGTTGCCTTTTGAAAAACTTCTGACTTAACACCTGCACCTCTAAGCTGGGTACACTAAAACCTTGGCCATCTGAAAAAAAGATTGAGGATTCAGTTATCAACCCCAAAAAAGTGATACCCTCAATGCCTCCTTTGCAGGATGGAGTCAGAATGTTAACCAACGACAGGGACTCCTTCCCTGGGCCAAAGGAATTCTGGTTTTTTTTATGACAGGACATTCTCAGTGCTCTGCCTTCCCCAAAGGATCCCCAGAGCATGCCCAGGTAAGGGAGATGTTGCTCAGCTCACAGTCAGCTTTGCTCTGTGCTGGTTACAGGTTGCTGTTCTTCAATTTCAGCACCAGTTTCACCAAACTTTAGTGCTACCTGTAAGAGAGTAAGTGAGATTTACCATTTTCTGCCCAAATAAGATGTAGTCAGCTGTTACCTGCACAGCCTCAAACTGATCTCCTCTTACTGTCAACATATTTTGTCTTCACAAATCCTGTTTGAGTTGTGCCAGCAGCACGAAAACACCATGGCAGCAACAAGCTTGGGTTTGAGAGCTAGAATTGAATAAACCAAGAATATTCTGGACTGATATTTCAGGAGAGATAGTGATGTTTATTACTATGCCTAAATTACTAGTTTTAGAATTATCACACTATTCTAGTCAGGTACTTTAAAACTTAAACCACTTTACTCTCCAGGCTCTGAAATTTTCAGTCCCTGCAAGATCTTCCTGCCTGCTGATATTAATCCCATGATAGAATTCAAACTTTTATTTTTTTTTTTTTCCCTCCAACAGTTCATATGAAAGTTCCAAAGTCATTTAGCAAGTAATTGATCAAGGAAATGTCAGCTTTTACATGCGTTGTCAGCTGATTTTAGATGTACCAGCAATATCAGTAATATTGATAATATCAATAATCAAAGGTGACAGTGGAAGGAAAAGGTATTTTGTTAGAGACAGAATAGTTTGTTCTGTGGTGAGAGGCTGTACTGCTTAAGGCTCAGTGTCTCTTTTATACTTCATAGGCTGTAGGAGAGACTCTGGTTTTATAAACTCTGTGGTGCTGCTGAACTTTGATCCAACAAAGTACAGCTGTTAGAACTTTCTTAAGGCCAGACAGAAAAAAAAGAGTGGTTCTTTTGCACAGCATAGTGGTTTGCTGATGACCTTTTTGTTTAATAGGGATCTTGGAATAAGCAAAAACAGTTTTTTTCTCCAGTATCTATCTGAGCACTTGCAGGAAAACATATCTTGTAGTTATACACAAACACTATTTTAAAAACTACATTAGCCTTACAAGAGAAAATAGCATTTGTAATTGTTATCTCTTACAGAGCATATGGAGAAACACAGCACCTTGCAGGATTATTGTTACATAATATATAAATGTGAATTTCTTTGTGATCTTTTGAACACAGACTATTACAAAAGTGTCAAAGGTGCTGCTGCTCGATAGCTTTTCCCAGGAGATAAATGCATCCTGGCTGCACTTAAGCCCCAGCAGCAGCACTAATAGCTCAGTGCATCCGTGTGTGTATAATTCCTCCTCACTGGGGACAGGTACCAGTGCACATATCTCTGCCCTGAGATCATTTAGGAACAAAATCTCCAACCCCAGCCCCACTGTTCCCAGTCACTCANATTTTTACAACTTGAGCTGCTTGCTGAGCTCAGGGTTATGGATCTTCTGTTGATGTTCAGAAGATGCAAGAAGTTTGGACAGCCTTTGGTGCAACTGTTTTAGGTTATGCAGCAAATCTTAAGTTTCACAGAACTCATTTCACTTATTTTGTATCTATTAAGATTGTTTTAGATGATATATCACCTAAATATACAGACTGCATATCTCTATGCTTTTAAATCTCCACCTACATTTAAATACCACCAAAGATTTTGTGTTTCATCTAAAATGTTAAAATGTTCATGGTCCCTTCTGTGATCTCTCATTTGTTTTGAACAGTGAAGCTGCATTTAAACCATAGTGAGGAAAATATCCCCTGGAGGTCTAGGACTGGTGGTACACAATGTTCCCAGGAGGGCACTGAGCCTTCTCGTGAGGAAAATGTGCAGCTGCATTCAGAAAGGCTTTTAAATATTCTGAATTCTGTAGTCATACTTTTAATGAGTGCTTCAGGTTTTTTAATAATCCCTTTTTTTTTAAATTTTTTCATAGTTGCCTTTTGAAAAGCTTCTGACTTAACACCTGCACCTCTAAGCTGGGTACACTAAAACCTTGGCCATCTGAAAAAAAGATTGAGGATTCAGTTATCAACCCCAAAAAAGTGATACCCTCAATGCCTCCTTTGCAGGATGGAGTCAGAAAGTTAACCAACGACAGGGACTCCTTCCCTGGGCCAAAGGAATTCTGGTTTTTTTTATGACAGGACATTCTCAGTGCTCTGCCTTCCCCAAAGGATCCCCAGAGCATGCCCAGGTAAGGGAGATGTTGCTCAGCTCACAGTCAGCTTTGCTCTGTGCTGGTTACAGGTTGCTGTTCTTCAATTTCAGCACCAGTTTCACCAAACTTTAGTGCTACCTGTAAGAGAGTAAGTGAGATTTACCATTTTCTGCCCACATAAGATGTAGTCAGCTGTTACCTGCACAGCCTCAAACTGATCTCCTCTTACTGTCAACACATTTTGTCTTCACAAATCCTGTTTGAGTTGTGCCAGCAGCACGAAAACACCATGGGAGCAGCAAGCTTGGGTTCAAGAGCTAGAATTGAATAAACCAAGAATATTCTGGACTGATATTTCAGGAGAGATAGTGATGTTTATTACTATGCCTAAATTACTAGTTTTAGAATTATCACACTATTCTAGTCAGGTACTTTAAAACTTAAACCACTTTACTCTCCAGGCTCTGAAATTTTCAGTCCCTGCAAGATCTTCCTGCCTGCTGATATTAATCCCATGATAGAATTCAAACTTTTATTTTTTTTTTTTCCCTCCAACAGTTCATATGAAAGTTCCAAAGTCATTTAGCAAGTAATTGATCAAGGAAATGTCAGCTTTTACATGCGTTGTCAGCTGATTTTAGATGTACCAGCAATATCAGTAATATTGATAATATCAATAATCAAAGGTTACAGTGGAAGGAAAAGGTATTTAGTTAGAGACAAAATAGTTTGTTCTGTGGTGAGAGGCTGTACTGCTTAAGGCTCAGTGTCTCTTTTATACTTCATAGGCTGTAGGAGAGACTCTGGTTTTATAAACTCTGTGGTGCTGCTGAACTTTGATCCAACAAAGTACAGCTGTTAGAACTTCCTTAAGGCCAGACAGAAAAAAAAGAGTGGTTCTTTTGCACAGCATAGTGGTTTGCTGATGACCTTTTTGTTTAATAGGGATCTTGGAATAAGCAAAAACAGTTTTTTTCTCCAGTATCTATCTGAGCACTTGCAGGAAAACATATCTTGTAGTTATACACAAACACTATTTTAAAAACTACATTAGCCTTACAAGAGAAAATAGCATTTGTAATTGTTATCTCTTACAGAGCATATGGAGAAACACAGCACCTTGCAGGATTATTGTTACATAATATATAAATGTGAATTTCTTTGTGATCTTTTGAACACAGACTATTACAAAAGTGTCAAAGGTGCTGCTGCTCGATAGCTTTTCCCAGGAGATAAATGCATCCTGGCTGCACTTAAGCCCCAGCAGCAGCACTAATAGCTCAGTGCATCCGTGTGTGTATAATTCCTCCTCACTGGGGACAGGTACCAGTGCACATATCTCTGCCCTGAGATCATTTAGGAACAAAATCTCCAACCCCAGCCCCACTGTTCCCAGTCACTCAGACGTGGTGGCAGGTGAGCAGCAGCAGGATGGAGCACAGGGAGTGCCTGAGGGTGCTGAGGACCCCAACAGTGTCTTTGGGGCTGCTGGCTGTCACTGCTGAGTTTTCCTGTCCCTGCTCCGGGATGGAACACATCCCAGCACTTGAGCTATCCTGGTGCCTTGAATGGCTCCCTAGAAACAGAGAGCAGGCAGGAATAAAGGAATCAAGGAGGGATTGGTTGGAAAGGCCTTCAGAGGTACACTCTGGGCTCCAGAGGCTCCTGCCTCAGTGCATCCCAACATGGACAAGGACAGCTCCCGAGTTCTTCCCACTTGGATCTCAGCATCAATTCCCCAAGCAGAAGCCAGGCAAGGATGGAATTTGCCCAAGCTTGCCCCCCTCTTGCCAAGATTGTGGTTTGCAGTTGTTGGGCCTAGGAGGGGCTGGGTGTCCTTGGAGAGCTGGAGAGGCTTTGTTGTGTGTGTGTGAGCATGAGAGAACAGCACTGAACGAGCTCCAGGGAACTGCAGAGTGACACTGGGCAGGGCAGGGCTGGGAACATAGAAATGTTAAACCCTAAGGCATCAATCCCAGCTCTCAGTTTGGCTCTTGGAGCCACACCTGCCTGTGTTGGAGGTAACAGGCTCCCTCCTCAAGAGCACGGAGCAGATACTTAACTGGAGCTATTGTAACCTACACCAAGTTTTGCCAGAATCTGAATCTCCAAATCCAATTTTTTTTCTCGCTTCTGAGTTCTGTAATGAGTTCATCTTCTCTGTTCTTCCTTCTTCTGCTGTGTGGCCTTGAGAGCATAGTGAGGAGTGCTGTCCCCCAGTGCAACCCTCAGCTCTTGTTTCACATCCTCATCAGATGGACAAAGCACATTTGAGGGCTTGGACGAAGCAGAAGTGCTCATCTTTATGGAGCACTATTCTTGCTGTCTCCAGATTTGAATTTTCTGATCAAATGTCTTTAAGAAAATTTGTGTTTTCCCCACCCCTTGTTTTCTGAACACTCCGTGGTTGGTGACACTGTATCTGTGCTGGCAGATCTGCTGCCAGGAGGTGAGGGCCCCTGTGGGTGTAAAGGAGTGTTTTGAAACGTGGAGTGTTCATTGGAATGCTCCTGACAGATGTTTCTTCAGACATTTCTGAGGGAGGAGGAGTAAGGAACTCTGTTTCTTTCACTAACTTCCCCTGCCTCTTTCTAGATTTCCACCCTAATAGAATCTATCTCTGTGCAGATCTTTGAACATCAGTTTCTAGCCAAGATTGTCATGGCATTTACATCTGGAACTTGGAGCTGAGCTCTGAAAGTCTGTCAAGTTTTGTGAACCAGCTTTGCAGACCTGTGAAGTTTTTCTTGGCTAACATGCATTTTGTTCCATGTGAGAGAGAGGAGTCTCAATCTCAAGTCTTTCTCTTTTTTTTCCCCTCTTAGATGAGACTGAAGAACTAAGTAAATGACAGATTTCAAAGTGACTTTTAAAGATCTTATTTCTTTACACTTATTCATTTTTGGATTTCCCTTAGAGGTAGTTCTCTCTCAGCTTTGCAATGCCTGTGCTAGGATGCAGCTTTACAGGAATTTGGTATGAAGAGTCTAAAGAAGCCTCAAGGGAGGAATAAGGTGAAAGAGCAGAGCCCATTTTAGAGAGACCATTGTGTATAAGAGGATTTCACTTTTTCCCCCAAATGTTCTCAACTTCTGCCAATGTTTTGATGGGGAAGTACTGGGGAAAATTGATGACAAATAGAGGAAAGCTTAAATGCTGAATATTTAATAAAATAGAGGAAATCTATGAAGAACTAAATCTCTGCCTAAGGAAGACCTAATCCAAATCATTTTACTGAAGTTAGGTCTCATAATTGCTTCCTCCTTCATTCCTCCCAATAAATTATTTGCCTTTTAAGAAGACATTAGTGGAACTTCTTACTACTAAATTAAGCAAAACTTCTTAAAAAAGGCCTTTTCCTCATGCTTCTGCTGCATAACAACAAGTTTTTATCAGTAATTGAGAAGTCGTCCTTAAAATTTGTGCTGCATATTATTTCTTACAAATTTTAGAAAAAGTGAGAAGTGCAAAAATAACTGTTTGGCAGAGCATGGAGAGTTTGTTTCTTCATTGAATTGCTTCTTTAGAAGCTGTAGTGTTTCCTGCATATATTGTGTATGTGTTTCTTCAAATAAACCTCAGTCTTACAAGTTCCAGTGCACCCCACTTTCCATTTTGGTCCTAATTCGAGTTTGCATTTTAAAATCCCTGTTCTACTTGCCTAAAACTGTGTCTGCGTGTTTCAAGTGTAATGTGTTTCAATAGAGGATATTTTAGCCTGAAATTTCATTTAACAATTAGCATTTTCTAATGCTATTTTCTAACTGCAGGAGCCAGGCAGTCAGCCTGTCTGACTTGCAGCGACAATTTTCAAGACTAATGAAGCCAATTATAATGTCAGTGTAAAACAAATTTAAAGCAAAAAGTCTCTAGATCCTATATGAAAGTTAATAAGCATTGATTACATTTTACCTTTTTTGTTTTAGTTATCCATACGCATTTCTCTCTGAACTCTGTGGTTTTTTTTCATGTTTTTGCTGGTTCCTACTGTAGAAATAGGCTAAAGATTGTTTTGGCATTTAGTTAAAAAAGGAACACTGTCCCAAATGTTTTTTCTCTCAATGTCCAGATCATGTTGGCTGCACAGACATATCACATAAAGGAATATTAGAATTTTAAAAGGAAATTTTAAAATAATAAAAACAAAATCTGGCAAGCATTAACAAAGTGAATCGTGAGGCAGATCAAGTTGCTAGATTAAGGAATATGAAATAATTTTTAATTTACAGTATGAAATTCTAAAAGGTTTTCCAACAGAGAGCATTTTTGACCTAACAAATAACACTGATTCATGCCAGCTCAGGAAAATAAGGAGAACAAATCCCCCGAGTATTTCAAAGTGAGAGTTTTCAAGCAGGAATAGATTAAGTGTGATGTTAGAAATCAAGAGTGCAAATGCACATGTGTTACCACTAATGCTCCCTGGGTTTTATTCAGCCATCAGGAGCCCTTTGCTCCCTTCTGCTGTGGGGATATTGAAATGCCAGGTGCAGTGGAAAAGGAATAAATGCTAAAGTCAGTACTCAAGTTCACAGCAGCTCTGCCTTGATTTCATTTTGTTTGGTCACTGTGGGATTTCAAGACAGAGCTGATAGATTGAAGACACAGCTCTGGTGTAAGGGCTTCTTTCAAAAACTTGGGCTATTCAGTTTTTGTAACTGCTTTTCTATGGGTCTTACCTAATGCCATTTAACCTCAGCCAAAAGAAATGTTTCAAATAATACCAGTGAGTGATTCCACAACAATGACTCAGTATTTCAATGTTTGCTCAAACACCACCGCAGTGGACATTGGACACGCTGTAACATTCTCTACAGAATAGCCAAAAGTTCAAGTGCAATGAAATTTGCTCTATAATAACTAGAGAAAGTTCTGGTTTGTGGTCACTGTGAGTACAGAAGTCAAATGCCCCAAATCCTCAATTCAATTGTTTCAGTGATGAATACCTCGGTACCAATGCATTTTTTGTCACAACATTCATATCTCCTAGGTTTTACCATTTTCCAGCATTTGTTATAAATTAATATTGATGGGTTTTGACATCCTTATCTGAAGACTGTTTGGGAGGAGGATCTGCTGAGAAATAGGAGCTCCAGTCCCTTTATTTACATACAATTCCTGAATGGACAAAACCAGTCTGGAGGTCACACTCCTTACCACCACAGAAAACTGAGTTACATTAGAGGGTTTCTTCCTGCTGAAGTACAAACCCTGTGAAAAGACAAAGGGAAGCTGCCAGCACTGCAGTAGGAGTTCTCTAAAAGGCAAATCCCTCTTTCTGTATTTGCACCTTAAATAATAGTGAAATATCTAAGGAGAGGAAGAGGCTGTTCTAGCACGACAGCAGCTTCCCATCTGCGTTGCAACTGCAAATGGAAAATAATCCCTAAATTGTTTCCAGTAGTTTTTTTGAGCTTGCTTTTGTCTCAGAAATCCCAACATATTGTTAGCTTGTCCTGTGTTTCACCTCTAATGATAAGGCTCCCTGTACAGAAAGTACTTTATCTCTACAAAATTCCAGAAACAGCTCTCAAAAAGTAACTTTCTTCTACTGGAGGCATTTTAGAAAATTCACTTGGTTTGATCAAGAGGAGATATTGGTGAGACTGCTGGTAAATATCTGTTATCTTTCTCAATTGACTGTGGAAAGACTGAGAATCTGTGTGGTTACAAAGTGAAAATCCCCACCACAAACACAATAGGGTTTCTTTTGCCTTTTTATTGCTTTATGCTTTTGCTAAATGCAGCACAAATTTCCTCTCTGCATTACTCTGCAAATAGCATTAAAAACATCTATGTCAGATTTGGAGCTAAAACCACCACAGACTGATCGTGTGAGAAGGACTGCCAAGGGAATATTCCTTTTGTTGCATCCAAATTTTGAGAAAAATTTACACAGAGGACACTCCAGAATGATCATGGAAGTAATACTGGAATTAGGGCTAGATTTGGGCAGGTATCCTGCAAGGAAAAGCAGCAGGTGGGTTTACTAAACTACATGCATTATGTTACTTGGTATTTCAGCCAATATGAGGGATTTTCATGTATTTTCATTTCATGTATGTAGCATTAATAGTTATAGCTGAAAATTTGCATCAGTCCATGAAAATGTTGCTCTTGGTGTGTGAAGTGGAAGCCTGGGAGCTCCACGGAGATCAGAGCCCCACTTTTCCCAGGAGAGCAGCCTTGTGACCTCCTGTTTGTCCAGACAGAGTGTGACAGTGCCGAGGGACTGAAATCTCCAAATGGCTGCCTGGAAATGCCACTTGCCCCAGCATTTGCTGTGTATTTATAATCAAACATATACTTTAAAAGGCTCAGTTTAGTAATCTGTCAGTGTGGCTGAAGAAAATATGATTAACAGTGTAAGTAAGCAAATCCAAACTAATTCCACTTTAGCTGGCATTAGTAAATATGTGATAATTGAGCACTGGGAGCTGCAGTGACCCGTGCACAAATCCAGAGCCCCTGATGGGTTGTGCAGGCTGTGCTCACTTTGGACTGCTGTCTCCTCACTTCACATGTTGCTTCTCCTTAAATTATGGTTTTAGAATATGACTGTTTCAGAGGAAGTTAAAATAAACTCTGTCATGCAAGAAAATAATGGTAATTAAAGACAGCTCTGGAATCATAATTTGTAGACATGTCAGAAGAAAATAATATCTAACCAGTAGATAGATGATCTAACTAAATTTAATTAAATTTGGATATAGTTTGATCAGCTTATGGAAAATTTAAACAATGTGACTGATATTCTAACAGTCCTGGCCTGTTGCTCCAGGGAGTCTTTTTCACTGGTGGTATTTATGTCCTGTAATCCACTGGTCAGCTCTAAAGCAATGAGGGGGAAAACTGCTCTGCAGAACTGTGGATTTGAGCTGTGTTGAAGTTATTCAGGAATAGGACATGATTAGAAATAAAATACAGATGCTTCAAGAAGCCTTCAGACAAGGAGGGGGAAAGAGCTGTTTTCATTAACAAGAGCATGAACTGCAGGGATGAAAGCAACAACTTAGGAAATGTTAAGCACAGCCCACCACTGATCTCTCTGAGCCCTGTTCTGTAGAACTCAGCTTGGCTTAACAGGCCTGGGCTCAGAATGAAGGCTGAACCTCCCCTGCCCCCTGTGCTGGGGCTGAAGCAGGGGCTGATGTGAAATGCAGCAGGTCTGGCTGATGGAATCATCACCCACATCATGGAGTGGGTGGGAAGATTACAAAGCATTCACACAAATTCCTCTGGCATTTGGAAGTGAAGGTGGATAGTGGTGTCCACAGAGGGGTTTTGGGAGTAGCACTGGATCTTTTATTGATTTGTGTGAAACAAAGATCATTCCAAAGGTGTTAAGGGTGTCCAAGCCCCTTCTCTGACAGAAAGAGGTGGTGATTAGCAGTTACTTCCATTCATGGGTGGACTTGCTGTGTTGGGCACCACAAGGCTGCAGTCTGAGCTGATTGGAGATTTTGGGGTTTTTCCACGTGTGTTCTGCTTGCTGGAAATGTGCTTTTGATTGTCTCCTTGCTCTCTGATAACCACTATGGAAATACAACAGGAACGTCTTTCCTGAATGCACCAAATCTCTTCTGTGATTTGTACCAGAGGTCTTAAATGGATCTGAGTGTTCTGCAGTGTGTGGGAAGCAACTCTCCTTCTGGAACTCATAATCAAATAATTTGGAAAAAAAAAAGTTCTTCTTATTTCTGCTTTGTAACAAATTCATATTAGACATCAGGTCTCACTCTGCAGATGAAAACAATGCACTCATAATTCAGCTAAGAAAAATAAAGTATGTTGGATTTCACTGTCCCTCTCCAGAGTAACTTAAACTTCTTGTTTGCAGCAAAGCTTAGTTTTTTAATGGCTTTTGTTTTGGTTGGAAGCCCACAGTACACTGTGGTGCTTCTGAGATTGCTTTCCAGAACAAGGCAAAATACAGTTACGTTGGTAATTAATTTAAAGTGGTTTTTTGCGTGCTTTGTATTTAGAACATTTTGAAAAAAAAAAATGTGCCTTTAGATTCAGGAAAAGTATTCATCTTTGCATGGACAAAATCTCCTTTGACAGAATGGAAATCTGGTCAAAGCCAAGTTTTCTCATAATAGCTGCCAAGCTCTTGCACCTTGTTAGTTTAAAATATGGCATCGTGATGGGCCTGGAGAACATGGATGTCATTTTACTGCGTGGATGGCACCAGCTATAAACTGGAATTCACTTCCATACTAAATACCAGGATTATCAGCAGTATTCTGAACACATGCACACAAACACCAGAAATATAAGGGAGAGGAGAAAAAGATCATTAAGGTTACTCTGCAAGGTATCCAAGGCTTTTAAAAATTCTTCAGTGTTATATCTATTACAATTAAGTTGAACTTCAAAGAAGTTTTAAATAATTTGGCTATGGGTCATTAAGTTAACAATGTCACTGTGTTCTTGCTACCTCATTTACCTTAATTAGAGAGCACTTTTATAAACGATGGTAACACTGTGCAACAAGCTGGATTTGATAGCCCCTGCCAACTGCTGGCTTTAAGATGGTTTTATTTTGCTGCCTGTATCCTTGCAGAATAATAATCTATATCAAGTTGTTCTTATAACAAGCTCATCATTGCTTTGGGATTTCATTTATGAGAGATATGTTCTACATAAATGTTTGTATAGGAAGGAAATGAATGGATTGGGGTACCTGAAGGGTGTAGATTGGAGATGAAAATGAAGCTGGTACTGGTGTGGATGTCTACATTTTTTCCCTTGGGAGAAATTCTCCATTTTTTCTAAAGGAAATTTCTGTCAGAAGAAATGTTATGAGTAGAGCCACTTAAAATTAAATTTCACATGATTGGAATGGATATATGTGTATGAGGTTTTAGTATGGCTAGACAAGGTGCCTCTTTTTAATTCATGTCTCTGCCAAACACGGGGATGATGAAAAAGGTGTTTTGAAGTATCACAGTTATTCCTTTAACACCCACATCTTGTGGATATTATGTTTATCAAAGAGCAGAGGTCAATGATGTTGCTGGTACAACTTTCACACAAAAACTATTTGTTTTCCTAGAACCATCCTTTTGTTTCTTTGGGGACCTTTTCCAGACAGCTGTCGTTCAGATGGCAGAAAGCTCTCCCTGAAGGCTGATCTGAATGAAATAATTCAATTTACTGATGTCAATTATATATGAGAGAAACACAAACTATCAGTTCTTTGATTTCTTATGCTTTTGTCTCTTTGCTCTGTCAGTATAATTCCTACACTTGCTCTTTTTAATATTCCTGTCCC
The DNA here is from genome assembly GCA_013400515.1 of Erpornis zantholeuca. NCBI lineage: Eukaryota > Metazoa > Chordata > Aves > Passeriformes > Timaliidae > Erpornis > Erpornis zantholeuca. The sequence continues at coordinate 89,747 of VZTN01024186.1, forward strand.
ACTATCAGTGCCTTTTATTTGGGGACACTTGAGTTGCAGAGTTTACTTGGGGACTGAAGTTTTACTGTGAAACATTGAGGCTGCCTTTATAATAAAACTGTTGCTCACTGTGACTTGGTAAATCAGTTAGTAATAGTTTACATTATGTTGCATGAAATCCACGAGAAAAGGTTGCAAACACAAATAAAAAGGAAAAAAACAACAGCTGCATCTCTCCGCCTTGACGAAGTGGCAGATGGTAATTATGTGGCAGTGCTGCTTTGTACATTCAAAGCAAACAAACACTTCTGTACATATGGGAAGAAAATTTATGCTCTTACCTGTGACAGAATGAGGAAAGGAATATCTCTGCTTTGGGCATTGCTCTTTTTGTCTGGTGCTGTCCCTCGGTGCATGGCGGGAGAGGTCATGGGTTCTGGTGGGATGTGATGGGAAATGAGGTGTGAATGCTGATCCACGGCTCCCTCCCAGCTCTGCTGAAATAATCATACATGCCAGCAATAAATCTGTTTAATAGCTATACTACTGGGCTGAAGAGGGAAAAAAAAAACCCTCAAAACCGGCAAACTGTGCTTTCTTTTTTTCTGTTGATGTTCTTCTCAGGAATACCAAATCCCTTTTGCTTCTACATCACTCTCTAGCTCACCTCAGTCATGCATCTGGAGAAAAACCTGTCTGTTAAAACCGACACCTGAGACTGAATTCAAGCCTATCTTCTACAGTCTTGTAATGATGGAAGCCACATGAGGCCATATTAAAGATATGAGATATTCAAAGTCATAGAAGAAGGAGTGAAAGGGTCTCCTTTCTCAACCCATGAAACTCTTTCTGCCTGACTCCTACCTTAACTACTCTTGATTAGAAGTGGAACAGCAACACAGCAAAAATGTGCACATGCATGCAGTTATCTAGCAGTTACTTTTGAACTTTATATTTTACTTAATGTTTTTGTATTAATTCTTAATTCTGTGGATTTAGGTTTAATTTTTGTGATTCTCTGGTGGACAAATGATGAGGAGGTAGATTTTGGAAGCACAATTGTTTGAACTCTGTGCTCTAATGAACAGGTAGTTTTAATGCAATGTGTTCAGAGACTTCAGCCCCTCTATGCAGCTTTGGAATATCGTGTTAGTTGTAGGTTTACTAGCATCCAGCATAGGAGATAAAATTACACACCACTCAGTTTTTACAGAAATAAGATTAGATATCTACAAATCACCCTCTAGAGTAAATCAGATTTCTAGCACTGTCTGGCCAGAACCCCCATGAGAGAAGGCAGCTGAAACCCAGCATGTCAGTGGCACATAATAATGCAGAGCCAGACAAAATATTAGGTTCCATACTTTGCCTGTAGTATGGAGAGAGATCTCAACACACTGTGCTAATACCTATATGCATGTGTTTTAACCAGATGAATAATTAAAGGAACTAGGAAATTATGCCTACCTTTGATTACCATTCCCAGTTTTTCCCATCCCTTTGTTGCTTGTGACTCCCTGAGTGTGGGTGTGGCTTTGTCTGGGAGAAGTTTGGGACCATAAAACCTCCATTGAACAAGGTGAGGAAGGGGAAGCAGAGTTCAATAACTTTTGTTTTTCCCCTTCTGGTGTGGCTCAAAAGTGAGTGAGGAGTTTCCAGAAGCCTACATTGAAATATCAAGGGAATGAGGAAGTGTCAGTGTTTATGCTGACGTGGACCTTCAATAGTGTGCAATGACCTTAGACTTTAGAAGCTCCTTTAATTTCTCCATAGGGAGCATTTCCCCAGTTCCTGCATGCTTTTAATTGCAATCTAATTTATCATTTGCTATGGGCCTTGAAATAATTTCATCACTCTCTGGCAAGGAATGGTTTTTACTTTAAATGAGACCTATGGTCCACCAAACTGCTGATTTAACAACTGGTGCCAGGAATCTTGGGGGTTTAGGGTGGTGGCTGTGGGGCTCTTGTGTATTGAGTGTTCCCATCCTGTCACTGAATGTCTCTGAGAGGCCCTGAGAAGAGGGACAGTGATGGCTGTAACTCCTTTTTAAAAAGGAAACTTCCTGCCTGCATATCCAGCGCTGTGTAAGATAGGGGGAAACATTTCCATAACCTTCTTCTGTTTTGTTGATAAAATGACACAATTCTCGTTTTGGTGGCTGAGATGTGGTGACAAAAGCCATATTCTGCTGTGACACACTTTCCTTAGCACAGGCAGAGTGACAGCTGTGCTGTGGAAGATGGGAGTCCTCGTGCGCCAGGGAATGCTGTTTGGTTCAGCAGTGGAATGATTGTTCACCAGGATGTGTTTGTTCTCTCCTCTTCTGTTGGATTTGATCAGCAAACCTCAGACTAGAGCTGCTTAGAGAACTGGAATTTTGGAAGTTGAAGGGTTTTTACCCGAATTTTTTTACCAGATTCTTGAATGACTACTCAGGGAATCTTTCTTTTTATAAGGACATATTGAAAAAATGTTTCTCTCACCCAATATTCTGATGCTTTCTCATCCTTTAGTACAACTAGGATAAAGCTTTGTCTGAGACACTGATGTTAAGGATTTATTCTGAGAAGAAGGGGTTGAGGTCACAACACTTTTAGACTTTGAGTAAGTGGCTTCCAAACAAGGAAGCATTGCTCAATCAATAAACTAGTTCTGTATGCAAAGAATAAAATCCTAGCTCGGTTGTCTGTTTCCATCAAGTATGGAAAACACTGAGGAAAAGGTTACCTGATTAAAGTGTTTCCCCATGCAGAGGTCTGAGTTGCTCATGTAAATTTACTTTCATCAGGTCCAATGACAAACCAATAATTCATAATAAACATAGTTGAAATGGAAATGGAATATATTTCATTGAAAGGGCTGTGGGAGCCCAGGTCATCAATCACTTCTCCCACAATTCTAATTTTAAGCTGTCTGCCTAACAAGAAACATTATAGTGCAGTTGCATATTAAGCAGTGCTCGGGGAGGGGAGGAGAAATGTGCATTTCTAAACTCCACTGAAGCTGTGCAGTTTTATTTCCATTGCTTGGTCATTACGAGTGGCTTAGAGGAGTCAGTACAAACTCCATGCCCTGCAAATTAAACCAATAACTCCCTGACAGCAATACTAATATATGTTTCTCCTTCACATGGAATTTTGGGATGGATTTGGGGGGGGACATCAGTTTCTTCTGTTACGTCACAGCAGAGTTGCTCCGACTTTTTAAATAATTGCTGCACAAGAGATAGATCACAGTTGGACTGTCTGGCTTATGAATTACTGTGTTGTGAAACTAATTCTGTCTAGCATTTGGTCCCAGCATGGGAAGCAAGAGTGACACAAGTGATCCATGCAGGGGCTATGTCTGTTTTTTTTTACGTTTTAAGAATAACGGCAGGATTACAATGTCATTAACTTTCAAGTCAAGGTTAGAAGAGTCCCTTCATAGCCTCGGCTTTGCAACATGTAAAATAGCTTTTCCTACTTTTTGTGCTGCACTTCTAGGAATATTTAGGTTGGTTTAGTTCTTTATTATATCCCCTTTTTTTGTTAATAGTCTAATTCTTTATTTCAGGTAAAATTGTGTTTTCCTCTTGAGGAGGAAGAACACTCATTAAAACTAACTTTTAACTTGAGAGAAATTACCCTCCTATTTATGTCTTCATAATCAAGAGATTATTTGATGTACTTATTCTGAAGGGATTAAATCAATCTCTGAACAATATTATGAAGTCTTCTCTGTAACCTCCTCCTTGCATATTTTTCTCCAAGTACAATTGAGCTCTTTTGAAGCGAGCCCTTCACTTTGCTTTTTTCCCCAAACATGGGGAGCCGTGTGCTGTCACACGTTAGCACCACAGAAGGGAAGACAGCTGGAGAGAGTATGTGCTTTACAATGGAAATGTGCTTTTTTTTTCATTTTTTTTCTTCCTCTCATTGGGTTTGCTGCAGTCGTCCTTTTCCTGTCCCTTGTCTGATTTTAATAATGAGATTTAATAGGGATGCGAAACTTGTGGTAACAAAGATGGGCATTAATCATGCTCTTCCCATCTTCTAATAGCCTCAAATTAGGTCTGGGTAGCTATTTAGACCTAATTAATTATCTTATGCCTATTTGGTCTGTGATGCTGTGGGTGCTCTTTGACTTCTGCACAAGGATGGGGTGGCATTAGAGCAGCTTTGATCCCAGCTCTGCTCATGACAGTCCTGAGCTAGGGCCCATGAGCCTTGCTCTCCCAACTCTAGTGCCACTGAAAAAAACCCTGTAGACAATACTTAACACTCCTAAGTGTTAAGGTTTTATTCACTCTTAAGGTGAGTGAAACCATTCCTCAGAAGAAATGTCAAAGTGATAAACTCGTGTGTGCATCAAACATTGGTTTGTGTGCATTTTTCCTTCTGCTTTTTCCCTTTTTTGCAGTGCAAACCCCTGGCCAGTACAAAGCAAGGTGCTGCCAGCTCCTTTGGAGGGTTAAAATCCGAGCCTGGAGCCAGCAGGGACAGTGGTGGTGGCTGAGCTGCCTTGGCAGTGGAACTGCTGATCCTTCTGGCTGCTGCCTCGTGGGCTGCCAGGCTCCACACTGGGCTCCCTCTCTGCCCAAGGGGGGTTTCCCTGCATTTCTCACAAGCTCCAGCTGTTGAACACAGAATTTTCATTTTAATACAAATAGAACGTTTTTATGTACTTTCATTTATAGAGATTACCACTTGAATATTTACTCTTTTTATATGATTCATTATTTTCTTTGCATAGATTTTAGGGAAAGATTTTTTTTCTTTTCTTCCTCAGTCAGCCAGCCCATCACTGCAACTCATTTACAGTTCCAATAAAGCTGACTATAAAATCCTACCCATGAAGCAATCAATGTTTGATACAGCTAACATTTCCTAAAAATGAAATATCACCTTCCACAATAAGATCTGAAGGGGGTTTTTTATGGAATTTTAGAGCTTTATAAATAACATTTTCTTCCTTTATTTTCACCACTGTTAACTTCTTTCATTTGTTTTATGTACTTCTGTCATGAGTATAAAGTTACACAAAGAAAACAAAAGTGGAAAAGATCAAACAGGCTCATGTTTAGTTTAAAGTCTAATTAAAAATTATAGAAAAATCAACAAGGGAAAGGCAAATAGCTTTTAACCACATTTTGGAGTCTTAGTGCTGTGAGTCCTGTTTCACTTATCAGTTCCTTTTGGTGTTGATTAAGCCTTAAGTTTTGCCCAGTGAAAAAATCCATCTAAATCCTTGCAATCCTTCCAAAACAAAAGCTTGACACTAAGCCCTACTTTATCAGTGCCTGGAGGGTCTTTTCTCTCAAGCAGCAGGGGAATTTTTTTCTGCTTCTGCAAGAGTATTCTTCATATCCTTTGCCTGGCATTTCATCTTTGACAATGAGATGACAGCACGCATAACAACAGTCTGAAAATTCTCTCTTATCCAATTCACACTGAAGTCAGTGGGAACCCAAATCTATGGATCTGAACTCAGGTTCACTTAAGTCTTGTCATTTTTGGACTATGATCTGTGTAATTCTTTTTGAGAGACAATAGTAAACAGCTCTGCAGCTGGCAGGAGGCCGTGGGGAGGTGGTGGTCAGACTCTTCTCTCAGGTAACAAGTGAATAAGTCAAGGGCAAATGGACTCAGGATTGGATCTGAGGAAAAATTTTTTCATGGAATGGGTTGTCAGCCCCTGGCACAGGTGGCCCAGGGCAGTCACCATCCCTGGAGGTGCTTCAAAGATGTGTGGATGTGGCACTTGGGGAAGTGGTTTGCTGCTGGATTTGGCAGTGCTGGTTAACATCTGGACTTGATGGTCTTAAAAGTCCTTTCCAACTTCCAACACAGATTTCATGATTCTGTAAGTGCCAGCTTGTGGTGGTGGCCAGAAAGAGCTTAATGAGTTAATTTTCTAATATAAAAATTAGAATTTAGGCCAGGACTGAAAACTGTTTTTTGCCCTGATTCCTGATTTGAAATTCTGCCTGTAGCAGTGTGCAGGACCACAGAAATCATTGTGCCATGTCCTTTCCAAGGAGCTCCCAAGGTCAGAGCTCCCTTCCACAGAGCACTTATGATCTCCGTGGAAGAAAGGGCTTCACCATTAAACAGAGCATAAAATTGGAAGCAGAGTGATGCCTTAAATGGCTCCCTAGAAACAGAGAGCAGACAGGAATAAAGGAATCAAGGAGGGATTGGTTGGAAAGGCCTTCAGAGGTACACTCTGGGCTCCAGAGGCTCCTGCCTCAGTGCATCCCAACATGGACAAGGACAGCTCCCGAGTTCTTCCCACTTGGATCTCAGCATCAATTCCCCAAGCAGAAGCCAGGCAAGGATGGAATTTGCCCAAGCTTGCCCCCCTGTCCCCAAGATTGTGGTTTGCAGTTGTTGGGCCTGGGAGGGTCTGGGTGTCCTTGGAGAGCTGGAGAGGCTTTGTTGTGTGTGTGTGAGCATGAGAGAACAGCACTGAACGAGCTCCAGGGAACTGCAGAGTGACACTGGGCAGGGCAGGGCTGGGAACAGAGAAAAGTTCAAACCTAAGGTATCAAGAGGTTTCCAAAAGCTCTGGCGAGGCACATATCTAAGGCTTGCAGGCTGGGCAGGATCAGTAATGGGAGCTGGCTGTGGCAGAGGTGAGCTCCTCCCTTCCCTGTCCCCAGCAGTGTCAGATCCTGTGGCTGTCCCCAGCAGTGACATCTCTACACAGCTGGCTCAGGTGTCCTGCCATGAGCAATGGCTGAGGGATGGCCATAAATACGAGGCTGACTCGTGAGCTGATTGCAGTGATCCCAACCATAACTCTCCACCAGCTGTCTCAGCTGTAGTTAGAAATATTCCAGTGAATATTGCAATCTGAAACAGGGCCATGTTTTATTCCATCAGCAGAGAGGCTCAGAGCTTCGTTTTCAGGAGGGTGAGATTCAAATAAATTTTCTTCATTTCTAGAAGTCCTGCTTAAAAATTACCACTCTCTCTGTAGAATTTTCAAAACAGCACTTCAAGTTGGAATTAGCATTGCATTGTCTACCTGCACTGCAATTTAGCCCAGAGCCAAAGCACAATTCAGTGATTTAGTGCATTAGATTCTGGGAAAAGAAATTCAATTTCAGCTTTCTAAAATGAATTTTCCCCCTGTGACTAGTTCTTCTTATGTGGTTAGTGACCATATTTCGTGGAAGTGTTAACTTCCTCTTGTTGATTTTGTATTTTTAAATCTATTTACTTATCTAATATGTGACTGTTTCTGGGTCTGGGGGAAGCAGATGAAGTTATTTTGCCAGAACATGCAGTTCTGTGAAAACTCTGTTTCATTAAAATTTTCAGGGAAGGGAGAAGAAGATATTGCCTTTAGTAAGTTAAATTCAGAAATTGTCTTTGTATGACTTTTAAGAAGGACTATGCAATTCTAGAAGAAAGAAAAAAAATTGTTTTGAAAAGTATTTATTTGTTTATATTTCCCTCCTGTCCTTGCAGGTTCGGTGTAAAGACCAGTTTTGATCCATTAGAATTATCTTTTTTCTTCATTTATGTGTGGGATTTTTATAGAGTATTGGTGCTTCTGCATTTCATTCTGCTATCATTTACAGATAGATGACAATAAATATACATTACTTGGTTACATGGGAAATCCCAAAGGCTTTGGGAAGGTTTCTCATGATTGGGGGCACAGTTTCTTTGTGGAACTCTTGGTCCCACTTTGGGATGCTACTGGATGCCACCCTGGCAGTGGTGGTGTTTGCTGGGTGTTGTTGTTTATGCCTCATGCACAAAACACTATTTCTAGAGTAGAAATGTAAAATTACATTAAGTTAATGAGCAGTGAAGCTCCTGCTACATGAATGTAGCATTTACTGTTTGCCACTTGCTTTCTGGAAGAACCTGTCCACTGTTAACTACAAAAAAGACAGTAAAGGTCATAAGACACAGAAATGTCTATGGAATTGGACTTGCATTGCATTGATGGAAAGCTGTTGCCTATATCTTAATTTGTATTTATTTTTCATTAGTAGTAACCCAGCTGCATTATTGAACTGAAGGGTGATTGCCTTCTATCAAAAAACTTAGCAGAGAGCTGACACCAAATGCAGAGCAACCTCTTAAACTGGTAGCTTGGGAGCTGCACCTTTTTTAGCAGCAAAGACTCATTCCTTGTAAAAAAACCAATACCAAGGAGCCCCTGTCTGCAGGAGTGATCACTGCTTGCTTCTGCACTCACAGACAACAAAGCTGCACCACAGGAATGAATCACTGCCAAACCCCGAGGGCTCCAGGGCATTTGGCTCTACACAGGAGAGTTTTGCAGCATCCAGAAGATGAAAAATAACCTTCTGAGGAGATGTGATGTGCTGTAATGGCAAGGAGGTTCGTGTCTCCTCCAGGGCTCTCCAGGAGCTCGAGTCTCCTCGCTGTCTCCCCACGAGCAGGGAAAGCTTTGCTGTCAGGGCAGGGATGTGCAGGTGTTCTGTCAAGAGCCTCATGCTCTTCCCTACTTATTCACCAAGATTTAATATAAATGAGCTAAAAGTCACTTAGGATTATTACTGAACTTTGATCACCAGGAAATTTATTTAATTGGTTGTTGCTGCTCCTGCCAGAACATCCAGTTATTGTTATCTGGGTGTCTGTTCTGTCATTCACTGGGCACTTGTTTATTTGTAATCTAGGGGGAAAAAAATCATCTGTATTCCCAAATCCATGGAGAACAAAAAATTAATGGCATTTTTATGCATCCAGGGGACAAAATTAGGTGTGAGAAGTTGGTTTTGGTCTGGGTTTCAACACCAGCCACTGTTGAGAATGTCTGAGGGGCTAAAATCTTCCCTGTGATACTGTTTTTCCTTCATGGAATGAAGACATTTAAAAAAGTTTTGAAGTGTTAAGTATGGCAATGATTCATATGTGATTAATAAACTTTCTTCCTCCTCCTCAAAAAACTCCCAGGAAACAAATAAACAAAAAAAAAAAAATCAAAAGCTCTTTAAAAATCAAAGCATGGAGAGGGAAAAAATAAGAAAAAATAGAGTGAAATTATTACAGTTTACTTACCCATTTATAAATCTGAAGTTTCTCTCAAAAATTATGTTTGTATTATTTTTTACCTTCTCCAATATTAATTTTATCCATTGTAGATGTTTTTAAATAACCAGAAAAGAGCAAGAAAAATTGTACTTACAAAATTTTAGGCTGACAGGCCTTGACTGATTTCCTCTTTGGAGATGCTGGGATAGGTACAATGGGCTTTAGATATTCAGCTAAATAATTTGACTCTGCCTTGACCCAACCTCCTTTTTTTTTGAGGCCTCGTTTTTCCCAGAACTCAGCCTTTGGGAAAAGCCCCACACATCATCACTTCATTCCTCTTCCAGGTACAAACTAAGAGCTAGGAGTTGATGTCTAAAATACTTTGGTTTGTTTTCAGCATTTGATGTTAGCTAAGGCCAGGTTATAGCTGGATTTAGTAGCCTCAGTAACAGGGAGATAGCTCAAAAGTAATTTCCAATCCAAACATAATCTAATCAATAGCCATAATTGTGGAAAATGCTGAAGACTTCAGTGGGCGCCTTTCATAAAAATTAGCAGAGAAACAGACTGAATTGCAAAGGAGAAAATTAAATTCCAGTGATTTTGTATGCAGGGAAGGCTCCAAGGCTGCAGATGAACAAGCTCTTTTGGGTAGCCTAATGCTGAGCCAAAAGGACTACACAGAGTGTAAGGAATGAGCAAAAAGTGCCATATGAGTTTCAGTGTAGATAAATTTAATGTAATGAATCTGGAGGAAAAAAAAATAAAATCTTATCTAAACCTGATAAGACACTGGCAGATTTCAGAAAGCAGAACTTGGAGTCGCTGCTAACAGTTTGTGAAATCGCTGGCTCAGTGAATACCTGTTCTCAAAAAGTCTTTGGCATTATCAGGAAAAGTATTGAGAAAGAGATAAAGGCTATTTAAAACCTTATTCTTGTATCTCGGGTGTTCTAAGAAGGACACAGTAAAGTTAGGTTATGGAAGATCACAGATAAAATAATTCAGAGGATGGAGGAAGTCTCGTTGTAGGCAAAGGCTAAAAAGGCTGAAATTCTCCACTTTGGAGAGCAGAAGGTTGCAGTGGGGAAAATTGAGGATCATGGAATCATAAAGGCAGTGAGTAAGTACAGGAGGTTCACTCAACAAATCAGAGTAATAGAGCCAGAGGCACTAATTAAAACTGGCAAGGCAACAATTTAAATCCCAGAATGGTTTGGGTTGGAAGGGACCTTAGAGCTCATCTTGTTCCAGATGCCTTCTCCCCAGACTGGGGTGCTCAGAGCTCCCTCCAGCCTCGAACACTGCCAGGTGTGGAGCAGCCACAGCTTCTCTGGGCAGGTTCTATAAAGTACTGGAGAGCTTTAGAAATGTGTTGATGTAGGTTTTATACAAAAATGGGTTCAGAAAGGGATTGAAGAGACTCCTGGATATGTAATTCCTGAAAAGATGCAAAGGGACGTGGGCAGAACTTTTCAGGGATTGTGGTTTTTGGGTAATATCTGCACCTGGCTGGGCTGGTCTGTGCTCTCCCAAAGGCCTTCTCCTGCTGCCTCTCTTGCTCTCTGAGGTGGGGCAGCCTTGGGCATCTCCTGCAATCCAAGTCAGATGTTCTGGGCAGATTTTGGAGCTGCTGGGTGTCTGTTTCTGTCACCAGCTTGCCCTGCCAGCGCTGCAAAGGCCAGAGAACAATGCCCTGTGTTCAGCCATGGATGCTATCACTGCTGGCTGTAACAAATGGCTGCATACCAGGAAGGACAGAAATACCAATTTAATTTGACTTAATGCAGTTATAGGAGGCTATTGGTTTTATCTTTAATATTAAATTCTGGTTTTCTGTGGAGCAGTCTAGGAGCAGAATCAGATAACAGAAACGTCAGAGGCACTAAATTAAGCTTTGATTTCTATGATTATTATTTATGGACTGTCAGGAATTTCTGCATCTTAGCCACTTGTTTCCAAGTTTTTACTCTCAAAGATTATTTTATGGTTTTCAATCTTGATGTGTTATATCTTTATTTTCTTTTATATCCATGTGTGTGAATGCAGCATTCAAACACCATGCTGCTAAATGATGTCAGCTCATTTATATCTGTTGTATCTGGTGGGTTGCAAGAAAGGCAGACCCACATTTAAAGTATTTAAAGCTATTCAAAGAGATTGAAAACAAGATGCTATGTTTAGTGTAGTTACTCCAGCTGGTTTCAGATACTGTTTCTTACCAGTTATTGCTACTTTTCTCTTCTGACCTTTTCTTTTTTTCTCCCATTTTTCATTTCTAGTTGTAGTTACTTATGCTGGCTTATCCTGAGGCCCATTTTCTTGCTTTCCTTTTTGATCAAGTGTGTTGCTGTTAAGTTCAAGCACTAGTGCAGGTACCCACTGCAGAGATGGATGCTCTCGGCCCCAGGAACAGGGGTGAGGCACAGAAGAGACAGAAACTTTGATGTTATGTTAAAAATTCTAGCAATCTTTTCGGATACCTCATATATCTATTACTCCAGCAATTTAAACCACACAAAAAAAGTCAGTAATGCAAAGAAATGGAAGTTCTCGAGATTGTCTGGGGAGGATCTCATTGGATACTCATCAAAATCCAAAGAAACATTTTTATACCAAGGAAATGAATGGCAGTGGCTGTATCCTCTGGCTTTTTGAGATTCTGAAGTGAATATGCAATTTCATCTGTGTATATTCAAGCATCTTGGCAGTTTATTAAACAGAGATTTGATCACAAGTACTTTGTGGTGTATATTTAATTCACAAATTGCAGGTGAATGCTTTTATCTCTCAATAGATTGTTTTTATCTCTTAATATATATATTTTTTAACTCCTCGCAGTATTTACGTACACCAAATTCTTACCACACCTTTTATTATCTATGGAGCTTCACTGCTGTGGCTTCAGTCAAAATCCTGCTTTGTTCAGTAGTCAAAGCTTCACAGTGAAGTGGCCATCAATACTATTTTTAAGTAGCCACCTGAAATCATTATTTATTAGCAGTACTAAATCATACACCTGCTAATAGTCTGCATTCTGAGGGATTGCAGTGGCTGCTTCTTGGGGCTGAGAGTTGTTTTCTGTGATCAATGTGATTGCTGCTAATGGTTTGTGATTTAAGTGATTACCGGCCATGAAGAACAGTTTTGTAATTTGTTCTCCCCGGTGAATAATCTTTGGTTTCCTGGATACATTTTTTTCTGTTTATCAGTTGGTTAAGTTCGGGTAAATGAAAGAGAGGAGTGCACAAAGCTACATCAAAGTGCAGCTCAGGCTGAACTAGGCAGGCTCGGTTCCCTCTCTGCACAGGGAAGTGTATTTCCCTTTTGGAGCTCTGCTCTGTAGTGCAGGGCTCCTTTGAAATATTGCATTTGACACAAATGGTGGGAAACTTCTGAATTTATTAAAGAAACCCAGCACATGGAAGAAGAGCTGGAACAGGGAGACTTGTGGGCTATTTATGGCAGAGCTCCTAATTTGGCCCAGTGTGATTGTTATCTTCGTGGACACACGATGGGGAAAAGGCATTGTTACCTTCAGCCAGCTGCAGTTATTATCTACTAACTGCACTTGTAAAGGAGTGGACTGCACAAAATGCATGGCAGTGCTGCCTGGCACAAAGGGGGGGAGCAAACTGTTGGAATAGTTCTGCTGCCTCGGACTGCCAGAGCTGTGATGAGCTATTCAGGTGATTTGAAACAAGCACTGACAAAAGCTCTACAGCACACTTCGCTCTGCATTGTGTTTAAAAAAACCCCAAAACCTCCCCTATTTTGTAAAAGAAATACTACTTGTTTCCATGGAGTGGTTTTGCCTTACTATTCTTTTGCTAAGTACACAGGCAGCTTTGTTTCATGGCCATGCCACACAGAATAAAAGGAATGTTCTTTTGTGCTTTTAAAATCTTTCTGAAAAAGAGATTTTGGTGGGTTTTTTTTAACAAAATCTTCTGGTTTACAGTTTAAGGTGTGAGAAGTGGGATTAATTTCTTGTTGAAGTAAAGTTCTTGTTTGTAGTTTGTAGACAGTAAATGATTTCCTGTATTAAATATGATGTTTTGTCATGACAAACAGCTCTGGCATGAGAAGCAGCAGGTCAGAACCAGCTGGTTCTCCCTTCACATGCAAGAAAACCTCAGTTAAAATTTATAAGTTATGAAATTTCATTGATTTTGAAATTGAGACCATGAGTTCTATATATTCAATGTACCTGTGTGTGTTTTTCTAATCATGACACTGCTCATGGCAGCTGCATTGTGTTGGAGAGGGACTAAAACAATCTTATAAATAATAAAAATACTTCAAGTAGACCTTATAGCAAATTAAAGCTTGTATGAAATTTATCCTAGCACATGGAAAACCAGCCCTATCTCTAATGCCTCTGGAGTGCATTGTATCAAACTGAGATCCTAAGTCACTACACACATCTGGACAGAATTTTCAATTCCAAAGTAGATGAGAGAAAATTTTACAGAGAGAAAATTTTACAGAGAGAAAATTTTACAGATGACATCACCTGCCACAAAATACTCTGCCATGATTCAAGTTTCCTATGGGAACAGCTTATATGTTTTGAACCCTCAGTTTTGGCTAAAAGTGAAGAAAACAAACAAAAAATCCCAACCCTCACCTCTTTTTCATGGTAGAAATTAGATTTTGAAATTCTGTTTTTTCCAACATGCATATATTCCTTTTCTATTTCTTACACAAGCAGTGTTTTGTTCTTGTACATAATTTTAAGAAAGTAGATTTAGGTAAATTTTGTCCTTTTCACATGTAATGTAGCCAGACTCATCCCTTCCTTGCCATCATTATTCCTGATAGATTCTCATGTTTAGAGATCTTTTTAGGCTGTGGCACATGAGGATAGGCAGTGCCCTCAGTTCTTGCTTACCCTTGCAATCAGGATTTTGTAATCAGCCACACATTATGCAAGGAAGAGAATGATTATAGCATCACCTCAAATATGATGCCAGGGTAAGTTAATTTCCTGGGCTGGAAAGCTTTCTGTAGTAGACGAATGTGCCTTGATAGCTTAAGGCTGACTTCAGAGATGCTCCAAAAAAAGCTTCATTTGAAGTCAGTGAAGTGACTGAAATTGAAGGTTGGTGGATTTATTGGTGGATTTATTGGTGGATTTATTCCTGCTGCGTGGTGTCTGAGGATGTGGTGTCACCTCCACCTTGGTGTGCTCTGGGCTGACCATGACCAAGCACAGGATGAGCACCAGAGGCCCCAGGGCTGTACATGACTCCAGTGTTTTGTCAGTGAGTGGTTGCTAAGGGAGAACAAGCTGGGGAGCAGGATTTAACTGGGTTTGGAGGTAAGGAAGCCAAAAGGAAAAGTATCCAGCAGAGAAAAACCAGATGTTGTGTGGAACTGCAGAGCAGTGCAGAGAGAATGAACACCCTGTTGCTCACCAGGTCACAGCTGCACGAGGCTGCTCCATCCCAGCTCCAGGGCTTTGCCCTCATCTCTGCTGAGCTCCATGAGCTTCCCAAGCAGCCTGGCTCTCCAGCTTGTCCAAATCCATCATACTGGAATAAGCAGTGCCCCACTTGTGCCACCACCCAGCAGGAACAGCCTGATGTGTTGCAGTGAGTGATTTCTGTATGGCATGTACTAATTTTCTGCAGGTAAATCTTTATTTCTTTTATTGGCAGCTCCCAATGAAATTATAAAACACCTTGCTTGTACTCTGCTGGTGTTGATTCCACAGCTTAAATTCCCATCTTGAGTTATTCCAACCCAATGTTCATCTATAAACAAGCCCATGGGAGTCCTGCTTCAGCCCAGCAGGCTCCTTTAGTTCCTTGGCAGCTCCTGTAACCCACCAGTGCTTTATAAACAGGGGAAGGGGGATAAAGATGGCTCAGAACAGTGGGAGAGTTTGACTTCCAGGGATGCCTCACGAGGAGCTTTCAGGAAGAAGGATGTCAGACAGCTGCAGTCTGAGTGTGTGCTGGCCACGGGAGGAGACACTTGAAGGTAAAATGTCTCTGTGCAGTAATTGTACTCGAGTGACTTCTAAAATGGCTCTTGCAGTTTTATTTCTATTTTAAGTAGAAAAAGTGCTTGTCTTGCTGCCTTGCTGTCGCCCTGAAATTAAGCCTTCTCATTTGTTTGGAAAAGTTGTTCTGGTTGTTTTGAAAAGTCACTCTGGAGTTCCCACGGAATCCTTCACAAACAAGATGTGTTTCTCTAAGTGTCTTTCTTGTTTTTCATTCCATTCATGATAAAAGAGGTTTTGATGGATTTCTGTCCGAACCAATGGAGATGGATAAGAGAAAATCTTCCTATCCAATACACAGGGTCTCAAAAAATTGTATAAAAACTGTGAAAAATAAAACTTCTTTCTTTTTCCGACACCTCAGCCTGTGTGTGTGTGTGTATCCATTTGTGCTCTCGAGTAACACCTTCCAGAGAGACTGGAAGGACTTTTTCAAAGTCCAGCATGTCTTTTTTCAAGTTCCTCTCAAATTCTCAGCCTAATGCAATTTCTACTTTGCAAAATTATTAATTTATTGCCAGAAAGCTGTTTTAGATTGAAAGCATTTTGGTAGTGATATGAAATCACTAAAATGAAGTCTCACTTTAGGACAGAAGGAGAGAAAGACTATTTATTTTAAGTCTGTTTTCTGTAGTGCTCTCAATGTTTCACAAGAATTACTCAATATCCATACCCAAACTTATTATATGTTTCTTATTTGCATTTTTCCCTCATCCTTCTATTAGCTGCTGCTACCATATGCCAATACATCCTGCTAACTTATGTGCACATTAGTCTTGCTGTAGGATTTTAGGAAATTTCTTGGCAGGAGATCTTTTTCTAACCCACCCTAGGAAATCATGAGGCAGTCAAGACCAAGCAGCACATCCAGAAATGGAAACCAAAGTTGTTTCCCTTATGAACGATACCAAGATGTTTGTTTGAGCCCTGACAACTCAGAATAAATTCTAAAAATTGTTCCAAATGAGGTCTATGCATTTAGATCTGTGATTTCTAAATTTGTACTGTATTTATTTTTTTATCTTGTAATGGTCTTCAGAAGTTTGTATAAGAATAAAATGATCTTAAACTTATTAAGCTAATACAATAAAAATTAATTTCTTGACTTGCTCTTCAATGTTGCATAGCAAATTTATCGATAATATCAATATCCTTTGTTGCCAAAATAAATAAATAAAATCACAGTAAATAGATAAATCAATACAGATAATAGAAAGTGAAAAATACATCAGAAATGTTCTACCAGATGTTTGTTTCTTTGAATTAATTAAATAACGAATCAAAGAAAATATCTGTTGCAAAGTCATTGAAAAAGAGAAAAAAAAAGCTAAATAGTGTGAAAGAACTGGAAAAAGTGTGATTAACATTAGCAACATAGAAGCTTCAAACTTGAGAAAAAAAATCATTTTAACATATGCTTAAAATCAGTAGTCAAAGGACTTTTTATGGAAAACAGAATGTGCTTTCTCTTCCAATAGAAAATTAAGTTGTTTTACTTTTTTTTTGTAAAATAAATGATGCTATTTAGTGTATATTTGTAAGATACTAGGAGTGCTGGTGCTGAAGCTTCCATCACCAAAATTAAAAATTTTTGTCTGGATTGACAAATATCCTTTGACTTAAACATTGATATTGACCTTTGGCATCAGGATTTTGAGCAAATAATAGCCTGACTATGATGTTCATACTCAAAATTTAGGAATAGTCATTTTGGAGAATGTTTTGACTTTTTAATATTATCTAAAAACACTTTCTGCTTTCTCTGGCTTGATGGTTTTATGTATCCTGGCCAAAACCAACAGACATTTAATTCACTTTTACCCTTACAAATTCATTATGTCAGTACAACTTTTTAGTGAGGAACTCATTGAAATAATAGAGTGTGTAAAAATTGAATAATTTTAAACTATCTTTCATAAAACCTGTAAATAGAAAGCATATCAAAAATCTTGCTATAGATATGAGAAAACCACTACTTCCACGTATTTTATATCAAAAATAGAAATAGTTTCATGATTCCATCTGTCCCACTGATAACATTTGGAAAATCATTCTCTTTAGGATCACCCACCTGCCAAGGAGCTCAGTGATTCTTTCCTAGTGTGCAATTAATTTATTGCAAGGGTCACTTTACTTCGAGAATCTTGGATAGAAGCTTTTTAAGTATAAACAGTGGTTTGTTATTTTGTTGATAAACAAGCTCATTTAAAATTATATCTTTTCAGGAAATCAAGGTGAGGAGGTCACCAAGGCTCAGGAAAAATTAAAAAAAAAAAGCATATATACACATTTGCTTATCCTGAGAGCACTTGTGCCACCACTGTTGAGGTTGGTGTGGTGGTGCTGGGAGGTCCCAGCTGAGAGCAAAACCCCCTCATGCCTGGCATTGAACAACACAGCATAAAAAATACCCTGAGAAAAACATCAGCAGGGATAATTGACAATCAGGAGGGCAGTAAATATATTTATTTATCAGCAAACATCCTACTGGTTACCAAGCAGTTTGCTCAGTGCCTGTTTCAGGGTTTTGTTTCTGTGCATATCCACTTGTATCCCAATTTCTTTAAAATGTGGATGCCTCTGTCTCAAAATATGCCTAATATTGAACTGCAGTTTCTGTTAAAATGTGTTTCACCATATCTGCTCATTACATAACTGTAATTAAATCAAATTAATTAAATCAAATTAATGCTGGTCATAAGTGTGTGTAGCAATAGATGGTATAAAGGAATGAGGAAAAGTTCATCTCTTGGATGGCCAGAGAGGTCCTAATGAAAAGTGGTTGATAACAATTGTTGCAGGAAGAACTTTTTGGGGCATGTAGTCTCTGAAGGTATCCATTACACTGCACAAAAAAGGAAAAAAAAGAGTAATTAATCATTACATTACACTAAAGAATGAATCTGTGCCGAGTCAAACACTCCCATGGTTTGTAGTACCTCGAGGACTTGTAACTAACTCTGCCTGCCTGCTTGTTTACTGGAGTGTTTGAATTTGAGTGAACATCTTCCAATAAAATCCCTGGAGAAAAGAAAGCTTGAGCCTTCCAATATTTCCCTGGAATCCTGAAAAAGACTGGAGACTTGAGTGGCTGTTTCATAACAATACCCTAAAACTGCAGATAGGTTTCCTATTTCCCATAAGTGGGAGCCTGTCAACAACTCTTTCCAGTCCAGCACTTTTCATAAATCATATTCCAACTATTCATGCTCGAAATCAAGTGGCTCCATAATTGGAGCAGCTTGGAATAAACTGATTGCCAGTTTGCTTTCTTTCCTGGGTGGAATAACTGAGTCCTATAAACCCCAGAGTAATGGAGCTGTGAGAATCCCAGTTTCTGCTTATAAAAATAGGCATTGGTATAATATTAGACAATAATTAAAGAGACACATAATGACCAGGGCCCAAACCATGCTGCAGATCTTCCTGGCTTGTATCAACATCTGACTTGGTCGTTGACTTTCAGGCTGCATCAAAGTAAATTTTTGGTAGATGAGTCACCTCCACTTCCCCAATATTCTAATTCTAACATGTCCAGAAAGGAAAAAAAAAATTAGATATGTATCAATTAAATGAATAATTTGTTCATATTACCTCAGGCCTTTGGATACTGACTTCTATCTAATCATCATTTCTGCAGCCTGAAATACAGAATTTCTGTTTTGTACAAAGCTCAGCACCAAAGGCTGGGCCCTGCTTGATTTTATGTGTTTGACTATTTGAACTCCATTTATTGATGCAAATCCATCAGTTATAGGTAGAGTTAATTGTATGCATGGATGTAGGCAAACTTCTGGGTGCTTGATTTATAACACATTGAATGAAATTCCATCTTCAGTCCAGGCAGAAGCTTTGTGCCTCTTGAAAAATCTGAATTGTGCTATTTGTTATTGCCTACATTTTTAATGCTTTATTTTTAAATTTCCCCCCCCCTCCCCTTGATGTTCTCAAGGGATAAATGGTTATTTTCAATGGGAGCTCAAAGCACAGAAGTGGGTTCTGTAACTGCCTTTGTTAATAGTTACTGCTTTGACTAGAGATGAGAAATTTTCTGGGTCATTTAGTGTCCTTCACATCACACCCTTTGTTGTAAAATGAAGCTAATCCTGCTTTTAAAAATCCTGGAAGAAAAGTTCTTTCCTTTAGAGCATGTCTGGAGTTCCTCTGCCACTCTAAGTCATCATTAAAAAAATACTTACATCCCTAAGAGCACTTCTCTCTATTCATGCTGTCAGGTTTTCAGATAGTAACCACTAATTTTTTGAGATCTCATGTGATTATCTTTTTAGCAAATTATTCTGTGAACTTAAGTGTGCTTGGCATGTGAAATAAATATATATACATATACATAATCGATGCTATTTTGAGCAAATGCATTTATGACCAAGTGCAACGTGTGTTGCACAAAGCCCACCTGGATTAGGAAGGAAATGGGATAAAGTAACATCTTTAAATGCTAATATGTTTTATTCTTGGTTGGCTTTAAAGCTAAATTTTGTTCTTTCAGAAAATGGTCAAAATATTGGTTGTGCCCTGAGGAGTGATGTCGATGTAAGTGGCATTTTTTGAGGGTACCTGGCAATGATCTGCCTGCAGTTTGTGGCTCACAGATTAAGGGAACTGGAGATCTCCTTTTGCTGTGCTTAAAAGTGTTAAGAATCTTGCCATTAGCAACTCAGCATTTTGCATATTAGACAAATAATTTGCAGTGCTCTGACTGAATCACAGAGGACCAGTGACCTTGCACATGTTCATTCTGCTCTGGTGTGGAATTTTATCTTCACATGAGCAGATTTTTCTTGTTGAAGTGTTAAAATACATTCTCAGGAAAGGAACTCTATAAATGTTCCTAGGATAAGGATAATTTCAGTTTCAGATGTGCTCATGTCTTCTTTATAAGTGAGTAAATTTAATTGGAAGAAGGGACAAACCTAATAGTTTTAACGAGAAGCACTCATAATATTATTACTTTTTAAAAGGCACTGCTGTAATGAAGTGGCTTTAAATTACTGAGTGGATAGATTGGGAAGCTTGCTCATTTTAATGGCCAAAGAACAATGTGCTCAACTTCATCTGATGGCCAGGATGCACTGCAATATTTGCCTGAAACACCTGAAGGAAAACCTTTTATATTTCATGTGACAAGGTCTCCTAAGTAGCCAGCCCATGCTGTCTGACAAACCTGTGCCCAAAAGTTGTGAATCCCAAAGGTGTCTGAATTTAACCATGAACTGAAGAAAAGGAGGACATGTAACCATGTGGTTTTTTGAATGTTTCTCCTTTCTCCTGGGATTTCTTATAAACATTGAAAATTAGTTGAATCATACATCCATTTGAGAATCAAGTAGAGGATGAATTTTGCTGTCTGCCTGATCAATGCCTTTCTTACTTATGTTTGGAGACTCTTATTTATGTTTTTCACTGATAATCTGCACCACTGTTGGTTTGTGCTGATCTCCAGTGAGCAAGAAAAGAAAGACAAATATAATATCTTATTATTGATGGTAGAGTGCTGAACTCAGCTGTTTTCCATTATTTACACAGGTTTCTGTTCTCCATTGTTTTCCAATGGTTATCACCACAAAGGAGCCCCCTGACTTTCAATCTGCATGTTCAAACAGATCTTTTTCCTTAAGGTTCACTCTGCACACCTCAATTCCTTTGTTAATTTTTTTTCCATTCGAAATTAAAGCCAGTGTAAGGTCTTTTGAAGAGGACTTTCTCACCAATGAGCAGCTTGATGATTAAATTGAGCATTCACCAAAGGGGTGAATCTAGATTGCAGCACATCTGCTTGATACAGGTAAGGAATATGAATCAGGATCTGAATGTGTCGTCTGTAATGAAAATTTCCTTAATGCCCCATCTTTTTTGCTGATTGCTGTTGCACGGCTCAACTTGTATGACTTGTGTGAAGACTGGCACAGTGAAGGCATCATCCAGGAGGTTTCAAGCATTTTTTGGGTGCTAGGAAGAAGAAAAGCTAACAAAGAGCCTTTGGCAGGCCAAAAAAAGCAGCTTGTCTGGTAAACAGTGTGGCTGTGAGTTTGTGTGCAGTGGTTTTTTGGGCTGATTTTACTGATATATGTCATCTTTTTGGGCTGATTTTACTGATTTATGTCATCTGAAACTGTCTGCAGTGCACATGAGTTTAACTGTGGCTACTGAAGCATTGGACCAAAGTCATTTTGCATAGGCAGCATTGGAGGTACTGCACACTAATCTGCACCCAAGGTGCTAATTGCCACCTCTCTGTATTGGTGTAATAGAATAAATACTGTATATTCTGTTCTTGCTGTGTAGAGGAGCAGTGCTGGCTAACCAAGGACATATTATTTATTATTTGGTATTTTGTGTAAATGTTCTGCAGCCACAAACGGTGTAAAATAAATCTTTAAAGCATTTCCCCTATTATAACATGACCTGGTGTGCAGCTCTGCACATCTTTGCCCCCTGAGACCTTCTCAGGTACAGGAAATATTCAGTGTATCCATATATAAATGGTGGGGAGAGAGGAACACTAAACAGAACTTCAGAGGCAGGTCCCCGTGTTAATTCTCATGGAAACCTTCCTGTTCTGGATGTTTTCTCCCTTGAGCTGTCATCCCCTGGAGAAACCAGGCTGAAATTGTGTGCTGAAAGATGGAGCAGCATCCTTCCTGTCAGAGCTGGTTATTCAGGACAGGGCTGGCTGCTTTAGCTACCACATCACCAATTTTCTGGCAGAAAGCTGTTGAAAGGCACCAGTGTTTTCCTGAAGTGCAAGGTTAAGGCAAACTGACCCACGTTTGGCAAATTCTGCCATGCTCATTGTTGGTGTTTGTCAGAGAGGTGAGACACTGCAGGTAGGACCACAAGTGGGCAGAGCTCGTTACCAATAGGGAGAACATTTCCAGCCTTTAAAAAATGTCATTTGTCCAACAAAGAGCTGAGATGTTCGCATGTATCAACAAATAAACTGCACTGGGTAAAGTCTTCTGAATTCTGCTGCTCCCCCTTCTTTTCTATTTCATTTATTTATTTACTTGCAAGACCACGTAGCAACAGGATGAGGGAAAATGCTTCTGACTGAAAGAGAGTAGTTTTACATTAGATATTTTAAAAAATTCTTCCCAATGAGGGTGGGCAGGCCCTGGCACAGAGAAGCTGTGGCTGCCCCTGGATCCCTGGCAGTGTCCAAGGCCAGGTTGGATAGGGCTTGGAGAAACCTGGGACAGCAGGAAGTGTCCCTGCCATGGCAGGGGTGGAATTGGATGAATTTTAGGATCCCTTCCAGCCCAAACCATTCCATGATTCTGTGATTTCCACCCCTCTTTTGACCCCAAGTCTTTGATTTGGTAGATGAAGGCAAACCACAGCACACAGGTGGATGAACTATCAGCTTTTGGCATCAATTGCAATTTTCTGGACCCACTTTAACAACTTTCATTTACAAGCAAGGCAAAAATTCATTTTCCACTTGCTTCCTTACTGAAAACTTTTTGCATGTGGTAGGGTGACTTTCACACCAATCAGGTGTCAGTCTCCTTTTACTCTTAGGAAAATGAAATGTTTGAAGATCATTGGCCTGTGTGGGTAAAATTAAATTGTTTCATTTTTTTCCCAAAAGAATAATATGTTAAACTCACAGCAGCATAGCTTGACTATAGCCTGTGGGTCCTGACCTACATTTTTTACTCTACAGAGCATGAAATATCTTGCTATGTATGGTACAAAGTCACTGCATGGTTAGAAATTATATTAAATTGTATGGCTCTGGTGTTCTCGATGAAAAAGTGACTTAGAGTTGTATCCAGCTAATTATTAGACTTAGTAAAGATTTGATATAATGTAAAATTAACTCAGTGTTTCTTTTTAGTTTCCTTTCTTTCTGTCTCATGGCTTTCTTTTTGCCTTGGTAGGTCTTTTTTTAATTAACAGGCTTGATATCTCAGTATTTAAATAATTTCAGAAATAAAACATGGAAAACTCTTAATTCTCTGAACTTTGTGATCCAAGGATGATAATGATGGGTGTTTCAAACCCACCATGAACAAAAATAAATTATGTCAAGGGTTTTGGTGTCTTGGAAAGGCAAAACTCTTGTGCCTATTTCATCCACCACTGTAAATAAATAATAGTATTTCCATAAGTCAGTTGAATAAAAGTAATTTTGGTTGTATGATAACTGAAGCCTTCATTTTTTTGTAGTTTTTGCTTGGTTTGTTTTGGTTTTTTTTTTCCCTTTTCTCCCTGTCACAGGCTTTTCTCCTCTGTGTTCTGTCTCTCCCAAGTGAGATCATCTCTGCCAGGTCAGGGTAACGTGGTCTGGCCATGAAGGCTGAAACTGTAAACCCAGTGATGTTTCCTTGAGCTGCACTCGAGGCTCTTGAACTCTGCCATAACCCTTGAAGCTCTTTCTGTTCTGTGAAAAGTTTTCCACGGGAATAGAGAGGTTACTTTTCCTTGCCCTTCTCTGCATACCTGAATTGAGAGAAAAATAAACTTCAGGCCATAAATTTGAGAAACATGAGAAACCTTGATGTGTGTTTTGTGATCCCTTCACTGCAGTGCTTGCCATTTTTGATCCCTTATCTTTAAATGGAGCCATCTGAAGGTGTGAGTGTAAATCCTCATGAGTGCAGTCCTTGGTCTGTGACAAAAAGTGTCACAGTTATAAATGTGTCTGTTGTGCAAGGAGTGACTTAGAGCACAGCCCTGGCACTAAATTTACTGAATACTGCAAATTGGGTAATGTCTGATGATACATTATTAATGTGGTTGATTATGATAGCTCAAATACAGGGGAGGAAAAAAGACAAGGCAAAGAACTCAAAGCCTGATTCAAATAAAAAATAGTTTTAATATGATCTTGGAGAATGTTTTTACAAACTGACTGGAGAGGTGAGAACTGCATCAACTGCTGTGGCCCAAATAATGCTAGATTTGTTAAATTATGAAACAGTGCCAAAATTCCCTCAGGAATCCTGAAATAAGACAAAGAGGTGAGGAGAAAGAAATCCCACCCAGTTTGTTTTTGTTACCTTTAACCTCTAATGTCACAGACAATGTCACAGCAGTCACTGAGCTGCTCAGAACTGGGCCAGAAGCAGAGGTTGGTCTGAGTTCTGGAAGAATTTATCTTAGGCCACAATCCCACCTTAGAGAGTTCCTGACAGCTTTCCCATGTATTGTTGTGTATTATTGTCTTCCCTTCCTAAGCCTTGATGAGGATGAAGAGGAGAGCACAACTGGATCCCACAGAGATTTGTTTTCCACTATTTCTCCTGGCAGACAGAACATAAAAGCAAATTTTATTTTTTTTTTGTGAAGGGGTGTGTGTATTCTTCTTCAAAGTCTTAACATCTTCTGTAAAAGCATCTGGGGGTTCTGGGGATTTGATAAAGCCCTGAAGAAAACTTCTGAACTGAGTGGGATATCTTTATATCACATTGTGGAACTGGGGGGGATATAGATTGTCCTTGAGAATTCTGCCTCAAGTGACAACCTGGCACTGTCTCAGCATCTCATGATCAATAGAGCTGTCCCCTCTCCCCAGTGCAAACATGGTTCCTGCATTAATTAAGTGCATAAGGTCACCTGATCTTAAAATCATATTGTTATGGTGTGTGAGAAAACAACAGCACTCAATTTTGATTGATTTCCTCTATGTATTCGGACAGCTCTTTACCTTCTCTGGGGTGGCTTTGCTCCACTGAATTCAGCACAACTGCTCTGATTTACATACTGCTGTTAGCTCAGCAGCTTTATTTTATTTTATTTCTCTTGACTCTTTTTCAGGTTTGTTTGTTTTTGTTTTTGTTTTTGTTTCTGTTTTTGTTTTTGTTTTTTGTTTTTGTTTTTGTTTTTGTTTTTGTTTTTGTTTCTGTTTTTGTTTTTGTTTTTGTTTTTGTTTTAATTCAAAAGTTTATTGTGCTGGCAAAAGTAGCTTGACAAGAGAGTGACATTTATAGCAAATGTGGTTTGTACAGGCAGCTGCATTCCACAAGCCCACAGATTCATGAGTGGAGGCCTGATTGAAGTCCATGGCATTTATGTTTCTAATCATTTGGGAGCCATAACGAAACATTATTTAAGGTACAAAAAAGACATTCATTTAAAGGAAAACCCACGGTTTTTGGTCACTAATATGAAGTGCAGAGTCCTGTGATAGGCAGGCATGCTGACCACAGTGCCCTTGTTGACAGCACTAAATTTCAGAGTTAAATTGCTGTAGGATGGATCTGTATTTCCTCCCAGGATTAAGCTGCATCTGCCATACTTCGAGCTAAAGAAGGAACAGTAAAATAATATCAAGGCATTCACCTATAACTCTAAAAACAGGACAATAATTTAGAGTCTGTGTAACCTATCCTGTAGGTTTGTGCCAGAGAAATGCTCTTAGGAGAAAGAAAGTTGGAACCTTGGAGCTCTTGCAAATGTTGCTTGCACTGTGCAATCAATATTCGTATTTAGATTTTCTTCAAACTTATGTCTTCTGGCATTCAAAATAAGACAAAAAGATAAATTAAAAAATGTCCTGAATGAGAGTTTTGAACAGCCACTGTAGCTGTGTCTAAGTGGATGTGAATTTGCTTCATTTTTCAGACTCTTCCTCTGAAAATTATTGCCTCCAATAATACGATCGGGCTTTGTGAAATGACCATAACTTTGATCTCTGCTATCATTTCCTTCTCTCAAATATGAATTTCTGATGCAGAAATAAAAGCAAAGTGGATAATAAATAAATAATGCTTCCCCCAAATATGTTGCAAGTGCGATTTTGTGAAATTATTTCACCATATTGAAATACCAAAGAATTTCTGCTTTGCCCAGAGCTAATTCTCTTGAACAGCAATTTGCTGGAGAAGATAAAGGGCACTATGAAATTTTACAGGAATGATGAGTTCTTACAAAAATCAGGAAGATAGATAACATTATCTCATTTGTAAATGTGGCTTTTATTTTAAAGCTACCAATAGATAACCAGAGTCTACTTTGTCTGATAAACCTTTCTCTGGGATATGGAGCAATAAAAGCCAGAAATGCCAGAGACAGACTGAGACAAGGCGTGACAGAGCACATTGTGATTCATGTGATGGCTGAGGATATAAATCTGCAAAATGCACAACTTTGGGCCTTCAGTGGGAGTTGAAGGTGCTCACAAAGGCATTCAGCACTTCAGCAAAGAAGGCTCCTACACCCATTTTAAAATTATGAATTATTTTTCAAGCAAAGATATTCTTTTGCAAATTGCATCTGCAGGAAAAGATCTGAAAGTAGCCAGGGATGTTTTGTTGACAGAATGGTTTGAATCATTTGACAGAATATTTTTCTTTTATCAACAGAATCAAATTAGTGTTTCAACCAAATTAATTTTGTTTTGTATGTAAGACCTGCCTGACAGGATATATTCAAAGAAAGATGAAAACACTCTGGATATAAAAAATGTGTCAATTAGAAGACAGGAGCATGGAGTCTCCATAACAAATTGTTCACTAAAGGGTAAGAAGTGAGTTTCCAATGTAGAAAGCTTCATTAAAGATGTTTTGTTTTGAAAAAAAAAATTCTTTTTTTTTTTTTTTTTAATTAAGCAATCTTGACAGCTTTGTCAACAGCAAAAAGTCCTTGCTGTTATGTGTTTCAAGTACTTTTCCCCAGTACTTATTAGAGGCAGGACAAAATTCTAGGGAGAACATTGACAGAAAGATATTTTGATGACTGCTTCTCAATTTTAAGCAAACCCATTTCTTTGGGCTTCTTTTCATTTTGAGATAAGACCCTTAGGAAAAAAAGTGAAGCAACTTGGTAGGCAGAAGATATTTTGTAGGCCAAAAACCAAGGGTTAAAATACTCCAGGAAGGACCTGGAGCTGCCAGACAGCTCCTAGAGCAGGAGTGAGCGAGGCAGGTGCTGGCCTTGAGGAGCTCCTGTCCCAGGGAGCAGGGAGGGCACAGAGCAACCTCTGCCAACAGCTGGAATCTGCTGCTGCTGTGAGCTGCATTCTTGTGCTGTGCCACAGGAAAAGGCTGGGAGCTACAGCAGTGTCTCCAGAGCTGCATCCACAGCATTCAACGAACACAAACTTCTGAGGAAGCTTAGAGAAGCATTATTGTTAATGTTAATATTTAATTTTTGTGACTGCTGCCCCACTCTGGGATGGCCTCGCTGTCCTCCACACACTCTCTGGTCCTTCCTCTTCCCTGGACAATGTCTGCTGCTTGTCCAGTCGCAGAATCTTCAGGATGTAAACAGCTCCTCTGCCAGTGTCATCCAGAGTTTGGAGCAGGGATCGAGGCAGAACTGATATTTCTGAAACCTTCTGCTTAAGATACACTAGTGGTCCCAATTTTTTTTTTTTTTTTTTTCTGGCTGTAGCTTGTGTATGTTGGAAAATTACCATTCATTTTCTTAATGAATTATATTCCATGTTGAATTTGTCCTCTGGGGGAATAAAATCAGCATTTTCAGCATTCTGGCATTTAAATTTTTCAGTGTTTTGTTGTAGTATTTTACAGGCTCTGCTGTTTGTTTCTGAGTTTCTAAATACCTAATGCTGTGATGGATGGGTGTCACCCATCACAGTCTCACATAAGTGAATTTTTGTGAGCAATTTTTTTCACTCCACCACTCCTGGAAACGAGCATGTGGATCCGTGAAACTAATTGGAGTTTTGATTGTCCATGGCACCCAAACAAGTTTGTGTTTTCTTAACAAGTTGTTCTCAGGCAGCACACAGAGGTGAATGGCTGCTCTGCTATTGGCATAACAACAACGAACTAAAAGAGCAAATTATTCACCCTATGTCTTCAGATATTTAGGGCCAATCTCTGGAGTAAATTCAAATTTTGGATCCGCTCATCTCATGGGTAAAAAAGCAGAAACAAACGAGCAAGAACTCAAGTGACCACAGCATCAGTAATGCACGGCAGGGCAGCAGGGAGAGTTTAGAATTATCACCTTGAAGCTGTAAAACAAATGTTGGAACCTCAGTTCCGTGCAGTCAGCCCAATCACAACATAAGCTGCTCTCAGTTACACTTCTTATTTCAAACTTGGTATCACTGATGCTATTCTTTATCCTAATTCAGTGCCTAGGCTCTGGTTTATGATCCCTCACATGTCTCAGTGGAACAAGGGATTGCTCCACTGTGTATCCAGGTGCTTCATCTCCATGCTGCTAATTGCCAGCATTTATTTGGTGTTACAAGGGTTTTTTTCCATTCCTATTACATGAGGGTGATGAATATTTTGACCCCTGATGATGATAATGAACTATTAGGTAAATGCATCAACAAGCAAATTTCCCTCATTACTTTCTCATACATTGATACATGAGAAGCAATGCAGGGAGATGCTGTAAGAGTTATTAAATTAATTAATAGCAAAACCAGATTCAGAGTTGTGGAAGCTAAATAATTTGTTTCATAAGTTCTGGTATTATGTTGCTGCTTTGGAGTCTTTGCTTGAAGAAGAGTATGAGAAGTTTGTGTAATCAGATAACCACAGTTATGTTGTAATTGCTGTTCTGAGCTAGGTGACAGCAGGGGAAAAACACCTGGCATAAATTCCATTGGAAAAGAAATTTAATATTTCTCATAGCTGCAAAAAGAAAACAATTGTAAGCACAATATAAAATCTCTTATTCTCATGTGCAAATAATCTGTGCTTGGTTGTGCAGTGAGGCTGATGGAGCAGGGCTCACTTTCAGAGATGTGTGCTGGAGCTTCCTTTCTCAGTGTCAGGCAAACTCTGGTGTAATTTCCATAAACACTGTTCCTGGCACCCTTTCCCCTTCAAACAAGCAGAATAATTCCTGTTTTGAGCAACATTTCTATTTAGATTTAAAATAAAAGATTAGTTTTGTTAAGACCTTGAGCTCAAACAAGTTTGTATTGTTGGCTTCTTACATTTTTATTTAGAATTAGACTGTGACAACAAATGCTAGGTGTATCAGCCAGAGTAAATGGACCAGATTATTAAAAAAAATAGTGTTCTTGGCTCATGAAGAGACTTGTGAGTTTTCTTACAAGTTTTCTTCTTTACCATTCTCATTTTCAGCCTTTTCCCCACCTGTCCTCCACATCAGGGGGAGTGCAAGGGAGATTGCCTAAAATTTTAATTATTGATGCCCCCCTTCCAACTGAAATACCATTTTCTTCAGAATTAATAGTTGTATGTATCTCCTAGCATATTCCACTTATTGTAATTGTTCATGTAGTATTTAACTTCACTTGTAGTGAAGTATAAGACTTAATCCCTTGGCATTGAATTAAATCCCTTTATTCTCCTGACATTAGGCCATGCTTGTGATTGGTGAAGCATCAAGATGATCTTTGCAGCATTTCTGTTCTCTGATTTGTATGGTCTGCTGAACTATTGACCATATTCATTTTAACATGTTATAAGCATTAGAAAATCGATGTGGCAGGGCAGATGGAAGCTTCTAGAGTGATATGACCTCTGTGACCAAAATGTTTTGTTTTGAGATCTTCTGCACTGAATTAAAACAAAATGTATGAATAGTGGACAATCTTGGCTTATGCAAATACTTAGTTTTAGGTATTTATTTATGTTTTTAATATTTGCTTTACTTTATTTTAGGAAGAAGTTATGTTTATATTGTATTATCTATTAGAAAATCTTTATTTGATTTGTTTGATTAAAGCCTTGTGAGGAGAATGATTTGTGCATTGCTCACAGAAATAACTTGGTTTTTTACTGGGTTACATCCTGGTCGGGTGCTGAATAAACCTTGGAGTATGAGCCACATCCCTAAGTTGGGCTGCAGAATTTTGTCAGCATTGATTTTTCTGATGCACAGCCTGTGTGAAACAGATCAGAGTTTAGCAGATCAGATGAGACCCAGCACAGAGAGCACGGAGCTGGCTGAGAGATGAGGGATGCAGAGAAAAAGCTGCAGGTGAAGGGATGGGAGGCGATGCCAGGACCAACAGGAGGAGGAGGAGGGAGGACTCAGAGGTGATAATTAACACTGCCAAGGAACAGAGTCGTGTTCAGGAGTTATTTTGTATGGCTTGCAGGGATTACAACTGTTTGCATGTTCTTTCCTGGGCTCTCAGGATTGGACTCCTGCCCCAGAGTGTTCAGAGCAGGTTAAAAACTCCTCTAATGCAGCTGGCAGAGGGTGTGGAGAGGTCTTGCTCCTTCCCATACAGAAAATGATGTCTCCGTGGGTCTCTGTTCGGAATGCTGTGTCCTGCACTGCTGGTGGCACATGTGGAAGGTTTGAGGACTGCTGGGGATAAATGCAGCCCAGAATTAGCAATAAGTGTTTCATGCTAGCCAGCTATAGTCCAGGTGTAGACAAGGATGCTGTGAATTTGCCACTGGGACTATTATATTTTCTGTGGTCTGAGTAGAACATCATGGAAGAAAGACAGAAATTATTTTGATTTATCATGAAAGTTCTCCTGTTCCCATTTTGGGAGGCTGTTAAACATAGCTTTTATTTTTCCAGCAATAATTATGTTAAACCCTAATGGAAATGTCTATATTGTCTGTTTGTAAAAGGTGAAAGACAACAATAACCAAAAATGCCCAACTGAAATAGAGACTTGTTCCCTATTCACAATGGACTGTAGATATTAACCTCACAAATTGTGTGACTGCAGATGAAATGACTGATTTGAGTAACAAAGAACACATAGTTTTGAATGCTGGTATGTGAAATTGGTGCAAACTTGAACTCTTCTATAATTTTTGAAATGGTGGCATGCTCAGGGCCTGTGGACAGAGGTAGGCCACTGGCCCTTTCTAAACAGATTGAGAAATGTTATTTAATAAAATAAATTATGCCAATTGTTACTCTGCTTAGTAACATAATAAAAATAAACATGAGAAGACATTTTGAAATTGAACTGGTTAATAATATTATCCTATTAGAATTTGCGTTATAACCAAATTAAATTAGTTTAATGGGGAAATGCAATAATATTTCGTAGATTTTTTTTTCCTGTTAACTTTGTATATTTTAATGAATACCTTAATTAGATACCTTTATTGATGAAGACATTTCAGAAATAAAATATGCTTCTATGTTCTCCTTCACACACCAGCATCTATTAAAATAAAAGTAGGCCTGTAATGACTAAAGGGCATTTATTTTGAAAGCTTCCTGTGCCTGCTGAAGGAACTTGGATGTGATGGTTCATGTGTCTGTGGGCAGGGCTACTGTGGCACCTGTGGGCATAGAGCTGTACTATTTATTTGGTGTTAATTAATGTGATTGAAAGTTCATTAAGCATATTGCCAGTGGTCTGTTACACTGTATATGCAGCATGTGTGTGTACTCTTAAAATAAGATTTAAAACCTTTTGTAGCTGGCTGTTTAATCAGTGGTGATGGTGTATTGGATGTGGAATATGAGAGTTTGAGATGATTACAGTCTGTGAAGGGAGAATCAATTGACTGAGTGAAAAATCTGAACACGTTCTGTCAGAAAAAAAAAACTCCAACCATATGCCACAAATGTAGAGATTTATGTCGTGGGGCTCCTGGACTTGCAGCCTTGTGCTTTGGCAGTGGCAAAATGTGAATTGGTTTCCTTAAATAACCCTGAGAGGGATACTGAGATATGCCACTCCAGCCAGGCACCCAGAGCAGGTCAGAGCCAGCAGCGAGGGGTGTGGATCACTGAGCCCTCGTGGATGTCTTTAATGTTGGAAGTGTGGGGGAACACTGAGGTGCAGGGGAAGGTGCCAAGGGCTGGAGCAGTGTCACCCATGGTGCTGAGACAAGGGGGTATGGCTGGAAATAATCCTCAAACAAGGATACACTGGCATAGCTAGGTCAGTGCAATGAGTTTTTCTTTCCCATTAAGAGAGTTCCTGACAGTGAGCCCAAGGGGAGAATGGAACACTTTTTGGAGGAGATGGGGATGCTAAGGGAGTTTGGGCTTTAAAAAGAAGGGCCAGCCATAAAAGCCAGTCTCTTCCAAGCTGAAAAGGGAAAAGTGCAAATCCACACGAGAATGCAGATTGTGGAGTAGTTCTGATTGCATTCTCTGAGGGGAACTTTCCAGGAAGAGCTCTTCCCTGAGGGCGACTTTCTTGACAGAGATTTCTGAATAACCATAATCTGAGGCATAAGGAATACACAGACACTGAAAATCTGTCTTCTAAATGCCTTCCAAAATCACCATAAGGGATTACAGTTCTCCATCTCTAACGTTAGCAGTACATTAGTTGTCTTCTAGCCTGCTGTGAGGATGATTTTCCTTTGGAGGATGGATACCTTCAGAGCGAGATAAGGCTCACTTCCAGGTGTTTGGTTCATTTCAAAATCTTTTTATATTTGCAGAAAGTCAACGCTGAAATCAGTTCAACATGGCTCATGAAGTGTTTTTGTTCTTCAATGTGAAGTAGCTGCGAGGAGTCGTGTGTTGCCCACGTGTGGTTTCTATTTCTGAAAGAATCACTCAGGAGCTGCCTCGAAAGTGTCGAGGGCCTGGGCCCCCGTTGGGATTGGAACCAGGGGTTCCAACCCCTGTCCTCTGCCCTGGGGCTTTTCTTCCTTAGGTTTGTCGTGTTAGAAAGAAAGCAGCAAGAGATCTTCCTCTGCTGTTTCAGAGTTGTTTATTTGTCTTATCAAAACCTCGGAGGNTAACAAAAATCTCTTCACCTCTCTGGTGCATTCAGGTTCTCCCAAAAGTGGAGGGAGCTTCTCCAAAAGCCTAGGTCGCTGGCTAGGCCACTTTTGAGGAGCTCTGGGGATATAAAGAAACAAACAGAGGAGCAGGAGAAGCTTTCAGGCTTCCCTGGACTCCGACAGAAAGCAGCACCTTTACATACCTGCAGTGTTTGAGGCTCCCTCTCTGTGTCATAGCCATGACCGCCCAGTTCCAGCTGGGGTTTGGATAAGCTGGGTGAAGAGAGCTGTCTGGTAGCAATGATAAAAGGAAGCAAGGAATTGAAATATCTCCCACAACCCCGTGAGAAGTGCAGCGAGCCTCAGACACCACAGTCACATCTTGTCTAGATTCCATCAATGTGGAATGTTGTGCTACTGCTATAAAAATATCTCCTTCATAATTGCAGATTTCAGGACAATGCTGCAAAAATATTTCACTTGCCTTAATTATCTGTAGTCACGTGAAATTTCTAAATATGAGATAGCATAATCCTTTTACTCAGTTTTTAATTTACAGTATTGCTGCTTGACATTAAGCTGTTAAACCCCTGCATTATAAGTTCAGAATAACTTCTTTTATGTTCTGGCACTAAGCTAGAGTTCTTGCCTTGTCTACTAATGTTGAATAATGGAAAATAATTAACTTTAAATTAAAAGTGTTGCTTTTTATTATATGACAGTTATAATATGGATTTCAAAAGACATTTTTAAGTGCAGACACAAATCAATTATACATAAAGAATAAATTATCTCTATGGAAGAAAGTAATACTTGTTTGATGAGAGGCTTGCTCATGAAATGAAGTGCCATTACTGGTCTGTGGTCTGTATGTCCTGGGAAGGAAGATGCAAGAGTTACAGAAGATAAACCCAAATATAAGAAACTCTATAGAAACATCAAGAAAGGACTGGATGTGGAAATTTGTCCTAAGTCTGCCCCTGTGCACCTTTTTTTTGAGGCTCAAAGAAGAGCTGATAGTTGCCAGATCTGAATTCTAATGGTTTTTGCAAGAGGTGTCTTAAATACACAATTTAAAAAATATTTCTTAAATGCAATGTGTTTGTTACCTTGTGTTTCAGCTGTGGCTTTTTCTTTGTAATCGTGTCAATATTTTTAAATATTGCACAAGCTTCTGATTATTTTAGATGACAGTTTTGTTAGAAATGGAAATCTCTAGTGATGGTCACTGTAAATTTCATGTTTTTAGTGATGACACCCATAAACGGCAGTTAAACTGTAACTCTGAATGTAAATCACAATTATTGAGGCTGGAATGTGAAATCTCATATTAAATAGAAGATGATTTATGAACAATGAAAGGGTCATAATTTCTTTCATCACCTTTATTTTCCAAGAGAGGAAACAAAAAGATCAAATTGCCTGATTTGTCTTTGGCTTTGTTTTCATTTTTCTCCACACTTATTCTTTCTCCTATTTATGAGTTTACATGATGGAAAAAAAGAATTTTCTGCAGAATTTATGTATACTTGTGGAAAAAGGGGGATCCTCTATGGAGATCAATGTCCTCTGTATAATAGTTATTATAGCAAATATGTTACATGGATTTCAATTGCTGTAGAGCAGTACAGAAAATTAATAACACATAGACCGAGAGAGAATTGTATCATGAGAATGGAGGTGCATAAAATGTGACATTATTCCATGTTACATAAGCAGGTTTCTGTGAGTATAATGCAGAGTACATCTGAAATATATTTATTTTTCCTGCAGTAATCAATATTGTTTCTGCAGCGTTGCTTTTCTGTGCAGATCTGTTGACAATAAATCCTTTGGTGGAGTTTGCCATTGCTGTTACCACTGAAGCAGCTCACCTGGTGGCTTTTTGGAATAGGGCAGGGCAGTGATTTAACAGCAGCATTTGGACTCCCCGTGAATATCGTTAGATGAACCAATGATTAGACTGTCAGGAGCCGTGTCCCACTGTTGTACCTACACAGTTGTACTCAGGATATTATTATTTTAAGGGGAAAAAAAGACTGATCCAGCTCCAGCCAAAAGTAATTTAATCCTTGAATTATGTAATAACTCAGACAAACAGTATTTTTTTCACCACAGGACCTTTCTTCTGTGCAGCAACAAAAGTTAATTTTCATTCTTGCTTAGCATTAAAGTAAAGTAGTTACTCTGTGTGTGCCTTAAATGTTTCTCAGAGTTTGTGGGGTGTTTATAGGAAATGGAGAAATGAAAAACAAATCCCAAAATATGTGAACAGAATCAGTTTGGGCAGTTCAATTATCTGTATTAAACACTTGCACACTTGGTCCTTGCGAGATAAAGAATTGTGTGTGTTCAGTCCACACAAGAAACACAGAAAATTGTAGTCAGTGGGCAGTCCTCTATCCCAGCTGTACCCTTCCTGGGAATGGTGTTGGATAATGAGGATGGGAATGCTGGGCATGAACCCACTGGAAAAATCCAGGGCTGCTTTGAGCCTCACAAAGCTTTGCTGCCCCCACGGCTGCCAGCGAGGGATGAAACTCAAGGTGTCCTGAATCCCAGGATAACCTCCCTTTCCCAGCACACACTAAGCCACTCCTCATCTCTCTTCACTCTATTTTCAGGGGGGCTCCCAGGGGGAAGCAGCAAAGTTGCTTTAGCAGTGGTGGCAGTTCTGTATTGACTGCGGGAAGCATAAAAAAGTTGTGGCTCTCCATGCACTCATGCAAAAAGTCTTCGCACTGTGGCTCAAAAGTAATTTCTTCTGTGAAACAAGGGATTCCCCCTTCTCCCAAAATAATAAAATTCAAATAAGGAAAAGAATCCCTGGCCCCCGATTTTCTGCTGCAGCGTTCTCTGAAATCATTTAAACTTGCACACTCCAAGGTCAAACTTGTTATTAAACGCTGTCAGAGCAAAAGCATTTGCTTGGGTGGAAAAACCTTAAAAATATAAATCCAAGCAATGAAAAATTGGGCCCCACAGTATTCCCTGGTAGAAGAGAGTGTTTTGTTCTGTTGTAATGCGAAATAGCACATTGGACACTTTCAGCAGAGATGCTGCATTTTGAACAAAATTGAAAGAAAATCTGTAAATGCTGCCCAGCCCTGGCATGGAATTGAGGTGATTAAAAGGGATGAGGGACACCAAATCTCACCTTACTTCAGGCACCAAGGATGCCAGGAAGATGAGAGTCCTCTCCAGGGCCATCTGTGCAGTGAATTCCTGTATGGTGACCTTGCTGCTCTCTGGGACCATTAGGATCTCTTAGATTCAGGAGAGTGAGGCCTCTTTCTGTCTTCTGAAATGTCACCCAGTGCTCTTTAGACTTATGAGGGTTTATTTATTTGTATGGCCCTGCCAAAGATGGTTATGATTGGCTTTTTAGTGCCATTTACTTATTTTTTTTAATTTAAACAGTAAATAACTTTTGGTGGCAGCTAGGAGGCATTTCTCCTGTAGAGGTTGCGGAGGTGGCAGTTCCAGGAGAGAGAGAATTAGGAAAAGAAGCCTACAAGAGGAGGAAACAAGAGGTGGGTTTGTGGAAGGCTGTGAGGGTGTTGCTGAGTTCAGTACAGGCAGTCATTTAAGAAATTATGAGCAGAAAATTGTGAGGAAAGCCCAAAAAACTCTGCAATAAGAACAGGAGGAAGGGAGGATGGAAAGGAAAGGTGTGGCACTGGGGTGACACAAACCTGGGCTGATGAGGAGGAGCCTCATTTACCATCATTTACCACTGGGGAGATCCATACTTTGGGGAGTCCCAAAGGTGTTTTTTCACCTATTTATCCTTTGCTTTGTGATTAAGGAGTGTGAGTAGTGTGTGGAATACCTGTTACATTTCATCTGGTGGTAGAAATACCAGTGGTAACCAGACAGGTGCTCTGGCCTCGTGAAAGGGGAAGGACTCCCAGGCCTCATGGATTTGTCATATCTGACAGCAGTAGTTTTAAATGATCAATATCTGAGCTAATTTATCCTGTGATCCCTCCTCTGGATGAATTCTGTTTATGCTTATTCCTTTTTACTGAGGTTTGCAGTTCTTTACCAGAACCTTTCCCAAAAGGATGGTGGAGGTTGGTGTGAAGGTGGGATGAAGAGCTGTTTATTTCTTTTTGTTCTCACATGTAAGATAAGTTACAGCTTCTCACTTCTCAGGGGAGAAAGAGCTTGAAAGTTACTCAAAAGATTTCCCAAGAGTATCTGTGCATCATCCTTGAGAGTCAGTGGGAGTTGGCTAAAATAATGGATCAGAGCTGTAAAATGCAGCTTTGCTCTCTGCATAACACAGACAGCAGTAGTTGAGGTTTGAAATTTGTGCTGAATTGGTAATAACTCCAAAAGAGTAGAAGTATAGAGTTTCCATCAACTGTAAATTGCCATAATATACACTGAATGTATGGACTGGAGTGTCAAATAGCCCTCAGCTGCAGGGGTGAGCAGAGCTGTGATCTCTTCACCAAGTTTCATCTGGAAAATATTCTTAAAAACTGTAGAAATACAAGTGCTACTTTTTTTTTCTTTAAATTTTTCTTCTTTATCAGTAGATCAATATTTACAGCATGTACAACTTAAGTAATATATGCAAATTATTCCCTTTTAGCTTTCTTTTCAGAATGTGTGAAACATCTTGAGGCATCATGTAAGAAGAGGAAATTATAGTGGAGCTCAGTAAAATCAATACCTGTAAAAGCAATGCATCCTGTATGGGACATGACTGCTTGTGGAAGATGTCAGAGACTTGAACATGAGATCAAATGAGTAGATTTGTGAGGAAGTACTAATCTCATTATGGTAGTAAGATACTTTCACCATGCAGAAACAAGAAACACCAAGTCTGCATCAGAGATTCCTCCATCCTTGGATGGCAAAGCAACAAAGTATTTCAATCTTTGTTTAAGAAGCCTTTATTTGAAATATGCTTTGTAGAAGCAGAGAATGTTTAGGTTTGGAAGGGACATAAAAAGCCACCTTGTTCCAACCTCTGCCATGGGCAGGGACACCTCCCACCACACCAGGTGGCTCCAAGCTCTGGGTAGCTCTGGGTTTTAGCAAAAACTCTTCATCAGCTTACACGGTTTTAGCATTTCAAAATCAAATTTGTTAGTCAACAAATCATAATTTATAAATCATGATACAGAATATTTTTTTTTTAGGATGGATGTTTAGTATAATCAGCTAATGTGTTTTTAATTATGATTATCCTTGCCCAAGAATGAAAATTGTTCTGCTTTGCTATCTAAAACACATAAATTAAAACACTTGCTGACAAGATTTAATCAACAAAGAGCAAGCAATTTTCCTTGAGTCTGAGAAAAATACACTGGAAATAAAATTAAGTAGCAGAAGTTACTCTCAGAAGAATGCTCTGCAGTCAGTGTGAAGTTGCTTTCATTTTCCAGTAAGATGGAGCCAGGGATACAATGCTGGTGGCTGTATCTCCTGAGGAAGTTCTGCTGTCATCCGAATTCACATATTCTGGTAGTTTTATATGGGTATTAAACTCTGCTCCTGACCATTTCTGGAAGAGAGGTCAGATTTCAATTGGATTCAAAGATTTGGATTGCAGTGTTCTTTAATTCCTTATCTAATACTCTCTGCAGGTTTGTTGGTTAGAAAGTTTCCTAATGGCAAATGATAATCTGTAAACTGCCCTTTCACAGAGAGTTTCAGGAATTTAATTACCAATTTCTTGTTTTCTCAAAGGAAAATGTAACAGCCTTGTGGATTGCTTTGTTATAGAACATATTTTAATTTGCAGTGAAGTGTTTTCAGTTTTAGAGTAGCAAGCAAAGGAAGGGTTCCCAACACTGAGTATTCAACCTTTGATTCTTCTACTTTTGTTCCTCTCCCCAGCTCACAAGCAGTCTTGCTGCATGGATATTGATAAATATATTGATCAAGCCATTGAAATAACTCTATTAGCACAGCTTGGTCTCCACTTTTGCTTTGTTTTTGTGCCTTCTCTATACCAAGATGAGTTATCCACCAGTATCATTTAGATCTTTTGTTATAGGATTATTTACCAGAGTTCATTTTCTGTTAATTTTTAATCCACTTGCCAAGCTGAGCTTTCCTTCCAAGAGTACTTCAAAATGTTTTTCCCTTTAAGCATGTATTTCACCCAGTGGTGAATGTACACTTATATTTTTGTTGGCTGGGAGTCCTTGTGCCACTAGAGGTGATGTTTTAAGTTGTGAACACCTGCCTGCTAGGAAATTAACTGAGACCATCAACTCATTTCACCAAGGCCAGCAAAGAGGTGTCAGATGGCAGTGAAATAAACTTTACAACAGCAATCAAAATTCTTGTGAAACTGCCCAGAAATGGTTCTGAAGGAGGTGGGAGAAAAGAAAGAGAGAGAAGGTCATATTAACAGTAGAGTTGGACAAGAAGCAGCAGTGTCAGCAGAAAGCACAGAGCATGAGGTATGAACAGTCTGAGCAGTAAAATGCACAGAGAATCTGCTTTTTGATGATATTTAAATGAGCCTCTTCTCACACCTCCAGTGAAGACTATATCTCCTGCCTTGTTTATGAGAATTCAATGTTAAAACAGTGAAAAGTCTTAATATTATGCCATATCAGATATGTGCTGCTATAACCATGTTTGCTTGCAATCCTCCTTTTCTTCATGTAGAATTTTCTCTGTATCTCTGAATAAGCAGAAGCCTTCAAAGGAACAATACAGACGAAAATGGAATAATAATAATAATAATAGCAGATAGACACTGTCTTTATTATGAGTATATAGTTCTTGACAGCAAATTAATTCATGATAAGTTATTAAGCCAAAAAGCATTTGTGATGTTTGAAGAGCAAAGTGCCTGTTCTCTGTGTAGGTATACTTTGTTCTCTTTCACAGGTCTACATCAGACATTGTTCTGCTGCCATCAGGGAAAGCCTTTTCCTATTGTATATTCCTGACAGTTGTAAATGTGATATTATGTAGTTAGTCACGGAGGAGGCATGCAGAGGGAGAAGGTGATCAGTTCTGACTGTACCGAGGGTGCCCTCTGCAGAATGCTGCACTCTGCTGGTTTACAACTTCTTTATTTTCCTTTTTATTTAACATAGAAATGCTATAAAATAGCGTATTATTGTGTTGTTTATATCCCAGTAAAAATTTGTTTATATATGAAGGAAAGGAAAAAGGGGAAACTGTGAAACTATGAAATATTGGATAAAATATTAACCTTGCACCAAACACAAGCTAATCTGATTCCAGTTCAGTACCTTATGGTGGCTGTGATAGACAGCTCTGCTCATGGACAGAATTTCTTGTCTTTCCTCACCCATGTCCACCAGGCACATTTGAATTGACACAAGCTGGGTTTAAATAAACAGTGTTTGTCAGTAAATCTGATACTAATAGGAGGTTCTGCACCCAGGTCACTTCCCTTTCCTCTTGCCTTGTGGAGGATAGTTTGCTTTAAACCTTGCAGTGCCTTTGAAAAAAATAAATTAATTTTGTTGGCACAAACATTAATCCAAGAGATCAGGTCAGGTACTTGAGCTTGCAGCTTCCTAACCAGGTGAGATGGAGATACAGGATTGTGAAGGAGGAAGGTGAAAAAATGTTTAAAAATAGGGGAACATATGGTTTGTACTTTTAAACTTGTCCAAAGCATTTTCCTTCTCCTCCCCTCATAACAAGGTGAAGAATTACCTGGTACAACTAGTAGCATGCTGTTGTGTACTGGCTGTGTGGCAGGACAGACAGGATGTGTTAATGTAGATAAATTGTCTTTTTTCCTTTGGCCCAGTGGGTTTTCAAACCCATTCTCTTCACTTTCCTCTGTGAGGTAGCAGGACATGGGGAGAATTTTGATTTGTGTTTCTTTACACCTGGAAGGGGAGACACTGTGAATCCACACGCAGATGTTCAGGCACCAGATAAATGCATTGCCATCAGTGACCAGCAAATAACGAATTTCTGAACAGGAAATTTATTTTCTGCCGTTCATAATGAATTATGACAACTTTACAGGTATCAAGTAAGCAAAGTCGAGATCAATTTTGCTTTCCTCATATTTTTGACAGACCCCGAGGGTGTGACTGTTAAATCATTCTTTATAAGTCCTGTGGTTTATAAAATTTTAAGTAAATATGTGATAATTTGCAAAGAAGTTTTAATGCAATTTAAAACAACTTTAGTGAAAACTGAGGGAAATTACATGACCATTGGTGGTAGAAGATAAGAAATATTTTATGGATTTGGATGGGTTTCACTTTGTTTTAACTATGTGTCATCCTCGTGCTGGAGCCTGGTCCAGAAATAGTGCCTGTATGGGGTTTTAAGGGCTTGAGTTCCCTGTGGGTCTGTAGAGCAGTTGGAGTATAATTGCAAATTTTATGTCCTAAAAATGAAGTAACAAAAATCCTACTCAAATTACAGGAGTAATTTATACAAAAAGATTTGAAGTAAACCTCATAACATAGGAATGTCACCATAGGTCACCTAGTTCAGTATCTTGTCTCTGAAAGAGACATAGAAAAATTCTAGGGAAAATGGAAGACAAGGCAAGCACATGATATATCCACCTGAGAGCAACCACCTTACAGCTGATTCCACCTCACTAACTTTGAACTTCAGCTAATTTCTGCATTTAATTACTTCATGAAAAGCAAAGTTAGGCTTTTTGAACGTGTGTGGAGCTGTAGCATCTGCAGCGCCCTGCAGTACAGAAGTATCAGAGGTGTTGTGTGAACAAGCTCCCCCTCTTTTTTTCCACCTCTTTATTTTAATTGTTTTTTTGGATCCAAGCAGGTGCTGCTGATGCCTCTAATGGCCACCTAGAAACAGAGAGCAGACAGGAATAAAGGAATCAAGGAGGGATTGATTGGAAAGGCCTTCAGAGGTACTCTCTGGGCTCCAGAGGCTCCTGCCTCAGTGCATCCCAACATGGACAAGGACAGCTCCCGAGTTCTTCCCACTTGGATCTCAGCATCAATTCCCCAAGCAGAAGCCAGGCAAGGATGGAATTTGCCCAAGCTTGCCCCCTGTCCCCAAGATTGTGGTTTGCAGTTGTTGGGCCTAGGAGGGTCTGGGTGTCCTTGGAGAGCTGGAGAGGCTTTGTTGTGTGTGTGTGAGCATGAGAGAACAGCACTGAACGAGCTCCAGGGAACTGCAGAGTGACACTGGGCAGGGCAGGGCTGGGAACACAGAAAAGTTCAAACCTAAGGCATCACTGTCATGTTCTGAAGGCTTCTCAGTTCTGTACTAAAGGGGAGAGAACAAACAGCCAGGCCTACCCACCTCTTCCAACCTGCAAAAATTTACAGGGTCCAGCCCAGCTACCACCACCTCTGTGCTGTCCTCCCTTCACTGTGAAAGCTCCCAGTTCCAGTTTCCTGCCCTTCCCAGTACATTTCCATGCAGGGATCCCTCTTCCCACATCTGCATAATTGCCTTGACAGCCTTTTGGGAAGTGCTTCATCCAAGGGACATGGCTCCAAGGCAGGGATGTCAGCACTCACCCTGCAGACAGCACTGGGGCTTTCCAGAGCAGAACCCCACAAAACACCTCCCCTTGGAGAGCACAATAAACTGCCCTTAGGGTCTCCCAGCCTGGCTCTGGGATTTCAGTCTCCTGCAGATTTCCTGTGGTTGGTTTGTTGAATTGATGTCACTCTAAGCTCTGAGGTCTGGCAGCACAACACAACCATAGTGCAGACTTTGAATTTTACTGTGCAGTGGAAACCATGGGGTGGAAAGAGGAAAATAAATTTCCTTAATATGGAGATAATATATGGAGAAATCCCCCAAATCGAGGAATGACCTTATATAGGAATGATCTTATAGTTTGACATGTAGCTGCATGTGCACAGTGGATTTAGAGGTACTTCAGTCATATATTTAATCTGTTCAGGAGATCTAAATCAGGTTCAGCTATTACTTAGTCATTTCTAAAAGAAACATTTTTTAATGTTTTTGTCACATTTCTTTGCTATTCTTTAGATCCACTATTTCATATACTACACTGATCATGTTTAAAGTTTTCTTCCTACGTATATCTTCAGCAGCACTCGATGGATTTGAAGTGTACAAAAATAAAAGGAAGGGTTTAAACCACCCTATCATGTTTAGTTATATAAGAGGTATTTCTGCTTGCTCCTTTGGTGGGCAACATTATTATTAACATAAGCATATGTGGTAATCAATTGCCTATAGATAGTTTCAGAGGGTTAAATAGACCTTGTAAAAATATTTCATAAGCAGTTCCATGAAAAGTCTCATCCATAAATCTTTCCTCAATTCAGCAAGAATTTTCCTTCCTGAAAGCATTGTCTTATGATAAAATAATTTAAAAGAGCAAAAGCTTTTCGAAGATTCCCTTTAAGGCTTATCCAAGATTCCCTTAAACAAATTCCTTAGAAATTTAAACTCAGATCATCATCACTACCTCAGGGGCATCTCTGCTGGACTTCTATAATTAAAAGTAGAACCAAACAAAGACAAGACAATGAACAACAAGAAAATCATATAAACCAAACAAATTATCTTAGTTCCCAATTAAAAAAGTATAGGTATGATAAACTGGTACAAATAGTGCCCAGGGTTTTCACACCACCTTGTGCTGGGAAGGTCGGGATGACCTCTGATGGTGACAGCTGAGATTCCCATCTGGCCTTGGCATGTTTCCCACGTCAGAATGTTAAACCTTCACCTGCTTCATTTCACATCATGGACTCGAGCTCAGCCCTTCCCTTGGTCCTGCAGCAGCTCCTGGGTGTGCCTGCACAAACACCAGTCTGTTCCCTGCCTTTCCATATGCTTCTGAGAGGACCCTTGAGAAGGTGGAGGATTCTGTAATGCAGATAAAAGCTGCAGAAGGGATGGGAAATGCCTGCTCTCCCCTCCGTGAGTGTGGGCTGCTGTCCTGCTCTGCTCTGCAAAGGGCTCATGCCAGCCATGAGCCTCGTGCTTCCGTGGAGGATGTGAGGGAGTTCTGTGTTCAGCCAGGGATTCTCGAGGATGAGGTATAATCCTCAAAGCAAAGGAGCAATAGAATAGG
Source organism: Erpornis zantholeuca (assembly GCA_013400515.1). Classification (NCBI taxonomy): domain Eukaryota; kingdom Metazoa; phylum Chordata; class Aves; order Passeriformes; family Timaliidae; genus Erpornis; species Erpornis zantholeuca. Next base: position 133,349 of record VZTN01024186.1, read on the forward strand.
AATTAGTTCTTCTCTTAATCACTCAAACGTCGTTATTTGAATTGCAGTATTTACACTGGTTGCTGACTAGTGAGACCATTTGAAACATTCTCATCTATTCTTTTCTTCAATTATATCTCAGGGCTTACCAGACAGTTCCACTGGCTCAGTTCTCTAGCTGGTGATTTTTCAATTAAGATGTGAAACATTTCTTTTTTGTTATATGGATTTAATTAAAATTCTTTGAAATATAATGCTTGGGGTTTGTGTGTCTGTCTGTTTCAGGGAAATTAAACTACTGTTGCTCGTTTTATCATTTAGAGAAAATTCTGTTCTTTATTCTCAAAGTGTGGAATTATCTTTGAAATCTCATACAAAAAAACATTGCCATTTATTATTCCTACCTATCTTATATTTCTTGAATAATAAAAAAAGTAATATCTTTTCAAAGTACTATACATTTTAAAAGCCACCAATAAGAATGTGGTTTTGCAGGACTTTTATTTCCCTTCTTTACTGGGTTACTTAACTATTTTCCATGCTGATATTTTCATAATTAATTTTCTTATAATTCAGTATTTAATATCCAAAATTATATGAGAGGTAAAAAATGACACACGACACCATTTATAACTTAGGGTTTCTCTGGCCTTCCAGTAGTGTTGCCTTAAAACCTGCAAGACCCAAAATATCTGTAAAAAAAAACAACCATTATTAGTTTACCATCTCTGTTTCTCCACCAGACTAATACCATTTTTAAGTTAATTCTAAGACATTGAAATTCAAAAAGGAAGAAATACTGAATTTATTCACTTAGTCCAAGCAGGTTCATAGCAAATATGAAGATTAATAATTGTTCCTAAAACTCTCTGAGATGAAAGGCCATGCTGAGTATTGGCATTATTTTATTATAATGGAATATTGAGCCTTCACCTCAACATGACCTATTGCTATCCACTATTATATGGGCAGAAGAATTTGCTCTGTGTCAGATTTGCTTGTGTAGGGAATGATTCAACTCCTTGATCCTTGGACAGGTTTTCTTTTATGAAATAAAAATAATCCAGAGAATAAGAATCCAGAGAATACTTTTTTAAAAAGTACTCAAAGTGAGCAGGTGAGACAAGCACTACTTGTGTCTCTTGAGCTCTCCTTGGCCCTGGCTGTGAGAGGAGTGAACACACATGTAAAACACCTGGGATAAACATGTGGATGCTTATCTTTTAATGTGCATTTCAGGATCACAGGCACTCAGTAACTCTCAATTTGTGTTCAGTTGTGTCATTCCATGGCGCAGCATTAATGCAGCAATGGATCAGTGGTCTCATGCACACCTTACATTTAAGAAATTTAGTATGTAGAATGGATAATAGTAGATAAAGACAGTCCTTTATTCTTGTTTATATATTTAAAATTTATAACAACATCCTAGGCTGTTATTCAGGTCTATTTCCATGCACTCCAACGCAGGAGGTCCCATTTCTGCATGTTCAATAGAAGATTTTCCACACTCACTTTTCAGTGCTCTCAATGGAGCAGCACATCTGTAGCACTTTAATTACAGCTGTGAAGCAGAATTAGTACCTTCACATCTTGGGTGCCAACTCCAGTTTCTGAGTTACACACTTCAGGATTATGAAATTGCAATCTAAAATTGCAGTGTGACACCTTCCCTTAAAATAACCCAAACAGACCCAGAACCAATGGAAGGAGGGGTGCAGAATCCAGATCTGTCACTGTAGAGTCAATAAAGAACCTGATGAAAAGATGGAATTTGAAATGTAAATGCTCTAAGTGGCAGCTGTGACAAGGCTTGGGAGGATGAACTATGGCTGAGGAGCCTCTGGCCACATTTTTGCCTTTTAATCTTTGGTTTGGAGGGTTGTGTGGGCTCGTGAGAAGGGAAGGGGCTGGTGGGTTCTCCACCCTGCATCAGTCACTCAGGTTCTGGCCCTCATTCTCTTCTGGAGAACCTCCCAGTACTGCCAGTGAAAAAAAACCACCTCAGCTTTTATCCTGTATTGTCCTTTCCCAGAGGAGGATTTGCAGAGCTGGTACCACCCAGGCAAGGCACAGCCATCTGTATTTACATGGAGGCCTTTCAAAGGGTAAAAAGGACTAAGCAGGACTTGGTGCAAAAATCTTCTTAAACTTCTGTGACTTCTGTTTCATAATGGCAGCACCTAAAGGACTTACAGATCAAAGGTTTTAAGCCTTGGCAGCAGATTCTGCGAGAACCCTGAGCAGCAGTCAGATTCCAGAGAAAGATGATCCTCCTGCTTTCTGAAGGTAAAATACTGAAGCTGCTCACATCACTGCAAGTGGTCTGGGTCTTGGATGAGCAGTAAACTCGTTGAAACCAAACAACCACCTGCAATGGACTGGCATAAGCACAAAAAGTTAATTTAGTATCTGATAAAAATGTCATTTGCTTCACTTAGTTTACATGATTAATGAATGACAAAACATACGATGTGGTAATTAAAATAATTTTTTTTTCCAGACTTCATTAACTACATTTATAACTCTTAATTTTCAAATTGCTGCAAGCTTTTAGTTGTGTCCCCTTTGGGAGATCAAAAATTTTTGTTAGAAGATTAGGATCTTAGAATTCCTAATTCACATTTTAGATGGATCTCCGTTTGCTGAGCCGAGCATGTCAGACACTTTTCAAGCTTTTATTTACAATCTGTATGAAAAGTACTATGTTTAAACCATAAATATATTATAGTTTTTTCTTCAGAACTTAGGATTTACAGAAAAGGTTTTGGGAAAAAGATGTTACAGAAGCTTAAACTATTTTTTAGTGGATGAGGGGGTGAGTGTTTGTAAGAGGTAGAAGTCTTTTATCTCCCACTCCTGTGGCAAATAAAGAAAAGATCATAAGTGTGATCTGCATCAAAACCTATTCTTGATAAGCTGTGGAAAAGCCCTTTCCCAGCAGTCATCCTTTCCTCGGCACGAGTTTTGTAAAACTCCTCTCAGAACACGTTTGAGCATCTGAAATACAGCCTACAACGATGGGAATTGAAGAATTCTGAATACAAGCAGGGAGAGAGGAGAGGAGGAGGTGGTTGCTGTGTAGATAAATTGCATGGGAATTTCGGGACTAAAAGGAAATGTCACTTTTAGCAGGTTGGTTTGGGTTAAAGGTCTAATGAACCTGCCTTTCTATTTCACTGGCACATCTGATGTCCTGGTTTTCAAATCCTAGTGCATTTGTAAAATGAAAGGGCTGTGAGATATATCTCAGCTGTCTTTTCCCAAACACAGATAGCAAAACAAAGAAACTGGAGCAAACTCATAGGGTAGAGATGTTCATGTCCCCAGATTTTATTGGTTTATGCTGTATCCAGCAAACAGGAGGAAGGGAACAGTGCCACAGTGACCTGGGGTAAGAGAGGTGGAGGACCTGTGTTACTCTGAGTGAGACAGACAGATGAAATGGATGTTTATGGACTGCAAGAACTGATTCACAGACAGATGAAACCTTTGAATTTCAGGAGCTTTGGGGGCAATGCTCAGCGAGTTTGAGTGTGTTCAGAAACAGCTCCAGCGCTGAAGGAATTTCCTGGAATGTGCAGCACCTGTGGAGGTGTATCCAGCTGAACCCAGGCAGTGGAGGGTGGTGCCTTCGGTTTTAACTTTTCTATTTTCCCAATCCTGTACTGCTAGTGTGACTCTGAAGTTTCCTGTAGCTTGTTCAGTGCTGTTCTCTGTGCTAAGACAAACATAACAAAACCTCTAACTTGCTCTCCAAGGACACTCAGAACAAGAGCTGCAAACCACAATCTTGGGGACAGGGGGACAAGCTTGGGCAAATTCCATCCTTGCCTGGCTTCTGCTTGGGGAATTGATGCTGAGATCCAAGTGGGAAGAACTCGGGAGCTGTCCTTGTCCATGTAGGGATGCACTGAGGCAGGAGCCTCTGGAGCCCAGAGTGTACCTCTGAAGGCCTTTCCAATCAATCCCTCCTTGATTCCTTTATTCCTGCCTGCTCTCTGTTTCTAGGTGGCCATTCAAGGCATCAAGGGCACAGAGAGCTGTGCAGCATCCAAACCAGAGCAGGTAAACTGCTCAGTGATTTGTTCACCACAAACCTTCCTAGGTAAATATATCCCACCCCTTCCAAAGGTAATACACCAACATGTGAGTACCCAGCAGTTCCACAGGGGCAGCTTGGGATGAACACGAGTAGGAACAATAGAATGAATGTGTGAGACAGTGATTAAAAAATTAAATTGATCTGAGCCTTGAAGCAGCCTTGAAGCCTTCTCTGCTTTGTGTTTCTAACACATCAAGATATTTTTTTAAAATTTCCTGCTGACACCCCAGGTTTGTTTTTATGGCTGGTAATTAACTTGAAAGCTAAATGTCCAACCTAAATTTGCATGTATGGGTTAGTTACCTGTTCAAAGCAGATAATGTTTTAATGTCTAAATATTACAGTTACTGTATATTAACTCTTCTGGATGCCACATGCATGTTGTCCATCTATTCCTTCCACACACTAAAATGTATTTACATTTTTGTCTCATATCTTTAATTGATAGAATATCTCTGGGACGAGTAGAGGTGAAATTCCAGATTTGTGCGCAGAGCTTCTGATCTTTACAAAAATTTGTAAACCTTCTTTTATTTGCAAGTGTCTTTCTCAAACTTAGTAACTTGGAACAGATACAGTAAATTAGTAATGTCAGTAATTTATTTTTCAATATAGTTTTTTTTTTTTCCTTAATTTGTTGCTGTTGGTTACAGATACAAAGGTTCTTAGTAGTACAAAGTGGTTAAAGTAGATGTAAAGTGCTCTGAGCTGTCAAAGGATCTGGCCCTTATAGTGAGGACACAATGTGAAGGTATTTTAGACCTGAATTATATTGAAGAGATGAGATATGCAAGGGCTGTTGTTGTTTTTTAGCTTAAACAATGTTTTTGCTCTGTGGAATAATGGAATTTTAGTCCCCCACACAGAATTTTATTGCCCATCAGCATAACTGTTTAATTTCCGTTCTGCCCTTTCCTGTTGTTGTGTCCTGCAGGCTCTCCAAAATGAAAAATTAAATACCAAATATCAAAATCGATGTAATAACAATGATAAGAATGCCCTGTGCATTATTCATCTCATGTTTCTTCTCTTAAAAAATATGTAATGGTGTTTTCTTTTTGTGCATGTGTGCTTGTGAGCATGTTCTTCTAAACTAAATTATTCAGGATGTAATGAAATAAATTCCCCAAATTCTTTTGAGTACAGTTCTGGTAATAGCAGCATTAATACAGACACTCCCCCACTGCTTTCTTATGACCTTTACTACTCCTTTCCCATTAAATAAATGTGGTTTCCTGTCTTGCTGAGTCCTAAAGAACAGCATTTGTATATCATGAGTAGACAGGCACCATATCTTGGAAGATTTACCCCATTTCCAACAAGCTCCCTAACACTGCCTCGTGGTACCAGCTTAATCATTAGTATTTTAATAATCAAAACCATTAATAGACAGTGATTAATGAACAGTAAATCAATTCTTTTTTCTGTCACAGCACATGGATAAGGGTTATGATACTGCAACAGTTGAAATTATCGATATCTAGCTTTAGAACCTTTTATGGATTTCCCTGTTACAATTTCACCTGCAGCATTGCAGAAACCTGTGTTGTTTGCTTAGCAAATGGAAGAATCTTGTTCATTGGAATAATCAGAAGTAAAAGGGTTTGGGACCTTGAGAAGAAACATTTTGATTTCCTTTGCTGCAACAGGAGAGTATCATAAATGGTTTGGTCTCATGATCATCACAGAATAGCTCTGAGCACTTTGCCAGCTTGACAAATGAAAATTCTCTGTCTGTTTGGTGGAGGAATTGTATGAGGCCTTGACTCAGATCCTGAACAAAACAGACTGAGCAGGTTGAGCCATGACTGAGCAAAATGCTTTAATTATCCAGAGTGTTCAGCTCATGCTCACTCACAAAAAGACACATTTTGTGCCTTGATTGGAAGTCCTGGGACTGGCAAACAGCAATTGTTAAAACAAAGTAAAAACCAAAAAATAAAAATCTGTGTTTTCCAATAGGTGGCCAGAAACTCCCGAGTGAATGTTTTGTTCTTTTTTTTCTTGTGTAAAAATTAATTGATTCTATAAGAAAAAAGCAAAGCTTGAGACTTCATATGAGCAAACTAAAAGTATTCATTTAAATATTTTTATTGCTAAGTGTATGTGCTTACATATATTCCTACCTTCCTGTGTAAATATACATAAGAGCTATAGATATAAATCACTGATTCTAGACTTAGCTGATTTTAAAATTCATTAACTTCCTGAATTTTGCATCTGGCTTGCTGTGTTTTCAGAAATGTAAGGAGAGTAGAAGGTCCCATGAGTTCCTCTGCCTAGCAAAGCAAAGATACCCAAATTCCTAAGTGCTCAGCATGTGTCCCTTTCTCTCTGAGGCAGGCAGGGATGGGTAGGTTTGTAACACTGGCTTAGCACCTTCCTTCCCATTCCTGACTCTGGTTTGTCAGTTCATCTTTTCTTTTCAGTCCATGCCAAGAGATTATAACTGCTGATGAAATTTATTGACTTACTGTAGCCTCCAAGTTGACTAAGTCCCTCGCAGAAATAAATCAAAATGAATGGGTGTTCGTTTAGATGAATTAGCATCAACACTTTGCAATAACTTAGAGCTAACTGCGTGACTTTGGGCCACTGCTCCCTGAGCAGAATGGCTCCAGTGACCTTGACAGAACCAGGAAAAGGATGCCATGTTCCTCCCTGCTTCTAAACACAGATGTGCATTAAATAACATTGCCATACAGCAAGCAGGTAAATCTTGTTTATTGGTTACCACTGTTCTTTTCCCCACTTAAACCTTCTGGAGGCATTAGACATAGAGTTGGGCTTTGCATTCATATTTGTCTGAGTTACGGCTGATTAGAAGGGTATAAAGAACCTCACCTCTATGAAGCACAACATTATTTTTATTCATTATTTGCCTTGATTTATGGTGGCCTAGAAAGGCACCCATTATTTACTCCAAACCTCCTTGAGTATTTAAAATTGCAAGGCACTGCAGCCTGGACTGACAGCACTCCTCTGCACAGGAGCTCTGCACGTCTCACAGAACCCACTGCAGCTCTCCAGTTAAATTCTGCTCAAAGAGAACATCAGGTTCTTTCTAAATTTGAAAGCCTTTTTAAATTTGAAAGATTGTGCTGAAAGTCAGTGATCAGGAATTAACCTGTGCCCAGCTAACGAGCCTGGCTCTGATCCGTGGGGGCTGAGATTCCTCCTGCACACGAGGACAGGCTCAGAGAGGGAGAGACAGAACACAGGCTGGGAAAGCAGCAAACAGAGATCTCAGGCAGTAATTGCCAGTGACCTGTCCCTTTTAACAGGCATTTCCATTTCTAGACTATAGAGAAGAGAGTCAGAGGAGACTCTTAGGCTTAAAACTGACAGCTTTTGAATCAGATGCTGAAATGGTGCAAAAGTTTTTTTTTTTATTTCCCACATGTTCCTTTCCCACCTGAACACATAAGTTTTTGGGGCCAAGACCAAGATCTAAGAGATATGAATGATTCTTACTGGTACTGTTGGGATGTCTGTGTGGGAAACACTAAAGAAAAAATCCTTAAACCAGGAACTGCTTCCCAGGTTGGAGGCTTAGACTTTGTTTACTAGTTTTGGGTAATACCTGGGTGTTCTCTCAGGCTTTTGACAGTGTTCATGATTTAAGGGATAATTTCAAGATTAATGAGTAACTTCTGCTTGAAGCTTCTCTCTGTGAAGACGTAATTGAGTTGTTGCTTCTGTCTCTAATTCTTCTGAGTTCTGTTCTTCTTTCTGTCCCTTCTGCTTTGCTGGAACATTGTATTAGTGAGAGGAGGGAAAAGAGACCAGAAAAAGGTCGGGGCTTGGTTGTTTTGTTGAAGAAAAGGGAGCTGAGGTCTGTGAGGTAGAAGGGAGGATGAGTTTCTGCAGTTTGTGCATGGTGCCCCCAAACACCTCCTGTCTGCAGGGGTGGCAGAAACCCATGGATCAGAAGCGAGGAGGATGTCCAAGCTCTGTCCCTGGTGTTGGTGGCACTGCCCAGAGCAGAAGCTCTGTCCCTGGTGTTGGTGGCACTGCCCAGAGCCCTGCTGCAGCCACCAGCTGGCCCAGAGCCTGCGCTGTGCCCTCCCTCCTGCAGGAGAGCAGGAAGTCCAGCTCAGCAATTACAGCTATTTCTGGGACTCCCAGATGGTGCCTGAGCTGAAGACTATTACCTCATTACTTTGGAGTAAGGTGTAATGAGCTGGCCAAGATATTTCCTTCTTTCACATGCAGTGCATTACAACAAACTATGAGTGTGTTTAATATCCCAAGCCTTTGGAGATAAAGAATTGATTTTGTTTTGCTGCTGTCCTTAAAACCTTGAGAAATGCTTCTGCTGTTACTGTAACAAGAGAAAAGGTCTTGATGAAAGGATTGCTTAACCACTAAAGAGAAGGAAGTAAATGCATTGCATTCTAAATTCTGAACACATTATGCTGCACAGAGCTTTAACATTTGTAGTCTTTTCCATCACACCACATTTATCACATTTGAGGTGTGGTTTTCAAGACCCCTCTGCAGAGAATGTGATTTGTTCTCTGCTGCCTGCACATCCCACTAAACACTCATTATTTATAGAATTCTATAGGGTCTTTCTACAAAAACACCATCGATCTCTCATTATAGAGTGTCGGCACTTTGATTCATGATCTGAGCTGGAAATGTCTCAAATTAGTATATGATTCCCCCATTATAACTTGCCATCTGTACATGGTGGCAGACTGGAAGATCATCAAAGAAGGAAAGTTTACTCTTGTAAAGAGTGAGGCCTGAAACATTTTAATGAGAAAAAGCCAAGGACTTGTGTTTTGTATTTTTGTAGAAATACAAATTTCTTATGTGGTTGTTAGTGCTGATATGGTCAAAACTGACAAAGGTTATTTATAGAAAGCATTAATGGAAAAAAAGTCGTCACTGAATGTCTTCATTTGTGTTCTCAGTTTGTTTTAACTTGCTTGTAATTTGTCCCTGAAACCTTTTGAAGGAAACTAAACACTGAGCAAAATGACATTTTTAATGGAAAGTGGTTGAGCATCCTGAAGTTTTGAATTTTTTCTCGAGAAACCAGAAGCAGAAACTTTGGGATGGGGATGCTGGAAGAATAGATCAGTTTTAACTGAATTGTTTTCATTTTATTAGGAAAAAAAATAAAAAAAAAGCCAAAACCCAAAGTGAGGCTGTGGAATGAGGATGACAATGTGAGAGAAAAGGTTTATAATTCCTCTTGGTGATGTCAATGATGGTATCTTTAATTGTGGGAATTTCTGCAGAATTTCTTAGCATGGGGAACTGCATTGACACATGGAAAAATTCTTGGTCTGAGGATCACAAAATGGCTCTACAAAGAGGGACCCTGCAGTGCCTATGATGGTGATCACTGTGTTGCTTAACTTTTATAATTTGACTTTTTAAATTTCCTGCAGTATTTGGAACTCTCAGTTGCTGGGCAGAATCTGATCTGTTTGGTGCTGTGTATTTATGTGTTTGTTTTGGGTCTGACTTTTCTCCCTACATTGCAGTGGGGGGACACCTGCTTCCACTGCATCTTTCTATACTTTCATACATTAATATATATATTTCTTTTGTTCTTATTAGAAAAAGAAAAGAAAAAAAAAACCTTCCTGCCATTTAAAGAGGAGGAAGGAAAAATGAGAGAATGTGCAGATCTTTGAAAGGTCAGTGATCCCTCTGTGTAAAAAGTGATATTTCTGCTGTAATTTGGCCTCTCCATGGAGCTGCAAGATGAGGATAATTTTATCCTCCTCAATATTCCCCATTTTAGTGGGCTCCTTACTGTTAGAGAATAATTCCTATTCTGAAAGACTTATAGTGAAGATAAGTTTCTATTTAGTGCCGTGGAAGAAAAGTCAGTGGGGCCCTGCAAATGATGAGGGAATGGAGTCGTAAAAATAATGTGTTTGTGCTGTGGGTCTGTGGAACAGGTTAGGAAGAGCAGTGATGGAAACCACAGTGAGCACTGAAGGATTTGGGAAAACCCTGAGGAACAGTGGAAACTCAAATTTAGAAAAGCTGAAGTTGTTATTTTCATTGGATATCCAGTGATTTTCATGGGAAAACTCGAGATTTTTCAAAGATTTTGAATACAAATGGGAAGGGGAGTGTGTTTTATACAAGATGTGAGCAACCTGCCTTTTACAAAATCAAAACAGATTCTTTGAACCAGTGTAGGAACAGAGATTTTACAGATTGGAGTCCTTAAATAACAGATTTTGTACCAAGACTATGACAGGTTGTAGTGCTTTGCAAACTTTTGCAAAATAAACTCAGAGCAGCTCATACTAAACATTTTAAGCATGGGTGTCTTAGCTTGGGGTGTCTTCTCTGCCTTCATTAGTGCAAAATTCCAGCTAATGAGCCACTAAAAATTAATATAGTTCATTGTCACCTATTGTAGTTAGCTTTATACAGCTTTCTCATAAAACTCACAGTTCTGGGTTTCAACACATGAGATTTATCTTTTCCACGAAGAATTTTAACACAAAGTTACCTCAATGCTCTCTTCAATGTTGTACAGGTTTGAGATGACAGCAATCATTGCATCATTTAATGCAAGGATATTTGCATTTCTTCTGTGTATTTTTGAATTATATTATGCTATATGTCTGCTAGTATAAATAGCAGAGAACAGATGCATAATTAATATTAATACTAATTAACCAGTGTATATATGCTGCTTTAAAGGAGCTGTTACTCCACTTGCTGTGAAGATTCCCTGGCACTCTCTGTGATAGGTTTCCACCTCTGCTGGCTTTAGAATTCACACTGAAGACTCCTGATGGCAGTGGCTCTGCTGTAGAGGGCTGAAATCAAGTTCTTAAGGGAATTTAACCATTTTTTCATCATAAGACAAGCCTTATACAGAATAAAAGGGGGGAAATCTTAATTACTCTATTCTTCTTAGTTTCCATAGTGAGTTAGGAATCACCACTTTTAAGGGATTTTATCTAAGATGTTTGAGGATGATATGAAAGGTAATGCTGAAGAGTGATCTGAAGGCAAATTAACAAATTATTTGTAAACCAGTCAGACACTACATTGAAGAATTTTATAGATAACCCTACAAGAATAAGTCAAAATGGTCACTGTATGAAGTCAATAAAGTTTGTGTTGAACTCAGAATGTAGGTGTTGAATTAAAAAGAGTATATCCACCCTGTCTGCTGGGAAAGAAAACCTTAATGATCTGGATTTCCAATAACTTAGGGGTTCTCTTTTCCTTTTCTGTGCAAAGGTGTTGCAATAGCAGATGGCTGCATTAAATCGAGCCCTGAAACCAAACTCCTTTCTCACCCTAATTGTAGAAATTAATTCCATTTTATTTCAGGGATTTAGGATTCTTATATCTGCATTAGAGCCCTTGCAGATCTGACTGGATTTAAGGAAAACTCCTCTGATGAGCACACAGCTGCCAAGGGAGGCTGTGCCATCTCCCTCCTCGGAGGTCTCAAACCAGGGCTGGGCAAACTCTGAGCTGCTGGATCTGCCCATGGCTCTGCTTTGGGCACAAGCTTGGCTTCCTCAGGTCCCTTTTAACCCCAGCTATCCCCAAACCCTGGTTTTGTCTCAGTGTTCTTATTTATGAGATTTATTTGGAATCTGATTTTTGAGCTTCTGTGAATTGCAGTTGTCCTTTCACCTGTGATCTCACTGAAATCAATGTAGATCATAAGAAAAAAAGGAAGGTAAATCTGTACACTGCTGTTGCAAATTTACACAAATTAAAAGGGAAAAGATTAATTTTCTGTGCCATCCCTGGTGGATTATGTGTCTTATTTTAGCTATGTAGCCTTCTTTTAAAAAATGTTTTGTTCAAATACAGTTAATAGGTTAAAAATGTTTAGTATCAATTGGATTATCCATGGTTTCCTATCCTCATTCTTGCTTTTGCAATAAAGTACTGCATAAGCCTAAATTAGCAATGGTTGTTATTAATTCTCTCTTTAAATCCCTTGGCATCCTGTCTGCCCCCATTTAATAAAAGCTGCTATACTTGAACAGTAAATATTGTGTAAAAATTTCATATTTGAAATGAATTTCCTTCAGGCAAATAACAGAAGAAAGATGATATTTTGCAGTGTTGTATATTAAAATAAATATACAGCTAGTTAGAATAGGAACGTTTCCTTGGAAGAAAAGCCAAAGAATGTGAAACAGAGCTTTAATTTGATTAAACTTTGTGTGTTTTGAAGTACATAACATTTACCGATGTTTATCTATCCCACTTTACATTCAGAGAAGATGAGTTGCATCTGCCTCAGAGTTGTATTTCTAATTTAGTATTGAACTTTCAGAATGGATCTCACCAATTCTTGTCTGTTTATGTGGATTGTATTTCAGGAGGGTTATGTATCCTGCACAGAAAAGCTGTGGAGAGATGGGGGGAAAGAGTGAATATCTGATTTCCAGAAAACCTTAGTTTCTCTGTCCTTTGTTTTGCTTTCCTCCAAAAGTTGTATTTAATTTCTTTAACCCACTATAGGAATAACTCAGCAAAAATTAAAAAAAAAAAAAAAAAGTTAAGTAAAGTTAACACCTTGATGACAGAGGGTTTACATTTCTATTATTCTCTTACTCTGTCCTTCACACAGTGAAAATTTTGGTTCACTTTGATGCTGTACTTAAAAAGTCCCCTCTGGAGTATATAAGGAGCTATGCACTGGAGCAATCCCATCTTTGTTAGAGAAATGAGCTGGAAAAGGAAATATCTGGCCTGTTCACAGCTGCATTTAACAGTTTCCAGTTGTACTTCAGAAGAAGTTTTATCACCTTTTCAATTACAAGAGACTGGCCAAGAATCCTGGATAAATTCTTTGGAAATACCTCTGTGGCAGAAATAGTTTACATTAAATCAGGCTGTTAAAATCCTTCACAAGTCTGGGCATATTATTAACAAATAACTATTAAAGCCTTGGTTTCTTTTGCACAGTTAGAAATTCCCTTTGGAATTAAAGATTATTCTCAGCAATACCTTTTTGCTGTTTGTCAGTCTGTGTGGATCTTTAAAGTGTAATTTTGGGCAGAGCTTTTAATAGCCTTTCAAAGTAATTCTAAGTGTTTCAAAGACATGAACATGACTTACCATAAAATTTTGTATTAACCTGACCTACTAAGAATTTGTTGGCTACAGGACTTGTTTCTCTTCCACATCTCTCCATCTCCATAAAGTAATGTGCACCTGGAAGACATTCTAGCAAAGAGAAAAAACAAAACAAAACAAAACTTTTGTCAACCAATGTTAGCTCACAGATTTTGTGATTGAAGTTGATTACTGGAATGGAAAACTTTAATACAAGAAAAACATGATGAGTTTTACACCAAATTTACTTGATATTTCCATTTATGAAATGGAATTTCCCTTTTTCAGTTATTTAAGTTGGTAGAATCATTCAAACATAATTCATGTTGTGTAAGAGTGTTCTTACAGACTCATGCCAAATACTAGAATCTCATTCATATTTCTGAATATTACTAGGAAAAGGAAACCAAAATGATTTTTTTTCCACAGAACATACTAAGTTAGCTCAGTCCTGAAGAATTCCAGTAGGAAAATGCTGTTTAACTAGAGACTTCATATCAGCTCTTGCTATCTGAACTTCTAATTACACGAGGACTCTACATGATATTCCCCTTAATTTACCTTTATCTGTTTTTCGCATTAATTTTCTGCTTAAATCAGTTCTGTAATTCGTAGTCCATGATCCTATAGAAATATTATTCTCCTGTCTCCAGAGCATGAACCCACAGTGGTTTGGGGCAGGGAGCTGCAACACTCTGTCCACATTCCTCATTTCTGCTACCTGGGAGATCCTGTGGCCAATACATCCTTGTGTCTCTGAAGAAGATTGATGCCTTAGGTTTGAACTTTTCCATGTTCCCAGCCCTGCCCTGCCCAGTGTCACTCTGCAGTTCCCTGGAGCTCGTTCAGTGCTGTTCTCTCATGCTCACACACACACAACAAAGCCTCTCCAGCTCTCCAAGGACACCCAGACCCTCCTAGGCCCAACAACTGCAAACCACAATCTTGGGAAGAGGGGGGCAAGCTTGGGCAAATTCCATCCTTGCCTGGCTTCTGCTTGGGGAATTGATGCTGAGATCCAAGTGGGAAGAACTCGGGAGCTGTCCTTGTCCATGTTGGGATGCACTGAGGCAGGAGCCTCTGGAGCCCAGAGTGTACCTCTGAAGGCCTTTCCAATCAATCCCTCCTTGATTCCTTTATTCCTGTCTGCTCTCTGTTTCTAGGGAGACATTTAAGGCATCAAGGTGTTGGAGCAAAAGGAATCTGTCAGCCCTGCCCAGCTGAGGGCTGACTGCACATGCAATGCACATGGCCTCGTTAGTCTCCCCAGGTCCCCCCTGCCCTTTATTCTCTCATTAACTCCCCCCTCAGTGCCCTGGGAGAGACGTGGTTGGAGTGTGCACTTCAAGGGCAAACATTTTGCCATTCCTGGAATCCCACCCTGTGTGCACCGAGCTCCTGGGAGAGCTGCAGGGATGTTTTTAATGCCTTTAGTTTCTTTTCTCAGTGTAGCCACCAGAGTTGCAGGTGGATGGAGAGAAGATGAGTTGCGTGTATGGCTTTGTTCCCTTATCCCCTCAGCCTGTGCATGCTGTCCCTCTGCTCTGGAGGAACAGCACTGCTAAAAGCAGAAAATATTTCTTCTGTTGCACCATTTCCTCCAGTGGTATCAGGTCGTTTGGAAGTGACATATTTGCACAGGAGAAATCTCCATCTCACTTCCACAGAAACTGTAGATGTAAGTGTACTTTAGGAAGGTGAGCACAGTTAGTGCTCAGTGTTTGCCCTTGTTCGTATTAGAGGCAATAAAGAATTCTACTGAGGAAAGAAACTTATTTCATTCTGCATTTTCTATTTATTGAGGCTGAGAGATATTTTTCAGTAATAATTTCTCGAACATTTAGTAGAGAAAACAAATAGCTTTTCCCTCATTTTTCAAGGCTGGAGGGAAGAGAAGTTAAGCTTGAACCCAGATGACCCTTTCTGAGTTCAGTAAACACAGATCATTATTAAAATGCTCTAAATGAACATGTGCATGTGTTTGTTTACTGATTGCACTGAAGAGATAAACAGCTTTCACTCAGAAATGCACATCACATTAAATGAGTGTACTAGGAACAATTGTTATCTGGAAAGTGTCATACTCACTGTACTGGGAAAGGGTTTACAAGTTGGAAATTCAATTTCTCAGGGATTTCTTTTTCTGTTTGTTTGTTTTAAAGAAAACCACTGACAAATTTGCACAGGAAAACCAGAAAAAAAAGGCAGAATTCTTCTTGCATTCATTCCACTTCCTTCCTTTTAAAGAAAAACTTTTGACATGTTCTTGAAAATTGTAGTTTTTAATGCAGAGGTGAGGTTACACTGGGCTGGGTGGTAACAAATGAGACAAACCCAGGGACAGAAAGTTTGTCTTTCAGCCTCGTTGTTTTACCCTTTTACCCTCATTACCTTATCCACCCCAGGCCTGTATAACCTGTACCTGTCTGCTGAGCAGAGCCCTGGATTTTGGAGTAGATCTTCAGAATGTGTGGGAACCTGGGGTATTAACCAAATTTTCAGGTGTTTATTTTGGGTACTGACTGCAGCACCGATATCAGTACCAGAACCATCCTTGCAGCTCTCTCCCACTGTGGGGAGGTGTGGTGGTGACTTGGCAGTGAGTTTTTGAGAAATCTCAGAGAAAGGCTGGAAAGATGCAAGCTTTTGTTAACCTGTCCTGAAATCCATTTCCTAAGGGAACTTTTTGTCGTTTCCCAAGAGAAAACTTTAATAAAAAATGTAAATAAGAGAAGTGTTGATGGTAAAGTGGTTACCTTAATCAATGAAATGTCTTCCTCTGTCTTGTTATGAATTCCTGACTGAAGCACCGTCAGAGACACACAGACAGACAGACACACAGACAGACAGACAAAGCTGTTCCCTGCAGCTGAACCTGCTGGATGTAGAAAGATTTGTTCTGTTTTCTTGATATTAATAAATAAGCCTTCTGAGAAAAACATGGACATGAGTGGTTTGTGAAAAAGCCCTGGAAAACCAGGCCTGGCTCCTTTCTACAGGGAGACCCCTGGGATGGATCTTGGGTCTGCACAACCACCAGCAACCTTGGCTTAGGGACTTCACAGGGGGAGTCCCCAAAATACAACCTTAGAACCACTTTAAGCAAGCTAACACAGGGGATTATGTCTGCCAGATGCAATTTACAGACAAAATGTTATTCCTAGTGTTGATCAGCTTCTCTGATTTATGAATAAGTGCTGAGGTCTACATTCCAAATTTCTGATTTATAGAATGTGACTTATGGGACGAGCAACTGATTTATCTCCGTGGAGCTGTGTCATAGTTGTGTGTCAGTGCTGTGATTATGAACTCCTGGTTTCAGAGATTTATAACTCACCTGTAAAAATTGTTCTAATTGGAGCTGTTTTCTCTCAGTTTCTTGGCCACGTTTGAAGGCCTGAGAAAGGCAGAAGAGTGGCTTTAGTGTGTGTCTGATTCTGCACATGGGATTAAGAAAATTTTTGAGATTACAATGTTGAAGATGCTGAACATAGGATATTGCAGAAGTTTTCCTGTCTCTGGTGTTGTTCCTCCAGAGAGACAGTGATTAGCCTAGACCAAAGTCCAGCAAGTGATTTTTATTCATGAATGTCTTTATGAATTCTCTACAAATGCAGCCCTAATCAACCCTGAGAAGTGCTTAATTTGCACAAAAAGCTACACAGTCATTATCTTGCACTGCCAAACATTTGTTTCTGCATTAAGCTCATTTCAGCTTATTCCATGTGTGCTTCTGTGTCTCTGCAGAATTCCATCTGTGCTCCAAAAGTTTCAGATGCAGCTCTGAGGTGATGGCATTGGGCAGGCTCTGGGGTGAGGGTTCCTTCCAAGCTCTTTACAAAACCCTAGACAGCAGGCAGCAGCCAATGCAACCCTGGATAAAAATTTTAAAGGGGCATCTGGCTCTATATTTCACGTCTGTGTGGTTGTAAATCTGGCAATTAATTATTATATTAGAAATATAATCCTAGAGAGTGGTGGGCAGAGACCAGACTGTCTGGCCAAACTGTTGAAAAAAGTTTGAAGTGCTGTTTGTGGAGGAAAAAAACAACAACCAAATCCCAGCCTTCCCTCCTGCTCCTGCTTTCTCCCAAAGAGTAATTGTGAGAAGGTGGTTAAAGCCTCATGTAGGGCAAACATGAGGATATATTAAAGTGTCTCCTAGAAAATGTGGACCTCCCTCTTTAATTTGCCTTAGTGTCTTGGCAAGGGTACAGATGGGGTTAAGTCATTTGAGGAATGAAGGAGTTTAATGATGTGTATTTAAAAGAGGTTTAATAAAGTTTGTTGTTTGATACAAGTCTGTATCTTGCTAAAAAGGTTGAGAAAGAACTGTATGATTTGGTCTTCTTTTAATTAATTTTATTTCTTTTTATAATATTCAGCTAGTCAGGGAGTTAAATTATTCGATTAGATTTTGAGGGGAGGCAGTTGCAGAAATGGAGATCCAAACAAGAGAATACATTAAAATAATTATTACTCTTGTGGATTTGGCATGCCCACTTGCTGGAGGCAGTGAGGCCAGCAGATTGCTTCAGGTGACATTAATAAACCCAACAACACGTTTGTTCTTGGCAGCACAGGCAGGGAGTAGGTGCCATGGTGCCATAGGAAGTTCAGGAGGATGACATCTTTGTTGTTGAAATCATTAACCTGGTAAAAAGAGTTAACAGATTGAGACATGCTGGGAAAACTTTAGCTCAATTCTCAGAAAAAGAAAATGCCCCAAAAGAATCTGAAATGTTGGGGGTATCAGAAAATTAATTTTTGGGTTATTTTAACTTGTGATAGGCTTTTGGAATGAAATGCTTAGTGCAGTAGCAGAGATGTTTTGTTTGTTTTGTTTTTTAAATCCCAAACTATTGTGATTTCTTAAAACATTTTTAGAAGCTATTGGCTATCCTTTCAAACCCCAAAATGGAAATTGTGTCATATTGTGGGAGTGACAAAATTGAGGAAAATCTGCCTGAAATTGAGTGACAATTGAGGAAATCTGCCTGAAAAGCTGTTGTTGACACTTGGCTGATTTCGTGGTGGCTTTGCATCACACCAGTGAAAAGCCACGTTCACTGGGTTTGGGCAAGAGTCAGGGAAAAAGGCAAAACTTTCAAACTGTTGCCCCTGCAATTCTTTCAGCTCTGAATTTCACTATTCTGGGATGCTGCTGTTGTGGGAAAAAGTTGGGCTGGAGTTTCTTTTGCCTGTTTCTTCCATCTGTGGTGCACATCTGGTTATAGTGAGCTAACCACTGCTTTGGTGGTTAAATAATTGTTAAATAATGAACTGTTTGTAGACCATAAGTATGAAATAGAAGGAAATTAATACCATTTCTTAATAAGCTCATAAGAGTTTTGCCAAGAGGGAGAGAGAGGCAGGTTCAGCAGGCAAGTTAACATCAAGCCAAGGTACAGCAGCACATTCTTCCTTTTCTCCTTAGAAAACGGTGCCGTTTCCACAGAATTCCTTTGTCTCTGTGGGGGTTGTTGCTATTGTTTATCACCCAGATAGAACCTGAATATGTCTTATGTGGCCATTTTTTTCTGAGGGGTTAATGTCACTCTCTGCAAGACGCTCGATAACGAGCGCTCTGTGCCAGAACCTCTTTGGTGGTGCAGCCACATCGCTCCGAAAAACGCCTGCTGTAATTTTAAGATGTTGGAGTCCTGGGAAGCCTGAAAACTTCTCCTGCTCCTCTGAGGATTCTTTTTATCCCCAGAGCTCCTCAAAAATAGCTTAGCCTGCAACCTAGCCTGATCAGAGAAGTTCCCTTCACTTTTGGGAGAACCTGAATGCACCAAAGAGGTGAAAAGATTTTTGTTTAGTGAACCACAGAGAGTTTGGTTGTAGTTTCAGGATCTTGCTCTATGTATTTATATAGAGACAAGATGGAGATTTTTTGGGTGTCAGTCTTTTCTTCTTTCTTCTTCTTTCTTGTTCTCTTCTCTTCCTTTCCTCTCTGACACCAGTTCCTGTGGTTTGCTGGTTGGTGGAAGGAGCTGAGTGTGGAAGGGACATGTCAATGACACTGACACTCGTTGGTGTTGGGAACAAAACAAAGTATGCAGAGTTTTCTTAATGGTCAATATTAGATATCAAAGGTAGCTGCTGTAAGCTGCCATTGCCTTTCTGCACTTGTGCTCCTGGACGTCACAGCACTGGCTGTGCCTCCAAGCTTTTGATAAGAGAAAAATCACCTTGAAAAAAGCAGAAAGAAGCCTTGTTTCCCCTCTTTGGGACATGGGACACTGAAGAAGAAAGAGAGCTATGCCAGAGGCTGTCAGGGAACAAACAAACCCTGATATTAAGAGTCAATCAAGGAGGCTGGAAAGATTATTGCCAGATGTAGTGAAATCAATGCAGAGAAGCATTTAGCATTCCATACTTTATTTAGATTGATCACGGTGGGCTTCACGGGGTCCTGTTCTGCGCCGTGGAATTGTCTTTCGCTGAAGCTTGTCAACCAGGCAGACAAATCACTTGAAAATGTGAGGGTTTGGGAATCTCTCTTCATTTAATGATTTACACAGAAATCATTTGGGATCTTTAGCAGGGTTTTCAGCAGTCTTTCCCAGAGTTTTCTCCCTAGCCGGAGAGAAATGTAGCCATCACTTTCTAGAGGCACTCTCTGAAAGATTGATTGCTGTACTCAAAGCAATACCACTCATGAAATGAGCCTCTGGATAAGCTCACAAATTCAGGGTTTTCTCATTCTATTTTAGTAATGAAAAATACTCTTCTTTAATGTTTATAGTGGAGGTCACAAAAATGACAGATATAATAAAGTCTATTAATAAAGAATCAAATATGTAGCAACTCTTTGACATCTATTTTTGATTTGATCTCCACATTGTAATGAAGTACCTGCTTGGGTTATGTCAACCAATTACAACTGAGATTGTGCCCATCTTTGAGCCCATTTGTCAGCGACACCAAAATTCTTTTTTTTAATCAAAAGAAAGTCACATCCATGGAAAGGTGAGTTAGAAGAATATTCTGTGACCACATAAAAGTTAATCATTATTCTAAATCCCTGACTTTCCACTTCATTCCACACAGTTTTTTTCTGGTTCCTTTTGTACTTCCCACAGTCCCTGACTATGCAGATAGCAGAGATACTGGAAGAGGGTGGTAGTGCTCTACTAAATGTTCAAGTTAATTGTCAAAGGATGCCTAATTTAAGCATTGGCATTATCATTTTACTCTCTGCTTTAAGAGTTTGCAGCTAATGGGGACTGGGTAGGTGAAATTGTACTGAAAAGCCAATACTTTTCTCCCATCCAACTCTTAATAAAAAACCTCCTTTAAGTACACAGTAATCCATTGTAAATGGATTGTAAATTGTAATTGGTTATCTGAAAATCCACTACAAATGATATTTAGTTGTAGGTTTATAATACTTTGTAAAGTTTATTCCGCTAATCACACTGTGTCACTAATCTGAGTGATTTTAGATTTGATAATAAATTGTTAATCCCATAGCAGACTGTGTTTAATAAGACATCTCTGCCAGTATATTAAAGGGATTATTTTCCTTTAAACACAAATCATTGGGATCACAAGATGAGCTATCTTTAGAAGAAGAAAGGATTTTGAGTTTCTCAGATGTTCATGGTGGTTCCCTAGGGGAAAAATGTGGGGAAACTATAGAAGGTTTGGTGGGTTCTTTTTTTCCATTTTAATTGTATAGCTGTCAGTTCAGGACAAAATTGTCCCTGCTCTATTCAGTGAAAATAATTTTTCAATTTTCACATTCTTGTGTTTGTTGTTTTTGTATTTACTTTGTAACCAACAATTCAAGGCTGAATCTACATTCTGTTAAAGCAGAGAAATTGTCTCTGCCATCTATGAGAAGTTCCTACCAGAAACGTAAATCTGGAAAACCTAAACATCACCAGTACAGTATTTTTTGTGAACATACAAAACATTTGTAGGTTTTTAAAGCATAGTAGGTTACATGAATCAGTTTTTCTTGTAAGAACCCTTCTTTGTAAGGAAATTTGGTGCAGCTTTGCAACATTTGAGACGAGTTGTCATGGAAATGGAAAGCTCAGTGATGTTTTTCAATGGTGCTGATTGGTTCAGAGAAAATATTTTGACACCATGTTATTTTCAACTTGAAAACTTGGTTAAAAAACATCTTAACATTGTTGTGTAAAGTCAAGAGCATAACACAGGAGAGGCAGTCTAACGCAGCTGTCATGATAATATATCACCTTACTACGAGTTTAAAATGGATTATTGTTGCTATGGCATCAGATAACAGGAAAAACCACCATGACTGCTGGAGTTGTTCAGCAAAACAACAGCACTTGCTTATTTTGATGGAAGAATTATTTTACATATTCCCTGATTTTTATATCCAGCACTTCATGTTGTGTTGATCCTTCGTGCACCACGTTGGAATAAATGTGATGGAAAGGGATTATTCCAATTTAGGTTTTTCTGTCCAACAATTTCTCACGGGATCCATCACACAATTTTACTCCTGTTGCTTAGTAGAGACAGAGAAAGAATGTTAAAAGGACTGAGCTTCACCTCTTTCTTGTGAAAATGCAGTGAGGCTGTGTCCAGCTTGCTCTGTCTGCTTACTTAGAGCACCCTGAGCTGCAAGGGACCCACAAGGAGCATCAAAGCCCAGCCCCTGCCCTGAAGGTCTGTACAGCTCTTCCCCAGTTTTGTCCCCCAGCATTTTACAGCTGATGTAAATGACTGGAATTCCACTGACCCAATAAAATCATTTTGAATTAAAGTAGGTAGAAACTGTGCTGAGATTCATAGAGCTTGAGATTTTACCGTGGTCCATTGAAGCCCAGGCACTTATTGCATGTTGGGTTTTTTTTTTTTCCTATTTTAAATGCAGTGTAAATATCTGGAAGTTATTAGGAGCTAAAACCCCATGTTGTCTGCAGAGAAGGGAGACAGAACATTCCCAGTTGGACCCCCCAGGCTTTACTCATCAGCTAAAAGCAATAACACACAAGGTAGCCATGAGAGGAGGAGTTTGATTTGGTTTTGAGATTTTGATGTAATAATTTGGTAACGTGGTATTTTTACATAGAAATTTAGTAAATTAGTGTTATTCCTGTCCTCCAGGTGGGAGAGCTGCAGCACAGCAAAAGGAGGATTCAAATGCTGGTTTTTGGCAGAGCTTAGGAGGTGAGGTGTGTGTTTGCCTTGCCCACAGACTCAGGAGGACTGACCCTTGAAGAGAGCTGGCATTCTATACAAGGATAGGTAGAATACCTTATATATATTCTATATATTCTAAGAATGCCAAAATTACACCCAGCTCTCAAAGACTTGTCCCTCTGAGGTAAAAAGAAAGGGGTCACACCCTCCCATGCAGTGGAATCAGTTTCTGTGTGTGGAAGGTGCCCCTTTGTGGCCTGTTTTACAACAATGGCATTCCAAAATCTTTTCAGAACTCTGGATCACTTGAAAGATGAAGAACAGGGTAGATTGTATTTGTCTTAATAGCTTGTAGTACAAGGAAATATGACTTTAAATGCAAAGGTTGTGAGAGAAAAGGGCAAATACTTGATACAACTTGGTGTTTTCACTATAGCCCAGCTATCCATGAGGATTCCTTCACCCTTTCAGTTGTGATTTCCCATGCAGAGGAGGAAAGAGCAGTGTTTGGGGTGTGTTTCACTATTTGTAAGAACTAAAATACTTGACCTCTCATGGCTGCACAAGCCCAGCTGAAGCTGGCCAATCTGGTGTGGAAATGATGTTATTAACCCTCCAACCTGAATTCCTCACCTGCACTTCACCTGTGACATATTATTAATGTCCTGTCTTGTAAGGCAAAATACTGCCAGGTTGGGAACCTCTGTTCCTTCAGATCAGTTCTTTTGAGGTTTTCTTCTGATCTTTGTGTGATTTCTGTCATGCTGTGATATAGAATTATGAGACTAACAACTTTGAAACTAAGCTTTTGGCTTACTCTTAAATTTGTTCAATGAAGAAGCAGAAGAAATGCAGAAGGTTAAATAAACGCTCGAAGTAGATCCTACTTGAGCTTAATAATATATTTTTTTTTATTATTATACAATATTCTTATGGACTAAAGGTAAGAAAAAATAGAGCTGAGTTGGGTTAGAAATATCAAGAAAGTTATCTAGGAATGAATAAAAAGAAACCTTTGATCATTTTGCCTTGCAAATTTCAGCTGCACTTTAGTACATCTGGATTTCAATTCATCCCTCATATGAGCAGCTGAAAACAGATTTCATTTTAGGGTTGTGTACCAGCTCACATCAAGACTTTGTCTCATGAGTAAACTTTAAGCATTTCAAAAGCTTGTATATAATAGATTGCAGTGTCTGCAAGGGACACAAGACTTCAGCCTCAGTGACTCTTTGCAGTGAAGCAGTTCTAATGAATATATGTATAGAAAATACAGTAAGGAAGAGTAAAATATTCCATATACACAGGAGAAACTCAACACAGCAGCAGCCCAGATAAAGATTTGCAGCTCAGGCTTCACCAGCAAGTGCTGTTGTCTTGTTTCTAACCTCCCAGGTTGTCCTTGCATTTGGTTTTCATGTGGAGAATGTTTGACAGGACAAGGAGCTAGTAAATATCTCCTCTATTTACATATTGTAGGATAATAAAAAGAAATTTAAGGTAAACTTCAGTATTTTCTAATCTTTGAAACTTCACTGGGTGGGGAGGCCCTGGCACAGGGTGCCCAGAGAAGCTGTGGCTGCCCCTGGATCCTTGGAAGTGTCCAAGGCCAGGTTGGACATTGGGGCTGGGAGCAGCCTGGGACAGTGGGAGGTGTCCCTGCCAGGGGTGGAATGAGATGAATTTTAAGGTCCAGGCCAACCCATTCTATGATTCTACTAATAAAACCAACATACCTCTTTATGATCTTAATAGTGAAAAACATTTAGATGCATAAGTCTTTTTATTTTTCTTTTACAGAAACATAAAAAAATATCCAGGCATCTCCTCAAGCAATTACCTAAAAAACTCCCTTAAGGCATTTTTGTCCTGACTATTGTGGTTATAACACTAATATTTGGTTGCAATCTTTTACATAGAACTGTTCCAGCTGTTAATCACACCTCACCCACAAAAACGCATTAGCGAAATAAAGGCAATAGCAAGGATTTCTGTGCCTCCAAATTCAGGTCATTAAAGAAAAGAAAAGCCCAGCTGCTGCAATAAATGAGGTTGAATGAGGAAGAAGTTGGCTTCCAGTGAGGCTTCTGAGGTTTGACAAGAGGCTCGGTGAGCCAGGGACCTCTAAATAGTCCTGCAGTGCCTTCAGAGCCAACATCTGCAGAACTTCTCTCTCACAGGGACTTCAGGAACTTCTACAGTGCTTGACTTTATACCTTTTTGGCTCTGCTTTATTGTTTCCTCCTCATCTTTCCTGTGGAGTTTCTTCATTGGTTTTTGTGGTTGTTGTATTTTTTTTTTCCTCCTGAAGTTTGCCATATGCTCGGAATTAAAGAATTCCTTGGAAACATGAAATTTTCGAAAGTGCCAAGGAAGGTACTCCTAAAAAACATCCTTGTGAGGAAAATAAATTGCTACTTTTGCAGGAGATGCACTTTAAATTAAAATTTCTTTGGCGTTTTTGGAAAAAAAAAGGAAGTTAGGTTACTCTTGTCAGCTGTTAGGGCTTAAAAATATTGCTTAAAATTGTGATAGTTCTAAAATGAATTTTGGCAGAGTCCAGTATTTAACAGGGAAAAAGGATGAAGAAACAAGGATGAGGTGACATATGTTGCATAAAATCAGACCTACATTTAAATTCAAATTTTGGCATTCACAGAAAGTGAGACCCTAAATTAAAAAGAGAAAAAATAATTTTTTTTTAAATAGTGTTATCAAATGAATTAAAATTCTGGCAAATGGAATAATTTCTTGTAAAAAATTCTTCACTGAACACCAAAACATTTCAGTTACTTCCCATTTTGAATGTCAAATTTAGACCAATATTATCTGGTAAAACCCATGTTTGATAGTTGGGACTGACTTTTTATGGGACTGATTCTTCTATATTATTCATTAAATTAATGGAGTGCAAACTTCACCATTAAAAATTTAACCTGTTGGGGGAAGGGAAAAGATTATTCTCTTATAACCTGCTGCAAAGACTTCAGCATTGAGAATTGAAAGCACAGGAAATTTGTTAAGCTTAGCTCAAATTAAATAATGTACATATTTTTCAAAGTTTCATCCTGTAGAGCCTCGACTGCCAGTCTTGACAGTCCCAGATGTCATTATGGAAAACTTCATAGATATAAGTAATTTTTCTCTGCTCCTCTGTATTTCACTAATTCCCTCTCTCACTATTTTTTTGTGATTAAGGCTCAGCAATTAAAATTTACAACCATGGATTTCTGAGAGGTTTCCTCCTATTCCCATGAACTGAAAAAAAAAAAAAAAAAAAAAAAGTTAAATTCTCATCATAAAAATGAGCAATAACAGCGTAATTAGTGCTTGGTACCATAATTGCAAGGCATATTAGAGCTGCACTTGATGGCATTGTATTATTACTTTGCACACATAAAAGCTGGAAGACCAAGCCAATAAGCTTAAATAATGGTTCTGCTGAAGCTTCTCAGGCTTCAGCCTGTGTCAGGAAGGTTGTTGGGGTATTTTTAGCACATCCTGGTGATATCCCTGAGCTCGTGTAGAGAACTTGAAGGTGCAGTTCATCAGCTTGGCTCCACACTCCTTTCTCTGCTGCTTTTGTGACCAGAGCTAATGTGTTTTTATCCATTGGGAATGTGCTGTCTTGTTTCAGTACCTTTGAAATGAGGGATATTAGAACATTTGGAGTGTTTGAAGTCCCATCATTTAATCTGGAGACCACATCAAACATGCAAATGGTCTCAGACTGAGCATTGGGTAAGGCACGAGGTGAGGCCCCCATTGCATTAAAAAAATAAAAGATTAGCAGTTGATAATCTTGCACAGCATGAGCAGTCCAAGGCAGAGGATTTTATTTCTCAAATTAAAATCTTATTTAAGTACAGATAAAAATGAATACTGGCCCCAGGGGTGAATGAGTTATTTGGGTGATAAAAATGGACAAATGTAATCATCAGGTGTTTTAGCAGTGCTGAGAAGTTTACAGTTGTTTTGTGTAGTTGCTCTTTCTTTTACTGAGATGCTAAGTTAGGGGAAAAAAAATACATAAAAGAGACACATCTCTCATAAAGCTTTTACCATTTTTATGTTATTTCCTATTGACATAAGAATGCATTTGGTTTTTCAGAGGCAGTGACCTAAAATGAAAGGCAGAGTGCTGTGGCCTGTCACTTTGGCCTCTCACATTGACCATTCTGTCTCCAGGGCTCAGCAAAGGGATCTGAAATTGAAATTATCTGTCCAAGGAGGGGGAAAAAAACTGACTTGGAGGCTTTAGATATTTTTTGTCGTTGACTTTCTTGTGTCTATATATTTTTCTCCTGGAAGTGTTTTAGTATTCTACTTTCTGTAGGTTATGCTTGTTACAAAATTTTCCTTTCCTTGGAAAACAGTGAAGCAAGAGCAACCAATGTTCCAGTGATCAGAGCACTCATTTGTGTGCCACTCATCTGTCATCCCCCCTGAGTCCCCAGCAGAACTCCAGCAATGTAACAAGCCCCACCAATTCTCCCCCTCCATTGCAGAGGATTCTTCTAACTTATAATGTCTTTATAGTTCTTTATCTTTTACCCCACTGTATCCAACGAAAAACCTATTGGGAAATTCTGCTCCTGGCAATATTTATGATTGTGGGTATTTAAACACTGATATCCATATATTTGGAGCGTTAATGAACAGTTCTCAAATTCAATCTACATGGAAAAGTAATTATATGGGTCACTGATTAGGGAGTCTCCCTGGCAAGGTTGAAAATTGTCTTGAAAAAGGTGATTTAATCACCAAGCCTTTGCAGTCAACACAGTGCCCTTATAAATAGTGTTCAGGAGTGGTGAGAGCTCATGCCTGAGCAAATTGAAATCTCAGCTGTCTTATCCGAGATGATTGGACTTGACAAAATCAGTCACCCAGGGATATTTTAGAGTACTGCCACGGTGGAATTTAAGGGAAGGTTCTTCTACTGGAGAAGATTTGTGAGCTGATGAGAGTTGGAAAATTATGTTCTCAGTAGTTGGAACATGAAATGTCTGTTTAAAAGAGGAATTATGAGACTATGGGCTGACAACAGCAAAATAATTACAGCTACCTCACCTCTGCTGCCGTCGTGGAGGTGGTGGTGGGAGCTGATGTCAGAAAGGGCTAAAGCTCCCTCTGGAAGCTGCAGCTTTAGTGGCTTTAGTGACAACACTCCCTGTCCCTACCTCTCTCGTGCCCCAAGTGGAGGCTTTCCAGAATTCCCTTCTGTGGCTTTTTTGAATTCACTACATCTCTTAACATGTACGAATAACTCATATTTTTTGGCACACAGTCACTCCACTCTGCATTTTATCCTGTTGAGACACCTAAAAGAGTGTCTAGGAATGGAGAGCATGATTCCTATAGCTCCCTGCCTCTGAAATTTCATTTTAAATTTTCAAACATCTGCAGTCTTAGTGGAGAACCTTGACTCTGCAAAACCATAAAAACAGCCCAAAACCTCCCAGGACACTGACACCTCAAAGACAGAGATGGAAGTGCTCTGGAGTGCAGGGAAGGAGTGCTCTGGAGCTTACAGCCAAGGATGCCAGCTCTTTAAGCAGCCTGGCACCCCCTGCGTGCTGCTGGGCTGCATTCCCCTGGCACTGCTGGGATCCACATCCAAGCCCCCACATCCCTGCCAAGGTGTCCCTGCACAGCCCCTGCTGCTGACACAGCTTTTCAGCCCTTACACAAGAGAATGGAACCAGCCTGGAACATCTCCTGCATTATGTATCTCTCATGGATGAGTCACATTCTGCTCTGGAGCTGTGCAGATGGCTGCCAGATCCCCCACTGGAAAAACTGGATATTCTGCATTGCTTTGCTTCCTGGAGAGTAAAACAAAGCATAACTAGAGTGGCAGGCAAGCCTGGAGTACTGTAAAATTTATTCTGCTCTGATGCAGTATATTTACCTCATCTCTGCATTAACGAGAGAAGTTACATGGGAGAAATTCTGCCTGCTTCAAGCCATTTCATCCTGGCAGATTAGAAAAAAAGGCTTTAGTGGATCTTGATTCAAGCCTAGCAATCTTCAGCCAAGAATTCTCTTCTGATTCCCAGATGCAAAGGTACAGAAAATTGGTTGTGGTGGTGCAAGTGATACAAGCAGCTTTATTGTGCTGGTGACAGCTCACAGATTGCACACAAAGCCCCAACACACTACGATGTATATACAATTAAATGGAATGTGAAATCCAAATTGATTTGTGCCTCCTTTCCTTATCACAACAGTCCATCAGAACACAGTAAATGCATTGGACTAATGGAAAATCCACTTGCTCTTTTCTGTGTCATCTCTTTCAGATAATGCCTGTGAAATTCCTGAGGAATGTTTTTACAGTGCAGCTGTTTGCTTGGCTTTATGCAAGCAATTTGCAGAGCTCTTTTCAGATATCCACCCTCTAAACAGAACCTTTCTGGAAGTGGAACTAAAGGGAAAAATGTAACAAATACTTTTTAATCTAAGAGTTTAGACTGTTCTGCATCTTAAGTCTTTAGAAAATCGGTGGGGTTTTTTTCAATCTTTTGGATTTTTGCACCTTTTTCTTCCCTATAATATTTTCAGCTCTCACAGAACAGTGACATCCAGAGGCAGGTTGATGATCACATCTGAATTTAGTTAATAATGATGTTTTTTCCACTTTATGTACTTGTATCATATTTTATGGAAGGGGATAAATAATCACAAAGAAGTTAACCGCACTTAAGTACACAGCAATTTATTTCAGATACTTCTGTTAAAGCACCTCAGATTCAGAGATGTTCAGGGCACCCATAAACCCAGAGAAATGAAGAAATATGTGGATGCTTTATAGCCAAGTTGCTGGAATCTCAAGGATGCAAATATTAGTGAATTTTCAGGCAGAAGGAAGTTAAGTAGCTGTGCTGTGGTCAGTAGTCAGTGGTGCTGTCTGCCAGTGATGGTACCAGAGAGCCATTCTTGGTCTGGTGAGCCATGGAATGCAGCAGCCCTCGGGGAGAAGGGGAAGGAAACTGCTTCAGATCACTCACATGCTGGTAAGTCAATAGAATTGGAATTTGTCCCATTTCCCTTAGCACAGAGGAAGCCTTCTGAGCACAGAATGTAGGGTGCCACATCTTGCTGGCTTTGGATTTACAGGGACATGAGACAGAGACAAGTCTCTCTGGCTCCATGATCCTTTACCAAGCCATTCTCCAACTTGTGAGCCAAACCCTCACCTGCTCCCTCCT
>VZTN01024186.1:167853-188425 GCA_013400515.1 Erpornis zantholeuca
GTAGCCAATGCCTTGATTTTGCTAGGAGATACAATATTTTTACATAGATTTTCAAATGCTGACATCCAGTTTGGTCTAGGTGGTTCCTTTCCTTATTTGTGTGTGGCTCCTATGTTTGGATTATTGGCTTTTTCCATTATTTGTGGAAATAATGGAGTGATGGGATTTTCTTGGATTGCAAATAATAAAGGGAATAGATTACTTTCATTTCAGTATCACTTGAGACCTTCTCTTCAGCTGTCCTTTGCCAGACACCTGCTATATAATGTATGGGAAAATTTATACAGGATTGACAATTTACTGGAAATATTTTTTGAGGAGGAAAGCAAAAATATGAAACTTTCGGTGATTTGTTCTTATTTGTGTCTAATTTTAGCTTTATTGTGTTTTGAATGACAAGATGAACATACATGACAGGACTTGGAATCCTCTGGCCAACATGTCCAATTTTGCATATTGCAAACACCTTCAACATGTAAATTCTTTTATAAATGACAAAATCCATCTCTCTTTTTCTTTTTCTTTTTCTTTTTCTTTTTCTTTTTCTTTTTCTTTTTCTTTTTCTTTTTCTTTTTCTTTTTTTTTTTCTTTTTCTTTTCTCCTCCCACCCCCTCCCTCTCTCCCCGCCTCCTCCCAACTATCCACCTTGGAAATTAATTCCAGAAAAGATATTAATTCCCTTTTATGGTTGGGAGTTTTTGTCCAGTCTCTGGCAAGTTCCTATAAATATTCCAGTTACTCTTCTGCTGGAAATTGCTTGGAGATATTTTATTTATATGAACTTACCTTTGCCAATCAGTCAGCAGTAACAAGTTCCATGATGTGAATATCAGCATTCACATCTCAGTGTTCATAAAAGACACAAATAATAGAGGATCACTGAACAGTAATTGCAGTCTTACATCCATAATGTACTTTACTTACAACTGAATTATTAAGATACCTGACTTGAGCCTCCAAATGTAAGTACTTCTCTCTTACCTATTGTCATCCATTCAGCAGCTGCTGCTTCATCTCAAGTAGAGGGTTTTGATAACCCATCACTCTTCCATCATGTGCAGTTTAAAAGAGAACCTCTGTTTTGAAACAGAGAGAAGAAATAACCTTCTTTGGAGTGCTAATCAGCCACAGCTGACAGAGCCTGTGCTCATTTCTGAGGAGTAGGGAAGGTGACAGTCACATTAGTTCTTACAGAAATAAAAGAAAAGTTGGGAAGAGAGTATGGGAGTTTAATCTTGTCCTCCTCCGCCTCACATTAGCATTAGTTACTGTCAGAGTCTTGTGGAGTTCCCTCCTGCTTGGATAGAATCTTGTATCAAGAGATTTGCAGCCCCTGAATTCATAACGTACCATGCACTTGCTAATAGATGTGGAAAAAAAACATTATTTCCGAGAGATTTTATTATAGGTTTGAGGTAAATAATTTGCCTTTAAAATAATGCTATGAAGCACAAATCAAAGGATTTCATGTGAATTGAATATTCTTCGTTGTGTTCAAACATTAGTGGTGGGTTAGTGTAGAGAAGTCATTCCATTTTCTTGGGTGTGCCAAATTTCTGGATTAAGTAGAACATGTACCCAGTGTGGGGCATGGCATCTTTGCTCTGTCTTCTTAATAAATCAGGGTCCTGTTGTGGAATTCTTGCACTTAATTTTATGGTTTTGCTCTGTTTTTTTCCCTATCTTTGAAGGGATGGTATAGGAACATACAAAATCTAAAGTAGATTGACATCTACATAATATAATTTATTGTGTTTTCACAGCTGCTGAGTTTGCCTGGGAAATATCTGCAAATAATCTATGTTAACATGTACTTGTGGCTACTCAGCTCCATTCAGTATCCTCATTTACCCAGAAACTGTGAAAAGAGAGATCTGCAGACTCTCAGTGGTGCACACTCACATCCAGAATATCGAGGGCCAAGGCACTTTTCCAATACCTCCTGTATAAAGCCCATTTTTTATCCATAGCTGCTGTTTTATCTCCAGTGTAAATATTAGGGAATCTGCTTGTATCTTTTTAGTATTTTAAATAATTCAGTGTGTAAATATTTGGTTTTTAATGATCACAGAAACTGGGACAAACCCTTCTTGTCAGAGATGTTGTCACGTGCCCTGCTCCTACACCTGGTCCTGGAGAGCAGCATACAGGTGGCAGAGGAAGGATTTATTTGAATAGTTTTCAACCATGAACTAAGTTTCATGATCTGATGGAGGTACCCAGTTCAATTGTAGTAATTAATGGTGTATAAGTAATACAATATTTCCACTCTTGCTCCCATACTGGTCTGTTGAGTTTCTTCCAGGCACATCTCTGGAGAACTTTCTTGATCCTTAGGAAAGCAGAGTTTGCATTTCACTCCGAGAATTCTTTTAAAAGCTACATTTCTAGCTTTCTCTGCCACTGCCAGAGAATCATTAGCAAATGCTGCAAGATTTATAGTCTTGGAAATGTCTACAGTAGATCATAGTCTTTAACTACTGAGGATGATGCAGGGAAAAGGGAATGTGTGTTTAGACAAGATGAACTGTGTTTGTCTTCCCACTTATATTGAAATATTTATGTGCATTCTTGTAACATTACATTAGAGAATTTGCATGTTACCCATGTGTCACATCAGATTAAAGATGACTTGACCTTAAACACAGGAGTGTGACTAACAGTAGGAGTACTTTATGTGTAATATGTTTTACTCACCAAACCAATTATCTTTTAGAGTTCTTTTTTCTCTGGAAGATTTTATTTCCTAATTGCATTCCTGTGATCACCTTTGTCCTTCACCATATTTCACTGCAGTACACAGATATAAAGTATAAATTAATTTCTCTGCTAGAGCAGCTGTGGAATCAGCCTCATCCAGTATTCCACTTGGTAGTAACCAGTAGCAGAGATTTTAAAGAAAACTGCATGAAATTTTTGAAGTGAATAATAATTTCATTAATTACTCAGAAGGTACATTTCCTCCTCAAATGCATTTCTGATTGATGACATCCTGTATAATCATGGACTATATTTGCAGATATTTTATTGGGGAAAAAAACCCTATTATTGTAAAAGTCAGTGTTATTGGAACTCCAGATATTTTTGGGTTTGGTTGTTGGACTGTGTAGTGCTTTTTTAGTGTTGCTGGATTCTCAAAATTAGTGAGAATTCAGAGCTTAATTTTGTACAAGATAAATCACAGAACTCTTCCCACATTAAAAATGCATTCCTTTATAAAAACTGCCTCAGCATTTTTTCCAGACAGGTAATTCAGATGCATGAAGCAATGAACAAAAGGTGATTAAGGTGTGTGGGCAGCAGAACCACAGAAGAGAGTCAGGCTGAAAATCCAAGACCTCGCATATTTGAGAAATTTTCAGTAACCTGTGGTTTATTTAATTTGAATGTTCCTGAATGAAGAGCAGGGCCTGTTGGGCTCTGGCATCAAGGCCCACCACAAACACTGAGTGGAACTGCTGAGAGGAACTGAGTGGAACTGCTCTCAATTCCCAGCTCTTCCAGCAGCTCCAATTATTTTTCACTGCACACCTAAGTGGGGTCAATCCCAGGAGAGCCAGGAGAAGGCCAACAAAGGCAACCAGCAGTCCTGCTCAGTGCCCAGAGCTCAAACAGTCGGGATGGACTGAGATAGGGAAAATAACAGCAGCAAAAATCGCCTCCATCACCTTCAGTATGGCTTTACTGTGCCCTGAACACGAGAGAAGCTGAGCCCACTGCTCAGTGACTCCTGTTAATGGAAAAGAGGCTAAAAATGTCATGCCTTGCCTCCTTGCTTTTTTGTAGACTGAGACATTTTGAAAAAAAAAAAGAAAGCTGAAGTATTTCCCTTTTGTCCTATCTGTATTTATTCATTAATCAGAGCTGCTGCTGATTGTGCTGCAGCTCAGCCACTCACTCCCCAGGTCGCCGTGTGTCTAACACAGCTCTGAAGCAGCAGCACTCATTTATCTCCAAGTGCTATAACCAATATTTAAAGGTCAATATTGGCTCACATCATCTGTGGGTTTGAGGGCTTAGAAACAACGGCAGCAATGCACACGCTCACAGAGGAAATCTCTGGTCAGCCACTTTAAATCCAAACAATTGTAGTTATCAAAAGTGAAGACATGGCTTTTGGGAGCTGGTATTTCCCTTCCCCTATAGGCAGGAGGCATTGCCTTATGAGAAACATTTGTGGTCTGGTATTTCTCTGTGAAAACCCAGAATTGTTTTTGTCAGAAAACTTTCTTACATTCAATCACAATAGATGCGGCAAAAACGTTCTACTATTTTTCTACACAGAGGTTAATCATGTCAAGGACTCTAGAGGAGAAAAAAAAATACCAAAATGCTCACTAAAAATATTCCTCAGTTTTAAAAGAAAATATTGATTTAAATTATTTAAAATATAATTGGAAAGATTGTAAAAGGACAGCATAATTTGAATAAATAGGCATAGATTCTAAAATGATAAATTATCATACATAGAACCATAGGGTGGTTTCAAGGAAGGAACCTTAAAAATCATCAGGTTCCAATTCCCCTGCCAACTGCACTAAGACCAGGTTACTCAATTCACTATATTCAGTGTAGGCACATGGAAAAACAGGATATTCCCTCTCCTAGCCATCATGATTTTAAGGCATAAATTTCTCCTTTCCATTATTTCTGTATTTCTGCCTCCACATTGGGTATTTCTGTATATGGAGCTATGCACCCATATTTCAAATTACATCCTGCAACTTCAGCTGCTAAAAGAAACATTTAAGTGAGGTCTTCATTGTTTCTTTTAATGACAGCAAAATGCTTTGGAGGTACAGAGATGACATTTGTAGCGTGACTTTGAATTCCTAAAGTAATTCTTTCAGTGGAGAAGCCAAGAGAGGAGAGGAAACAATAGGTAGAGAAATAATAGAGAAAACCATGTGTTTGTGAGGTTATTGCCCTCAGTGCAGAGCTGTGCAGCTCTGCTCCAGAAAGCCTGGAAGCTCCTGATCAACAGCTCATGACCAAAATGAGCACCAAGGGTCACCCACAGTGGCAGGAATCTCAGAGGTCACCTGTCACCCTGGAACTCAGCCTTCTGACTTGATTTGAAACCTGTTCTGGTTGTTCTGAAAAGTCACTCTGGAGTTCCCACGAAATCCTTCACAAACAAGATGTGTTTCTCTAAGTGTCTTTCTTGTTTTTCATTCCATTCATGATAAAAGAGGTTTTGATGGATTTCTGTCTGAACCAATGGAGATGGATAAGAGAAAATCTCCCTATCCAATCCACAGGGTCTCAAAAAATTGTATAAAAGCTGTGAAAAATAAAACTTCCTTTTTCTTCTTCTGACACCCAAACCTATGTGTGTGTGTGTCCATTTGTGCTGTGCAGTGACAGTCACCAACCCCTCCACTCTCAGCCCCTCCTCAGAGGTGGGGTTGGCTTTTTGGGCTGGCACAGGTGAAGAGATGTGTGCCCGAGGTCACTGGGATCTGTCGTGTCAGAAACAGGGAGGCTTCTGCTCCATTTCCTCACTGATGCAAATATTCAGCTGCTACCAAGAGAATTAATATTTTCAGAGCTCTTCTCTATTTTTTATGAAGTGATATGAGAGGATTTTTCACAAAGCCCTTTTGTCATGCAATCTGTAAACCAGAATTCATCAGTTTTCTTTGTAACGTTTGAGTGTCTTCGTCATCCCTCATGTATTCCACAGCTGAAGTCAATTAGAGCCTTCCACTGACTTCACCCCATAACTTGACAGGGCTCACAACAAGAATTTTTTCATATTTAACCTTGAAAGGAAGGATTAAATTTTTTTCAATCCTGTGGTTTCCAGTAAATGCTTCAAATCTTCGAAGTGTAAATTCAGTTAATTCTTTTTTTCTTTCTCATTTATTTTTTCACCTTATTTATCAGAAGCATCTAGAGTCAGGCCTTCACTGCACCTAGCCTGTTGTCTCAGCTAGGTGGCAAAATTATCAGTGATTATGGCACAGGTCATGCTACTTGTACATGTGTGAGGGTCTCTCACCTGAGCAGCTGATCTGGATAACCATGAGGCACACTGGGCAGAGATTTTGGACTCCACAGGGCCTGGAACTCTTGATAGTATGCTTGACATGATATTTGAAATTAACAGTCAAGCGTTGTTGGTAACTTAGAAAAGATTTCTTTTAGGCAGTTTATGTTTCACTAGTTCTTGCAGTATTAAGTTTGTCAGAATTGTTTTCAGGTTAAGAAAAATGTAAATATTGCAGTTGGTTTTGAGAATGTTATTTTTTTGGCCAACAAGAAATTTCTATTTAGAGATTTGTGTTGTACACACACAGGGACTGTCTGTTCACACAGACACAGAGGATTCCTGCAGCCAAACCAGGCTGCAGGGATCTCTTCTCTCTCGTTCTCTTTCCTTCTTATTAATATCTATCTAAATATCAAATCTATAAATAAAAATAAGCCTTCTGATCTTCAATCAATGAACTCTGAATTTTTGTTGATGAAGTCCTGGGAAACTAGGGCTCTTCTCATCCACAAAGCATCTGTTTAAATGTGTGATTTGGATACCCAGATAAATGCTGTCAGAGTGATTTCAGTAGTGCTCAGAGCTGTAAGTTGGGATACAAGTCTGACAATCCCACAGTGAAACAAAAAAGGTTCAATTCCTGGTCTTGGAACTGAACTTTCTCATTTCTTCCAGATGCACGCCTGACTCCACATGGCTTTGGGCGAAGAGCTCCTCTCTGAGATTTAGGGATAAAACCTGATTGTAGGACAGCTGCTGAGCTGGTGTGAATTAGCACAGCTCTGTGGGACTCAGCAAACACACAAAGGATTAAGAGCAGCTCACGGCCTGGCCTGGCATCATTCTAAACATCATTTCTTAACATAAGCCTTAAAAACCTTGCTCTGACATACAGCCAGGGAAAACACAAGGTAACAGCACAGGCCTGGCAAAACTTGCTGCCCATTAAGAAAATATCTTACCCCAAGGAATGAGATTTATAAGCTTCTCCAAGCACCTTGATATGTAACACTGGGGAAGCTGACTCTGAGTCAGGTGTGAGTGTTGTGGATACTTGCATTTTATGCATTTAGCATTTGTTTGGCAAAAGGAGTGGATTATTTTTTTTCCCTGCTGAGTTTCATTTTGGCAGGGTTGCAGACTGGTATTGTGTGAGCATTACTGAGCTGTGCTCTGAGCTCCAGAGGAGCTGCTCAGTAGCTGTGAGCAAGCTTAGTCTCTTTGAATTCTTTAAAAGGGCTCGTGCTGACCAGCATCTTGTCTTGATATGTCTGGAAGTTCCAGCTCAGGACAGAACATGAACTTTCAGGGCATATGAGGCTCAACATTGAAGTCTAAGTCCTTATTTTCCACATTCTTTCACATTTCAGAAAAACCCAGAGAGGCTGAGAGAGCTCAGTCAGCGACAGGAACATCTCCTGCACACATCATGCCTTGTTTACAAGGAACTCACTGAGGCAGAGAGCAAGAGCCTCTCCATTTCTCACCTGCAGTGAGCCAAGCTGCTTGCAGATAGCACAGCTCCTCACCAAAAGAATCCATGTTCTTGTGAAGTGCAGGCTTACTGCTTTTCAAGTGCTTTTTATTTAAACTGCCTTGTATATATTTGTGTATTTCCTAAAGGTCATCGGGAAGGCTTCTCAGCATTAATTGATTTGCAGAGACACAGGAAGGAGATGCACATTGCAATAATAAAGTGTTATTTGTTGTTTGGCCAGGTTTAGTGTGTGATAAAATGTAAGTTCTGGTGCTTCTGCTAAGAGTTCCAAGATTAGGTAATTAGAAGTGTAGAACAAATAATGGCCATTATGTATAATCTAATACTTGCACTATGATCTATAAGGAAATATATTAGGATGTTTTGGAATGAGAAAAGGTCAATTTAATGTTTCAGACTTCAATAATACCAGAATTTTACAATAAAATCTTTGTTGTAGACCAGCATCCTTCTTCTGACATGCTTAGTGTAACTCTCTGAATACGAAATCCATAGAAATCCACACTTTAAATAAATTTCAATTATTCTAAAACTTTTTTTTCTAGTGGCTTGGATTGGATTTTCACAGCAGGGTTTTGGTAGTGGGGTAAGTTCTGTGGGAGGCTTGCTGGGAGCTTCCCCCATGTCAGAGTGCCAGCCCTGCCTGTTTTACCCATGACAATAACTGGGGATCTCTCCCTGTCCTTATCTTCACCCACAAGCTTTTTTGTTTTACTTTCTGTCCCCTGCCTAGCTGAGGGCAGTGACAGAGTGGCTTTGGAGGGCACTCAGCCAGGATCAACCCATCACAGAGCTAAAATGAAATCAGGTAAAGGTGGGCTAATGATGGCATTCATCACATGAGTTCATTTATCCAATATTTGAATAGGGCTGCATGGGAATGAAAAAATATATGTTGTAAAGGCACCAGAGTATTTCCCCCTGCAAGGGAATATTACATTTCTTTTCTGTGTTTTTTTTCACCAGTTTATGTTTTATTTAAATCTTGCCTCAACCACCTCTCTCTCCATGAAGTGTTAAACACGTCTAAAACATTTCCACCGTGTAAGGAGTGACCTCTATTTTATGTGGGAGTAAAATCCTTTGCATAATCCAAGCCAGAGGAGAATGTTCCTAGAATGTCTTGCATTTTCTCTTCTTCCTACTTTTAATTTAAATTATGAAAGATCAATTCCTGTTTCATCTGTGCAGCAGGGGAAGCAAGTGAAGGAGCAGTTTCCTTTTTAGTGTCAGTTTTCCTCAGCTCATTTGGGTTTGGTTGCTAATATGTAATTTGCTCTCTCTGACGATGTAATTGATGATTACAGTGTCTGCCTCCCTTACTTTGTTGGAGGATCAGAGTTCTCCACTTCAAAAAGACACACATGAGAATCAGGTGCTGTTATATTCACTATTTAGTAAAACCAGGCTCTTTTAATAACTTTGTTCTTCAGACTTCAGCAGTTTGGAAAATAACTTGCATTTATTCTGTCCAGAGGGCAACACACCAGCTTCTAGTTCCAGTAATATCATTGATTTGAATTCCATTGTGGAAATATGACAGCAATTATTCATCAGAATCTATCTGAAAATTATTTATGACAGGAAATTGCTCTTGAGTTATTTAAAAATTAGACACCTTTGTGTTTGAGTTGGTATTTTTATTTGTATGTATGAAAGGAGAGGCAAAGGCATCACTGAATGAAAATGTCTTTGATGAGTGGCCTTTTTTCTTTGAAATTATCTGGTTAAAAGTGATTATTTTTATTTTTAAATTATCTGCTGGACATAACGCTAATGCCTAAACTAGGATCTATGTAATTTTTTCTGAGATATAAAGAGGAGCTTGGGATTTCAAGTGTTCTGAGGTCAAATAATCATCTGGTGTAAATTCACATATCTCAATGTATGTTAGATGTGGATCTGGCTCCTTTTTGCTCTTTGTAATTGGTACTGGCATAGAAAACTCCTCAAATTGCAAGACTAATTTAAATAATTGGGGCAGGCATGGGAGATCTGAGAGCAGGGGGTTCAGCAGTTTATCAGATGCATAGCTTCTGTTTTACTGCAGGAAAAAAAAAATAAAAAGGCCAAAAACAGTCCAGTTGATTTAGGAAATAGGAATGCTGCTGTTATTTAATAATTAAGTGGAAGTTAGAGCTCACCATGTAAGTAAATAAGTGAATATTAACCAAAGAGCAGCTTTTCAGGGGAGGGAAGATGCTTCCTACCTTTTCTCTCCACAGTGGAAAAGAATCCTTGGCACATTTGGGATGTCTTCTTCCCTTCTCATTTTAAAACAAAAAGGAATCTCTTGTGCTGTGCACAAAAGTCCAGCATCAAAGACTGTTCTTAGCTTTTCCTCTCAGGTATTTTGGAGAGCAAAGCTCTGCAGATAACAACATGATAATTCTTGAAACGAAAGCAGGCGATCCTGGGACGATGCTCACCAGAGCCACTCCTGAGGTGGAGAGATTTGCTTTGGTTTGCTCTGGGCAGGTTGTAACCACAGGATACCTCGGGAAAGTTTGCCCTGGGGGAAGATAAACTGAAACAGGCTGGTGATTAACGAGGAGGAGTCGTGTGTGGGAGGAACGGGGCTATAAGTTCCGCTCGGTCTAATTCTAGATACTTAATTAAAGTCTTCTGAATTTAAGGCTGAAGTCTTAAAGATAAACATGTCAAAAAATGTGAGGGTCTTTTCTTTCTCCAAGAGATAATTTTGTGAACTGTTTTGACTGGGAGGAAGCAGTGATTTGGTAAAATTTTATTTAGCATAAATTAGATAGGGCTATTGGCTGTCTAGTGTTTCCTCCAGATTATTTAATATTCTTATTTATCCATCAGGTTTCCTTGCATTTTTAGTCATTCTGTGAAAGCCATTTGGAAGCAAGAACTAGATAAATAATATTTGGTGATCTGTCTTTTTTTAATGTTTCTCAGGAAATTTTTAATAAATTTTAAAGATTTCAGGTCTTTGCTTCTCAAAGTGCAGGTGATTCCAACATGTGTGAACTCCCTGTGGTCTCAGTTTATCTTCATGAGCTGCTCCCTCTGGTCCTGTTATGAACATGAACTCTTTTGTGAGTCTGTTTTTTTAAATCTGTCCCAGTTTGACTTGGCACAGTCCAGAGCTTCAGAGTACATTTTGGTGGGTTAGGTCCACTCTTGGATAAGCACACTTTAAAAGATATATTTACATGGATTTTTGGACATGGTCTAAATAATAATGTAGGCTTTGAAAGAATTTTCAATCAAGTTTTCCTTCTTATGCACAGTTCCTACCAGTAACATTTGATAATAGTGTGACTTTTTATAACACAAACCAGTCCACAATCCCTTAATGTCATCTAGATTGTTAATTTGGTGATGAAAATTCTGTATTGAGATGAAAGATATGAGAGCCTGCTTTCAGCATATAGTCCCAGAAACTGAAGAGGGAATATGTTCCTCTGAAAACTCTATGCACACGATACAGAACTGGATCAAAATTCAGTGGTCAGGATCAAGCAGACAAAGTTTCTTCCTCCTTGTTATTTCGAATATTTTTTCATTAAGAACTGATGGTGTCATTTGAAAAGTCACTAAAAGCTGATACCAATAGCAGCTTCATCATTTGACAGCCTAGAAAGCAGAAGCCTTTGTGATATTACATAAGTCTACACCCCTCTCAAGTGGTTCTGCCTCGTACTCCTCATGAATCAAACCCTCATTAATCAATCCCTGTGGCAATTGAGGGGCAGGTGAGAGATAAATGCCCACCCAGGAGCTCTGGTGGTGGCAGGGTGAGTTCCCTGTGCTCAGTGCAGACACTGTGTGCTCCTCCAAGGAAGGGGATGTGACTCCAGGAGAAGGACCTTACCTGACAGGTCCTGTCTGGCAAAAACTCCCTGCAGATACAGCAGGGACCAAGGCAGAGCTCACCTCCTCCCTTCTGCAAAATCTGCTGATGCATTCACCTCCTCCTGGGAAGTGTCCTGCACCAGAAACTGAGCATCTTTTAACTTTACTTCGAATAGACAAAAGGATTAAAGATGAAGTAGACCAGAACAAAAATGAAGCTGCCAGGAGCAGGGAGATCCTTCTTGTGCTTTCACCCTATCAGACAAAGGCAGGAATTAATCTGCCTTCACAGCTTTTCCCAGATGTCCAGTGCCTGCTGCAGGGCTTTGCATTCAGGAATATGGTGAGATGCTAATGAGTTTGCAGATTTTGGGAAACAAAATGAAAGGGTTTTTAGATGCCAGGAACACCTATCACTTACAGTCTACCAGAAAACAATGGAATTGCCCCATCCCACATGCAGAGCTAATTTCCTGTAGGTTTCCTGGAGAGAGGAGCTATCATTAGACAACACAGAGATTCTGCAATTAGCTGGTTAAGCAACTTTTCTTCTTTAAAGTAGCATAAAAATGACATGTTCAGGCCCAGCACATTAGATTTTCTCCTAAGTGGCTCTTCCAGGGAATAGTATTTGTCCTAGAACATAAAGGTCAATGATAATTGAAGAATGTCAATAATGGCCAGAGCCATTACAAAAAATCATATAAATCTGTAAGATCATTTTATATGTTCTTTCTTCAGAAATATCACAGGAGGTGATAGTCCCACAAGTCAAATTCTGTTAGTAGGAAAGCCCTCAACCTATCCTTCAAATGCTTGGCTTGTAGAGAGAAATATGTTAAATTACTGCATTTATCCCAGAGTATATTTCTTTTCCATTAGTGTTGCTAATGGGCAGAGTCAGGTGCCAATGAAAAACCTCTCCCAGTGTGTTTGTTTGGGATCTGGGGAACTGTATAAATAAACAAGGTGTTGAAGTGTGGCTTTAGGAATGTGTAATTTTGATAGGCATAAACTTTGTCTGCTAACCTGCATTATCTATAACTGCTCCCTGGGTAGGGGTGTGATGAGAAGAATGAAAATGTGAAGGATGTAAAAAAAAATGAGGATTTTTTTCCTTGTCTGCAGTGGAAAACCTCAGCAGTTGTGTTGAATCCAAAGAAACGTGGAAGCCCAGATGCCTTTGCAGTCTGCAAAGTGTGTCTTCCATGTGCAAAATCACGAGGAGAACACGAGGTTTGTCCTGTTTCTCCTGCTAGAAGTGTGTTCTCTGCTGCCCTGGCAGCATCTCTCATGCTTCACTGCACTGAACCTAAAATACAGCCATGATTATGACCACAGGAGTATTGCAATGCACGTCTCTGGTATGATTCTGTGATTCTATGATCATGAGGCCAACTCAGACTTGTGTGTGTACAACTAACTCCCTTTAGTCTGGGATTCCAGGGACAAAAACTTACCTGAATGGCACACGGCACAATTATGTGACTGTTCTGCACACCCCGAGCTGCTCTGGCACTTGTGCAGGTGTTGTCCTTTTTGCAGCAGTGAAAATCAGCTGAACACCTTCTGGGGAGGGTGGGAGTCCCTCCCTGTGCCCTTTTTGGTCTAAGAGTAACAAACTAAACCCAGAGGGGCAGGAGAAGGGCTTGGGGATGTGTTCCACACTCGGCTCAGTGCTGTGGTGTTGGCTCCATGCCAGTTCAGACACCTTCACCAGGCTCTGCTTCGTGATGCTGAAGCATCTTAGGAGAGAGTTCTTTGCCCATCAGTGAGATCTGATGACAAAAGAAGCACTTTTAAGGGGATTTTTGAATTGGTCTGTACACAGGCAGTAAATAAGTGCAGGGTTTGTGCAGACAGAGAAGCTTAGGTACATGTGGAGGGATCCATCAGCATTCCAGACATCCAGAGACCTGTGAGAGCTGTGGGAATCTTGTCCTCGAGGCAGCTTTATTTAGTCTAATCATTCAAGTTCCAATAATAAGCAGTTAATGAATGTATTTTCATTCAGGTGTGCCATAAGATTTCTCAGCTGATTTGTAACTATTGAACAAAATACTTAGGTACAGATCTGACTTTCTCAATTTTTTTTTTTTTTTTTTTTGGTCTAAGTATGTGTATTTTTAGCACTGTCAAAAATATTACTCTGGTTATAATAA
Source organism: Erpornis zantholeuca (assembly GCA_013400515.1). Classification (NCBI taxonomy): domain Eukaryota; kingdom Metazoa; phylum Chordata; class Aves; order Passeriformes; family Timaliidae; genus Erpornis; species Erpornis zantholeuca. The sequence continues at coordinate 181,331 of VZTN01024186.1, forward strand.
AGAATTGAAATGGAGTAACTGATTTTTCAGCCAGGACTGAAAATAGTCTTAGAATTATGCATGTCACGAGTGTTCAATGTATCAGCTGTTGTACTAGGCAGTGGATAAGGTGAGAAGAGTATTGAGTTAAAACTCTGGAATCTGTTGGCATGTTTTCAACAGGTCTGATGGAAGAAACACAAAAAATATTCAAGTCGTATAAATTGGAAGCAAAAATGCTGCAAAGTGAAAAAAAAAGAAAACAAACCCAAACAAACTAAACTAAAAGGCAATAAACAAGCAAAAATCCAGCACCCCAAAAACACTCAAAGCAGTGGACAAGAAAGAATCCCAACAGACAAGCACTGCAAGAATTCAGTCATATTCGGTTTTGCTGTTCACACAAAAATTGGTTTTTGAAGTTCTCCATCAGTAGGTGTTTGTCAAAAGTCAGCACAAGAAAGTCTTTTTGTTTCTACTTAGTTTTGAGTTTGAAATTCAATAGACTAAAGTAATCAAAGGTACCAAAAACAAGAGAAAAGAGATTCATTGTGAAAGTTCTTGCATTACTCTCACAGTGGTGGTGGAACTATCCTGGAATATAATCCAAAGAAAGCTGTGCTGGACCAGTTCATTCTGGCAGCTCCATCTGGAATGATTCCAGAGCAGCTCATCTTTTATTCAAAGAAAATTTGAAATGGGATTTGGCTTGGCATAATGTCTCATCTATAGAACAATGAAAGCAAAAAAGTAAATAAAAATAAATGCAACAATAAAGGCATGTCAAAACACTAAGCCACACTAAAAAAAAAACAAAACAACAAACTTGCATAAAATCGACAAACAGAAAGGAAGATGAAATAATAGAAAAAATAATGAAAAAAACAGTAGAACGTGTGAAATAAAAGCAAGAAGGAAATTACATGTCAGGAAAAGGAGCAATAGAAAATAGGAACAGAAGGAACCATGTGGAGAGAGCAAATAAAGCACAAAAATATTGAAAATAAATTTAAGGGTGAAAAATATATTATTTGCTTGGGGTTGTTTCCCTTGAAAGAATTTCAAACACTGAATTATCTATTGTTTGAGGTCTAAATGGAAGTTGATTTGGTTTATCCAGTAAAGTACAGATTCTTTTTGCCTCGAAAGTAAGGAAAATGCAAAAATAATTCTGTCACTTTGTAACTTTGGCAATTAAAACTATGGTTAAAATACACAGTGAAGGTTAATTTTAGCAAAGTATGTGCTTTTGAAATAATGGAAATGAAACATTAAAACCAGAGAGGCATATTATTTATGATTCTTTTGTCATACTGCAAACCAGTAGTCTCTCTCATGTTGTTTTTTAAAATAATGTAAATGAGGTGAAAATTAATGAGTGGACTAACAAATGAGCAAAATATGAGCATCATAAATGTGAAACTTTGTCATGTGCATTTCAGACTTTTAACCTCTGTGTTTTGCCACTCAATCCCTCCCTGTGGTGCCTCACTGGCAATGGAGGGAAGGCACCCCTGGCTGAAAATGGAACTCTTTTCTTTGGGTGCCCAGAGGGATCCTGGCCCAGGAGCAAAGCTCTGAGCTCAGGTGATTTCCCCTGCATGGAGGCTGAGTTTGCAGCTTGCTCTGAGCTCCCAGTGCCCTGGCCAGGCTCTGGTCAGTGGGACAGGACAGAGACACTGAATGGGCACTGCTCCTTCCAGAAGTGAACTTGGCTGCTTGGAGCAAAATTTGGGAAATTATGCTGAATTTAGCATAATTTGAAGAAGATAAGTGAGTGTTGCCTATAGGTAAAACCTTATAAAATGAAGGCCTTGCTGCCTTTGTAAAATCATGGCTCAGGACTGTTCCTCTGGCTGGAGAAGAACTGTGAGAAAAGCCCAGGAGAAGAAAAACAATTAGTTTTTACCCATGTAATTGTGGTATCCACATATCTGCACCTGGTGTTTTTCTGAATGCTTGAATGCTTATAGGTAGCCAATGGCAGAATGTTGTAGTTAACACCAGCCAGTGAACCTACTGTAGTAATTTAATAGCCAATAACCATGTAATGCAAATAATAACACCCAAAAGTCTATAAAAAGAAGCTGCTTTGTTTAATAAAAGCCTTTTTGCACTTTGTCTGAGGCACAGTCTCTGTGGGTTGTGGCTGCCCCGACAGCGACAGGTGAGTTTGTTATCATGAGATTTTAGTGCTGTGCTCTCCTAACCTGCAGACTCTGAACTGGTGTATTCCACTGAATTCCACTGGTGCTCCAGTGCCAGCTCATCTGGAAAAGCTGGGGTTTGTGCCTGCAAACACCTGCTCTTGTATGTGTCCATTGGGGATAAAATCTTTATCAGAACTCTGAGCTCATTTAGACTCATACAGAAGAAGTCTCAGCCCTAGACAAGGATTGCCCAGACCATGGAAACTTATCCTGGAATGAAAGGAAGTTCTTTGTAGGTTCACAAAACACTTGTTCAGAGCTTGAAACTAAAGCCTTATTTTCCTTCTCATACTGAACCTGCTTTCTGAATACTGACAGCCATAAATGACTTTCATCCAAAGGCAATCACTAAAGTATAACTCTCAAACTTTAGAGCAGAATCATATGAAGGATTTATGGAGCCAGATAGAGATACATAAGTGTAAGAGACTTGCAGTCTGTCAAATCACCTGAGATTTGTAGTTTGGACTCTGCAGAATTAAAGCAAAACTCGGAAAGCTGCTGAAACTATATTCTGATCTCTTTGATGCCTCCCCACGATTCAAATCAGGCTAATGGTTCCTATTAAGTTCTGCTGAATGTCCAATATAGGCACTTACAGGAGGCACAGACAATGTGAGCAGTAAACAACTTCATTAATAATTACATAAATATTATTCCCATGTAAGCAGATTCTTCCCTGTCCACGCTCATTCCAGTTATTGGGAACAATGCAGTGTTCAATTTACTAAACAGAGGATAGCTACTTATTATGGTGGGAACAAGATGCAGCCTGCATTAGGATGGCATTTCATCTTATCTGTTAGAGCTGCTGGGATTATTCCTTCCTTCTCCCATTTCAAAAGGAATTCATTATGCTGTGATGTACAGCAGGAGTATGGCTCCCTTTATAAAATTATTAAGCTGCTTTACAATTAAAATTGGCATCTTTTGTCCTGTTGCTGTTGTTTATAGGAGAAAAGAAAGGAGGAATGCTAAGTAGGATGATTGTAAAGTACGTGCTTATTCTCCAGGAGTGTATTTTCCATTTTCTTATGAAGTACTGATGTTGCTCTAGTGTGTATTATTAATCACATATTTTATTTATCTCGGAGCAGTGGAAGCCCCCAGTTGGCACTGGGAGCCCTACTGTGTGCCTGCTGTACACACATGTAATAATAAAAGAATAAAGGGGATCCTGCCTAAGCCTGTACAGGAGGTTATGACCAGCACAGCTAAAGGTCTCCTTCCTTCAGGCCTCGTGGGACAACAGCTTCATTCACATTTTGTTCACAACATTCTCTCACTGCCACACTGAGTAATTGCTACATCCAATTAAATCATGATTAGTAAATGGCCCTGGATTTTGCTTTAAAAAAATACATTAGGGGAATTCTCCTGTCTTATGGCATTGCAGCCTGGTTTTCACTTGTGTAGATTCTTGATGGTGTCATAACCCAGTATAAAAAGCAGAGCTTAATTTTTATTGGATTTTTATTCATAAGCAGGACTCTCCTGGATCTGCAGTTACACATGGAGCAGTTGAATGCAGCAGGATGGAGACTGGGAGAGCTGGAGGTGCTCACCTGGAGAAGAGAAGGCTCCAGGGACACCTCAGAGCCCCTTCCAGGGCCTAAAGAGGCTCCAGGAGAGCTGGAGAGGGGCTTGGGGTGGAGGGACAGGACAAGGGGGGATGGCTTCCCACTGCCAGGGGGCAGGGATGGAAGGGATATTGGGAAGGAAATATTTTAAAATGTGACACAAAGATCCAGCCAGAAGGAGCAGAATGGGTTGGTAGCTGGGCTGTGAATGGCTGAGATGCCTGGAGACACCTTGTGCTGATCAGCAAATATGAGCCAAACACAGGTAAATGCCTCTGTGGCTGTAAATCCCATGGAGCTGTACAGAGCTTTGTAGAGTAGGGAGTCTTCCAACCCTTCCTGAATGGCTCTGACTGATGGGTGTACTGCACTCCTGTCCCTGTGTCTGACTGATGGGTGTACTGCACTCCTGTCCATGTGTGTGTCTGACTGACTGATGGGTGTACTGCACTCCTGTGTCTGTGTGTGTCTGACTGATGGGTGTACTGCACTCCTGTCCATGTGTTTACTGATGGGTGTACTGCACTCCTGCCTGTGTGTCTGTCTGATGGGTGTACTGCACTCCTGCCCATGTGTCTGACTGATGGGTGTACTGCACTCCTGCCCATGCCTGGGTGCAGGGTGCACAAGTATCAGGTTTCTCTAAAGAAGATGCACCTGGAAGGACACTGTCTGGAAAGGAGGAGTGCATGATTGCAGCATGGGGAAATGATGGCCTCCTCAGTTCTTTGGCACAGAGACATTACTTACTACTGAGACTCGTGTACCTTCCTGGGATCAGCAATGTAATTTTGAGATTATAATTTAGGAAATAGAAAGAAAATGTGAATTAAGCCTAAGTACAGGAGCCAGGAGACATTATGAACACTGTAGCTATTAATTCTCTCCAAAGAAGAATAAATAAGACAAAAGCTTTAATTACCTCTCTCTCTGGGGTGCATTTGACATTCCCCCTCTGCCACAGCATGAGCTTGCTTTTTTTCTGGGCAAGTCAGACCACCTCTGCCTTCAGCAATGCAATTTCCAGTGCTGAAGACTGAGAAGAACGACCGTGGCTTCAAAATTAGTGTAGCCTTTTTTATCTTTTCAAGTTCATTTATGTCAGTTGCCACCGAAGCCAGAGTGCAATCTCTGTTTAATCATTTCTTCATTCCCCCTCGAACGGTCACAGTGCAGCCAGCTAGGAACCGAGATGAAAAACTCCACTTAATTTGGTTGCCTTTCATCAGGAAGTTCACTTGCTGCAGAGCCACTCTATTAGACCAGCGACGTCAAGGCAGCTCAAGACATTAGCTGTCAAAGTAACTCTTCACAACCACCTGCTATTTACATGCAAAACATGCCTCCCTGGTGAGCCTCAAACTGTAAACACATTTCCAGGAGAAAACTACTGACTTAAGCTATGACAGAAACTTTTTTTTTTGTTTTTTTTGTTTTCCCTTTTATGTGATCTGGAAAAAAATCTCCTTGTTGTCAAAACGACTGCGAGAAGCCCCATTAGGGAAGAGCTCTTATTGCTTTAAATGCTTCCACAAAACTGCTTTGATTTTACTTCTGCAAAAAGGTTATAATTTATTTGTCTCTCTCTTCGCTCCTGTCTACCCCATAGCAACTGTGATTACACACAAATAATAAAATCTGATTGTCTTGCCTTGCAGTGTGACAGAATCGCTGCTCCTGCTGCAGCACTAATAGTTGGTTATTTATAGCTTTGTGCTAATTCAGCTCTGCTGAATGATGCTCTGGAAGGTCAGCTTCCCATCCATCTGTGACTCTTTGCTGCTCAGCTGAGCACGTGGGGTGTCTGTTTTCTCCAGATCCACGGAGCAGCTCTTGAATGAAAGAGAAGATTTTCATTTCCTTCACCTTCCTTCCGTTCCTTCATCCTGAACACGTGAGAAATAGGAACTGTTTCTGGCACGGCCTAAAGCTCCTGACAGTGTTAGCACCTCTCGGGGATCCGTGCTCTGGAGATGTTTGATGGCACCAGATGGGTGTGGGTAGATACTCTGTCAGAATTTCTGCTGGTGAAATGGATTGAAGAGTGTGAGTTGATTAAACATATGCCCAGTTCAGAGGCCATTTAATGATCTGAGTTCCTGCTTATGACAGTAGCACAAACAAAGTGTTGGTAAAACTGAAAAGTTGCAGAACTAAGCCCAGAGCAAATACAGAACCTATTAGCTTTTGCAAACAGATCATTATTTTCTTCTGAGAGGAACTGCTAAAGTGTGTCTTTATGTATTGGTACTCGTCTAACTGTGTAAGAAAGTTCATTATTCAGGAATTTTAAGATCTTATCCTCCTGATATGAGAATTAGAGAGGTGTATTAGAAAGGCAGCAGACACTGCTTTGGCATCAGATGGAATTTCATTAAGATTAAATTTATTCCAGTACATTTAGAAAGTAATTATTGCCACAGGAATGTTATGCCAGTCTAATATTTTTTTCCTGTTAATACAGAGCCCAAAATTCTTGGTTATGTCAGGTTAAGTTGGTGGTTTTAATGTAACAGTTCTCTGAGCTTCTTGTCCTTTATCCTTCTATATTCTGAATTTCTGCTCCTCCTTGAGATTGGAAGGGGACGTGGGGAAGAGTGTATGACTGTATAACTGGAAAGAATTCTGCATATGGAATCCCAAGCAGGCAACTTTTAACGAAATTGAACCTATTTCAACTATGCAGAACCCAGTTTGTGCAGAAAGATAGATTAGGTGACCTATTAGGAGTTTTTCCATTTCTGACTTTTATGCTTCTGAGAATACAATGCTTGCCACCAATGCCTGAAAGTCATTATTCCAATGTTCCTTTTCTGCTGATGAGAGGAACGCCCCTCAGAGAATTTCTGCACATTCCTGGCATCTAAGAGATGGCAAATTAGGCAGGGAAAATGGGAGTAAGCTACAGGATGTTGTAATGCCTAAATGGAAAAATAATGGACTTCCATCTCAAAATATCCTATCTACCTACAAAGTACCTGAAAAGGTTATTTTGATATGACTTTTTTTTTGCCCCATTCCTCCCGCGTGTATTGCGGGCAGAAAATGAAAACGATGCAGCAAATTTGAAAGTACGTAAATAAAGCAGGAACCAGGAAATGACAGCGACAGGTCCTGGCAGGGCTGCTGCTGCCCCGGCCTGGCACGGAACCTCCCCGGGCTGGGAGGGGAGGGCAGAGATTGTCCCGGGCTGGGAGGGGAGGGCAGATTGTCCCGGCTGGGAGGGGAGGGCAGATTGTCCCGGGCTGGGAGGGGAGGGCAGATTGTCCCGGGCTGGGAGGGGAGAGCAGATTGTCCCGGGCTGGCAGACAGGAGGGCAGAGATTG
>VZTN01024186.1:188806-367332 GCA_013400515.1 Erpornis zantholeuca
CTGCAAACTCGGGACTGCAAACCCGGGACAGGAAACTGGGACTGCAAACTGGGACTGCAAACCCGGCACAGCAAACTGGGACTGCAAACTGGGACTGCAAACCCGGGACAGAAAACTGGAACTGCAAACCCGGGACAGCAAACTGGGACTGCAATTTGGGACAGCAAACCCGGGACTGTCCACGGGAGCAGTTAGTCTGAATACAGAACATACGCAATGCAATGCACTCACAACCACTGGTTTCCAGTTCTATCGCTTAAGCACAAGCGCAGGGTGTGGGTTTTTTTTTCTGATTTTAATGACAGAAGATAAAATATACGAGTGCATCTTGAGCTCTGAGGTTGCGTATTTTGCAGATTTCTCAGCAAGGAGAAAGCTAAATGCAGAAAATCCCCTACAGCTAGAGATGCTCAAGGCTCCTTGGAATGAGATGTAGGGGGGGAAAAAGGCGTTCCTTGGGGAAAAAACTTTCAGGGCTATTTCCAAACAGCTTTCAGACTCGGACTGGAACTTGCCGTGGGGAGGTTGTAACAGTACATGGTGTACCCATCCAGCATGGAAATACTGGCTGGTGTGAGCTCTGCAGCTGAAATAATTTATCATTCAGTCGAAATAATTACTTAGAAGAAATGTAAAGGAGAGAAACTCAGAGTTGCACAGTAATTTCTCAAGTCCTTTGTGCGTATTCTGTATATTTATTAACAAGGATTTAAAGAGACCTCCCCAAATGTTCTAAAACAATGGAGAGGTGATGCTCCCTCCCACCCTGCATCTTTCTAGCTTTGCACTGAGTGTGGGCACAAAGTTGAAGTTGATGGAGTTTAACCTATTTATCCCTAGGACAGCAGACAGAACACACAGTTGCAGCTGAGATTGTATCTCTGACAAAGGACCTCGGGAAGCTCAACACAACAGGACTTTTGTTTGTTAAATTATTAATTAGATCTTTCTTTAAACAAGCAAGCACTTGGACATTTACCCAATATTCAGCTCTGTACTTGCCAAAATAATTACTGACATGAGGTGAGGGCTCTTTTCAAGTCCTCTTTACCAGAGGAGAACGAGAACTCCTTCTCATAGAGAATGAGTTCAATGTTTTGGGCTTCCTGCAATCTCCTTTCCCAATAATTAGTTCAATTAAAACACAAATTCATCCTTTTGCTCTAGTTTCTTGTGGAGGACTTGCATGTCATAGCTTCAGCACCGTTCATAATTTCTATAACAAATAGCTTCAAAGCTATTTATTGTACAACATAAAAGAACAACAAAAGCTTTTGATTGCTGGCCTTTATAGGGAATAGATAAGTTGGCAAACAGATGGATTGGAATATGATAAAAGTGATCAACCTTAACTATGGCTGGGCACAATGGGAGAACAGAACTTAGGCAAATACTTAAATCCGGACTAAATTTATATTTCCTGAGTAGGAACAGGCTCCCGAATTGAAGATTTCATTAGGTAAAACATTTATTGACCTTACTGGTTAAAAGATACAGCCTCTCTGTCACAGCAACTAGGATTGCTTCTTTTGTGCTGGGCTTTTATCAGCATTTTAGACTGATTTTTACACAAAAGTACATGGCAAGGGCTCTCAGCTCCGTAGGGAGCAGCCAGGAAGGTGCCAGGACCTGGAGTGATTCCCTGTGATGTGTTTGGAGCTGGGGAAGGAGCCTGAGGTGCAGGAGGTGCCTCAAGGGTGACTCAACACACAGAAGCAGAGCACAGAAGCCAACATTTGAGTAATTACTGAAAAAAACAATCCTGTGTAATAGCAGAGTGCTTGGCACTGGGTTGGGACACTGGAAGCAGAGCCATGAGGATATCACAGTTTGCATCCCTTTGAGCTGAGCTTCTTGATAATGTTTTCAATCAAACCACCTAAAATTCCTGTACAAACCTGGTCATCTCTAGGACAACTTCTGTGTGATAAATACTCTTATTCAGAAAGTATATTACTGATATTAATGCAGATATGTTGACCTAGGTCATGGTTGCTCAGCTGTTTTCTTTTTTTTCTATGATGCTGTAAATTTACATTATCAAATTACAAACAAGGATTTGTTTGTTTGTTTGTTTGATTGGTTAGTTGATTCATTTTGGGTTGGTTTTGTTCTTTTTTTTGTTCCTTTTTTCTATTTTTTTATCACATACCTCCATTGTTAATCTGGAAGAGCACATGGAAGTTATTTGAGCTCAGATATAAAAAGGGACCTCAAACCCCAAGAATTCCATGACCTCCTTTACCTCTGCTATGCTTACAGGAGTTCCAGCACAGTAACATTTTCTTTGAATTATTAATTTATCCACACTTCAGATCATAGTTCACTGGAGAGAGCAGGAACTGAAGAATCTCTTCTACTTGGGAGTGATGGGCTGGTAATGAACATTTTTGTCCTTCCTCAGCAGCAGCACTGAGGGATGGTGATGGAAAGGTAAAACACACATTTAATGAAGGCAGGTGATTGTGAAGAGTGGAATTGCTGCTTCTTAGCTGGACTTTATTTTCCTCCTGTGCTGTTTTCATCCTGAAGTTCTGAGTTACTTGGCAAATGGGTGCTCTTAAAGGCCCTTTAAAGTGCAGTAAAGCCAAAGGAGAAATACCCATTCTAGTTCTGAAAAGCCAGAGGCTTCAGCTTCGGTGAAAGTTAGACCTCCCTGCATGAGCACTAAATTCAACATAAAGAAAAAAATCTAAATTAGGGGAAGAGTAGTTTAAGTGAACTGTTAAATTTCAATCCTGGCTTTAATTAAGTGACTATTATGTTTCTAAGTACCTTAAAACTTCGCTTCCATGCATTAAATTATTATTAAAGATAATTCTTAAAAATTGCTGATACAACTTTTTAGGATAAATTAAGTATAATTTGAATCTGAATACTAATATTCTGTATTTGATTAGACTTCATCAATAAAACTAGCTTTTAATTCTCCTTTTTGAACATTCTTTCTTATGTGGATGCTGTCCTTTGTAATACCCTATAATGAATACATTTAGAAGCATCTGTGTGTTTTTGCTTCATGTACTTGACATGATTCTGGCCTTTAAACTTCTAAAACATTTCTCCAATTAAGCTGTTCGAGCCCTTAAGGCTGTCCACAGCTGCTGCAAATTGATTGCTCCCATGATGGTATTTAGAATCCCTTGCTGAAACATGAGAGGGCAAACCCCAGCATTTTGTAATATCTCCTTTTTTTTTATATATTTTTTTTATCTTTGCAGATTTCCTGCACATTTTTAAAGGTAATCTGAAGGTTCCAGTTTTCCTTCCTTTCTCCTTCATCATCCTATACTGATCATCTTGAAAATGTTTATTTCTGAAGGCCAGCCTATCCTGGGTTAATCCTTAAAAATATCCTGTGGAGTGCATTTGGTTAGAGGAAATCTGCAGCATAAATGAGAAAGCCTCAGAAATCATTGAGAAACAGAATTGTGGCCTCAGGAATTCAGTGGTGTAAAGCTCCAAGGTTGCTCTTGTCGAGATGTTTGCCTGTGTTTGCAGTTGTGGTGTTGACCATGTGGAGTCACTCCTTACTGGGGAATGAGCCATGGCCTGAGAGCTGAGCACCACTTAACTGCTGGAATTCCTGCTGGGATTTCACTGCTGGAGAGGTCTGGTGCTGATCTTCTACACAGGAGTCAGTTCTTCCCTCCACCCAGACAACATTGCTCATGCTGTGGCCTTACCTCCAATGCTTCCCTCCAGAGTTTCTCTGCATTCCATCCAAAGGCTCGTGGAAAATTTTGGTTGCTGGATAAATGTTCACATCAAGGGCAGTCAAACCTCCAGAAATGACAGATTTTCTCAAGTTAACAAAAAGCCCAATATATCAATAAATTGCATTGCTCTTTTGAAAATATTCCTTCTATTTTCCATGAGCAGCTGCTAGGAAGGGAGGATTTGGGAATGTGGTTTTCCTCAGAACACTGAGTGGTTGTTTTGCTGTCAGGTACCACACTGAGCTCCTTGTTTGGGGTGCTGGGATTTCAAATTGGTGGCTGAGCATCAATAAATGAGGTTTTCCTATTTATCTGGGAGCTCAGATGTGGCCAAGGAATGTGTTAGACCTGGGTATCAGAAAGCAAGAGGGGCAAGCATCAGAAATGAAGAGTTTATGACATTATTTAGTTTGACATTTAGTCTTGATCCTCTCATTAACCACTGAAATCTCCTACTCCACTAAATTCCAGGAAGCCCTCTCCCCTCTGAGCACTTTATTTGAGAAAGGCTAAAATGTAATTCCTTAAGCAGAGCTTCCAGTCTCATTAGCTTGACATTAAATCAGTTTGCTTCCACGATTTTTATTTGCCCACTGTTATTGATGGGCATTTAATACTAAATTTCAACCTGCAGTGAAATAAATTGCAGACAGGCAGAGATTAGGTAGCACAAAGATGAAGTCTCTGTTATCAGGAGCACCACTGCTCTTTTAAGGAGTGAGAATGGCTTAATTTCATCTCATCTAATTGTTATCAGCAAGTTGCCATTGGTTCATTAAAAACATTGCCCATCGAAATAGCAACAGCCTAATGACTTTGTGTAAGGTCTGCTTCCAAGGCACTTTGTTGTTCCTAGTAGACACAAATTAAAATGAATTATTCTGAGGGTTTGTTTTTTTTTTTTTCAGTTACTTCATTTCATCATAATTTTAAAAGCTAGAAGTCGGAATCTAATTTTCTCCCTAAATTATTTTTAACATCTAAATGAGGAAGAAAGGAAACAAATTTCTCTAGTAATAGCCTGGGACTTTAGCATCTTGTTTATGCTTTTTTTTAATTGCTTTTTTTCCAAATGAACATTATGCCAGCTAAGCTCATTGTCATATTTATCCATATATTCAATGTTACATGCTAATTTTCTGACAGTTTCTCAGAGCACTAACTCTGAGAGGATTTGGCATTATTTTCCAACTTTTTGAGCTTTTATGACCAAAAAATGAAATAAAAAAACAATTTGCAGATGGATATTTAAAAAATAATAATAAAAAAACCCCACATATACCTTGGCTTAAATAACAAAATAACTGAGCAAATTTTTCCCTGAAAAAAGTTAATATCTTAATTCAATTCCAGACACTCAGTATTAAAAGTTCCTTTAGCTGGAGCATCTTTGCAGCTTTGCTGCCTACAGAGGAAATTCTCCTACATGGTTTATGCAGCTGAAGGATAAATTATTGCACATTTTTTGGTATAATTTTAAACATGGCCTGAAAATCATCGAACAGCAAAGCATAAAGGGGAGTCTGCCCAAACTCCTGCCTTCAGATGCAACCTGTAGCAAGAGCAAAATAACGAAATGTATTAAAAATATTTACATAAATTCTCTTGGCACAAACGGCAGCAGTGTGTAATTATCTCCTCGTTATGCTTTGCTCTCTGATTAGCATTGAAGGGGAGGGACTAGGACAGAATAGGCAGAGCAGGAAGGCAGCCAGCACATTTGCTGCCACTTGTGTATACATAATCTTAATAAATCAAATTGGCAAAGTATCAGCTGGCACTCGGCTGCTCTGTGTGTTCTGCAGTTGTCCTATACAAAATGTAATTTTTTTTGGGACATAATCAATAATTATTATTGCAGGCATCACAATTAAAGAGTTAGAAGCAAGTTATTAAACTCTGCTGATGGTGTTTTCTGTGAGAGGTAATGAACTGTGCACGTTAGAATTAATCTTTTTGGTGTTGTCTGAATTTGACTCCAAAGCCACTTGGAGCAAGACATCAGCTGACAGCAGCACTGGAGCCTTTATCATCAGGACAGACTCTCACCATCACACTCTGTCCTCAAGGCACAATATTTATTCCTCTCCAGCTTTTCTGTAAATCTCAGTGAATTCTCAAACCTGCCACAGTGCTTATTTTTGTTAGCAAGCCTTTAGTTTTCCGCTCTCTTAAGGAACTTCCTGCATGAAAACAAACAGCAAGGAGCACATCCATTATAACAAACTTCTCACATCTTTGGAACTTTTTCCTGGCCTAATGAGAAACTGTTCAGTCCCAGTTGTTCAGATTCTCATCTTTCCAGCCCTGAAATTTCTCTTTAGAAGCTTGGCATTGATAACCAGCACTCATTGGTATTGCTCCTTTGTTATAGCCTTGTTTACTCTTTCTGTCTCCATGCTGCACAAGTTATACTTGCAAACACAGTAAATCCAGGCAGGAGCAAAGGCCATTACTGCTTTTGATAATCCTCCTGAATAAGAGCAGATTGCTTGGGAGTGGGCAACAGAGACTGAGGTTAACAATTCAAGGTCATTCTCTGGGCTAGCAGAAATTCATGCCATGAACCTACATTTATTCTGCAGCTTGAGGTGGAGTGCATGCTCTAGCAAAACAAGAATCCTGTACATTCTTAATTATGTATATTTGAATATCTTAGAGGAGACTTGAGAAGACATCTCTGGAGGTTAACTCATTTAACACCCTGCTCGAAGCAAGGCTAGCTGCTGAGTTAGTTCAGGTCAATGATTTTGATTTTAGGTGTTTATTCTTGTAGAAGTTTGGTTTAGAAGGTGTGAATGAAATGGACTGAACAAAAGGATCAGAGGAGAAGTGTAAAACTAGGAAAAAAAAAAAAAAAAGAAGGGGGGAGTTGGAAGGAGGTTGTCTGTGCAAAAATTGGAAGGAAAAATGAAAAGGGGAAAGAGGGAAATCAGCAAAGTGGGAATAATGGCTGTTGTGGGCAAAGCAGACTCAGCCTGCAGAAAATGATGCAGTTTATTGCCCATTAAAAATGGAAGATGTGAAGGAAAGACAAAATCTGCATCCTCTTTTCCCTGGAGATAGCCTGAGCAGGGCTGGCTGGAAAGGGCCAAAGGAGAAACAGGGACTGTGGTGCCTGCTCAGGGTGTGGAGATGAGTCTGGAGATTTGTTCCTGCTCTCTCTGGTAGTTCTGGAAAGATGAAAATATTGATCACAGTGGAAGGTGTTGCAGCTTCACCAAAACTTGTGGCTTCAGAAGGAAAGAGGGAGTGTTTCAGTGCTGGTAATGGGATTTTTGCTTTTCGTTTGCTTCCTCCTATGAAAAAAACCCCAAAGATATCTATTAGCAAGTGTATCCTCCTCACCTCCTTCCTTCCCAAATTAATCCACTCCTTATAAAGAGATTTCCCTGTCCCATGGCTGTTTATTCACAAGAAACCTGTGAGGTGGATATCCTGCTTCTAAACATAGTTAAGTAGTACTAATAGAGGAAAAAAAACCTTTCCAATATTAGGAAAGCATATTCTTCATGAGTAGAACAAATATATGGACTAATCTGCTTCAAAGTGTTGCTGGAAATAGTGCTCCTGAATGGAAGGGGAAGTTGGTGTTTCTCCCTGGAATACTCAGTCTGAACACCCAATTAGGGCTCAGAGAGGCAATTAAGGCTGTGACTGCACTCTCAGAGAAGCAGCAGAGTTGTTTAAGCATGGCACTCCACTTGAATTAATGTATTCCAGTTCTTTGCAAGGTTAATTAGAGCCAGTTGTGGTGGGGATACTGGAGAAGGACAGGGTAGGTTGAAATTGCTGACTTAATTCCACGTTTTAAGCTGAGCAGATGCATGGTGGCAGACATGGGTTTGTGGATACTCTAAATTTTTGCAATATATGAGCCCTTAGCCCAAAGTTTGGTAGACTTTTGTTCTAATTATTTTTTTTTATTATTATTTCTTCTCTTCACATTTTCCAATTAATTTCAAACAAAATATCAGGTGGTTTCCTGTAGATAAATAGCCATCACTATAGTAGCTTAAAAATAGAAGGGTTTCTTTATACCCTACTGTACCTGTAGAAACTTAACAGCTTGCTACATAAAATAATTAAAAAACTGAGCTTTCCTCTTTCCCTTTTAAAGAGCTCCTGTCATTTCTAGCCTTCTTCTCTGACACCTGTCCTGCCGTTGCTCCCTGCCAGAGCATTTAGACAACTCGTGATGTATTTTTCTTACTATTGGGAAAGCAGGCAAAGCCAAATGAACACCTCTTGGGTTGTGTGCTGCTTCTGTGTGCCAGTTATCTGAGAATAACACAGTAATTATGTGACAAATGCCCTTGTAGCAGGGAGGGAGAGATCTGTTATTCCCCAGTGAAACAGCTGGATGCACCTCAAGGTAGTTCTGCTGCCTTCAGAAAAGATTTGCTTCTTAACAGAAATGAATGTGTTCCTACATGATAACTTATTATTAAATGTGTAATTTATGGTAATTTGAAGTAGCACAGACTGAGTGCCTTTTGGTCTTTGTTTCTTGAAGGAGTGCCAAGCACACAGATTTCCCATCCCAGGGCTTTTGCAGACTTCACCTCATGTTTTGCAGCATCTCAGTGGAATAGGGGAAGTAGCCTATGAACTATGAATGACTGACTGAGGTTCAGATCATGGAGAGAGAGCCTGAGCTATTCTGGAACTGTGTTGTAGGTAAGGGGAAAAAAGAATAAAACCGAAAAATAAAAGGAAAAAAAAAGTTAATTCAGACTCAGACCTCTAATGGGAAATTACTTAAGCAAAAATATTAAAACTTTATCTCCCACATACCATTCACTAGCTTTTTTTTTTAATTATTATTAGTTGGGCAGGGTAAGTTGAAGGAGAGCAGACCCAGGAATTGGGACAGCAGACCAATCAATGGAGGTGGAGCTGGTTTTGCAGGATATGTTACCCAGATTTTATTTCCAATTTTATAGGATTGGATCAATCCTAAGGCTCAACAGGCTTGACAACATTTTTTTAAACACCCAGGGATTCAGCATTCTGAAGTAACTGAGGACTGACCCTAACAGAAACACCTCCCCACCTACAGATACTGGGGTGTCACATCCATGCCCGAGTTTAACTGTGCCATTCCTCAGCTGGTGCACATTGGTGCTCCTGCACAAAGGATGTGTCTCATTCTGACACAAATGTCAGCTTAAAATGAAATACATTTGCATTTTTAAATTTAATTCATTAGATTTTATGGACTGTTCTTTTACCTGAAAAGCAGGAAATGTGCATATTCCCTCCAGCTGTGCAAAACTGGCACCGAGTTGGGAGGGTGGGGGATGATTACTCTGTTGTTTGAGGGTTTTTTTTTCTTTTATTTTTTAATTAGAATTACATTCATCTGTCTCCTTGTGGAATTAATACTATGATTCACTTCAGGAATAGCCATCCTTCAATGGATTTGATGGAACCCAAACACATATTTTGGTGAGGAATGCTTTAATTTCTAGTGGGCTGTAACTCTACGTGGCCAGATGTTACCCTACCAAAATCATGCAGGACAGATGTTTGTCAAAATGATTTGGATTAGAACAGATACACTTCAACCTTCTTATTTCACCAATAGAATTAGGCTGCAGAAAAAGAACTTACACTGATTAAATATTTTCCAAGTAGACCTTTGCACATCAGAAGCAATAGCAATGGTCAGCAGCATTGTCTGATAATCTTTAGTGCCTTAGCAGGGATTAGTGCTGCTCCAGTCACAGAGAAAGAAGTCACAATAACAGGGACATGTGCTGACATGACCCAAGTGCAGATTTTCTGGAAGCTGCACTATTTTTATTTGGGCTCCTTCTGCTCTGTGTGGAAAATGTGTTTATTCCCCAAGTACGACTGTGCTTTAAAAACTGATTGTCAGTGCCATGACTGCGCCCAGAGAACACTAAATGGGAAATGTCCTCAGCAATGCTTCCTTCCCCTGAAACTTGTGCTTTTTTGTGTTGCAGATGTGGCACAGTTGTTTCCTCCCATGTCAGCACAAGCCGTGTCAGGTGTGAGCTCGGTTCCATCCACTGCACCTTTCTGTAGCAACAGATTCCTGTCCCTCACAGCAGCAGCTCAGCTGCTTGTGAGCCAGCACCGACCCCAGCTGACCCTGATCAGCATCACTGCAGCCAGAAAGAAGGAAATAAATAAATAAAAAGAAATAAATTAAATAAATAAACAAATTCACGCTGCAAAGTGGTTTCTCTCTTATTTTTATTTTTTTTTTTCTTATTTTTTCTCCCATGGGATTGGAATTTGTGTTGGAAAGGCATGGGCCAAGTGCAAGTGATGTGCAAGACAAAGCCTTTGAAGAATCAAAACCACACCGAAATTGAGTTTTTACAGTCTTGCCTTTTATGTAAAAGCCATTTAACATGTCTCTAACAGTGTTCTTTAGAGTTTCAGTAGGAATCTATAAAACTTTAAAAACCCAGGCAATCTAATAGAAAATTCTTTATCTGCTGTAAAATTTTTTAGGCTGCTTTCAAATTAGAAATTACTGCCTGCAAATTGAATTTTATAGATATTGTCCATAAGCATGGATTTGAGATCATAATGAAATAAAAGTCACTACCCTTGGATTTCACCAGGGTTGTTGTTCTTTTTTAAATAACTGCAGCAGCACAGAGACTCTTGGTCTAGAATTTAATATGATCAAAAGTAATTTTGCCAAGGAATTCATTCTAACATAAATTTAGGTGAGAATATTCAGATATCTGTATTTTTCCTCAGAGGTTTGAGGAAAAATGGAAATTGTGAACAAAAATCTTAACCTGCAGGAAGCTCTTTCAGGAGATCAGTGTGCAGCTCTCTACAAGAAAAGAGCTGGACACTAAGTTCCCTCAAATATCACTTGGCTAAAGATCTCTAGCCTGCACAATTCTTCAGGGCAGCACTGATCAGTGCATTCCTGCCACAGAATTACAGTGTGAAGTTTTCAAATTAAAACTGTGGAGTAAAACACAGAGCTGGGAAGCCATTCTGAATAATTTTACTTTTTGAACTGTGATCCCAGGCTCTCAGATGAAATAGAATGTGCTGGGTTTGGTCATTTTTTTCCTCTTAATACAATTGCAGCAATAATTGAAAGTGCAGGACTCTGCTCTGAATTTGGAGTCTGAATCTTGAGAGTGTGAAGTGTTTTATGGGAGCAGAGGAGTATAATTTGCTGGCATACAAATTGCTTGGATGCTGTGAGTACTTCAGCTCTTAAAATGGTGTCCTGGATTTTGACATCAATATGACAATTTTAAAGTCATTGCTCACGTTCTGTAGAGCTCATCTGGGCTGCTGTGTTTGCCACTATTATTTGCAAAAAGAGGATGCATTCGTTTAGCCAAATTGCTTTTATTTATTTTTTTTAATTCTATTTTATTTTATTTTTTTGATTTTGTGTTCAACTGCAGTGCCCAGTGCAGTGACTCTGGGTTGGATGAGGCTGTCAGGCAGTGCCTCAGCCATGGAAGGTGAGAGATCCTTGCAGTAAATTTCAGTAGAGATGTCACCAGAACTGTCCCAGTGTCCCAACTGATTTTATTTTATTTTATTTTACAGTTGTCTTACTGGTATATTAACATGTCACCTTTTTTACCCTTAAACACAGCACTTAAATTTTTTAAATTAAAGAAAAAGGATATTAAAAAAAAAATAAGACAGAAAAGTCGATGATGTTGTCAGTGACTGGGGGAATTCACAGGGAAAGGTAAACTCCTGCACCCACAGCCTTGCCCAAATTACCTTTGCTATGCCACTGCTATTTGTTTTCTGGGATAAAATCTGGTTGTTTTGAATTAGAGAAGGTTTTCCTTGGAAAACAAGCCTTTTAATAATAGTGGGCATTTGAAGAATGAAGAAGTTGCAAGGGCAGTTTTGTCTTTTCATTGAGACAGCATTTTTCAATAAAACAATTTGTCAGAATAGTGCTGACCAGCTCTCGTTTCAAGCTCTGCTCTGTTTGATGGAGAACAGGCATTTGGAAACATCCCAAGGTTTTTAATCTCTGATTTACTCTCTATTACTTGTGTCTTGGTTTATTTTAAGATAGGTTTCAATATGCTTAAAGGACATCTCTAGTAGGAGGAAATATGTTAAATGGAGAAGAATACTGAAAGACTGATAATTCTCTTCAGCCCAACCCTTACTGCTTGTGATCTTGGGCAATTTACTTCCTTGTATCTCACAGAACCTACTGATAGAATAATACAGAAGAAACAGCTGTTAAAAGTTCACAAAAAGAGAAAAAGGAATACATTTTACAAATATCCATCTTAATTTTAAATGGAGTCATAATTTGGCTTTTTCTGTGCAGAGTTGAATCAGATTAAGTTCTGCTTTTGCTTCGAACCCAATAATAATTTTTTTCCATGTGGCAAATTCATCAGCTGCCCTCAAATACCTCAGCAGTGATCCCCTGGTTCCTGTAACGTGGAGCAGTTTCCCAGCTGGCAGCAGATGCCCCAGTTCCTGCTCTCACACTGCCTTGCTTTGTACCTGTCCTTCTCCACGTCCTGATCTCTCCTCTGACTCCACAAGTCAGTGACAAAGTGCAGCCTGAGAGACAGAAAACACAGATCCCATCTTCTGGGCAGCAGCTGATCTCTGTTCTGCTACACCTTCAGGAGGTCTTTTGTAGTGTTGCTTTTCCCTGGTCTTAAAATTAAAACCAAAACATGGTTGCTGGGGAAAAGGGGTTTTTACTTCGGGATTTATTTCAGGATCCTTGGGTGCAGCAGGATCCACTTGGTCCAGGTGGAATGCCCTGAAATGCACACCTCACACTGAAATACACACAATTATAGGCCTTGCAAAATTAACATATTTATCAGAGATCCCCCAGGGAGAGGCTGGAGTGAAGCCCTCGTTGTGAGGAACCTTCCCCCTGGCTGGGCCTGGCTGAGGTTCCCAAATGTGTTCTGGAGAGGCCCTTGGTGTCTGGGGCTCCCAGGATGTTTGCTCTCCTGGTTTAACGGTGCCGTGGGGCTGAGCTGAGTTCTCAGCCTTGGGGAGTGACAAGTGTGGGGCTAAAAGCACTAAAAATACACAAAACTCTATAAAAGAGTGCGTAAGAGGGGTATAAAAGAAAAAGCAAAAAAATCATCCTGGCATCAGTAGGAACTGCATAAATATCAATGGACATCTTCCATGTTTAGGGCACAGAATATGAACACAGGCTCCTCAGGGGTGGAAAAGCCACTTTCTCACAGGTTATTTCTAATAGTACAGTGTTCAGCTTAGGTTTTTTGTTTGTTTGCCTGGTTGGTTTGTTGGTTTTTTTTTTGTTTGTTTGTTTGTTTGTTTTTTGTGGGGGTGATAAGACTTTCAGACCTTTGGGGCCATTTTTCTGCTGTTGCTAGCCTGCATTTGCCTTGGCTGTTGGGAGATTTCACACACATGACTGTATAATCATCTTCTCTCAGCAGAGAAAATCGTTGTTTTGTCAGAAGTCCTGACTAGAAATACTTGAACCTACAAGGATTCATTTTCACACTTGGGTAATGATTAGTGTTGACTGCTGAGTTTTCTGACCATTCACTTAACAAGGATTTGTTAGAAAAGTGAAATAAAGCAGTGTAAATCTGCTTCAAAGTTATGCTGCCAAAGTTTTGTCAATATTCATTTGATAAAAAAGCAAAAATAAGTAACTAAAAATTTATTTCATTCTGTTTCTTCTAAAATATGATTTTCTAAAGACTACCATTTTTACATGTGGTACAGTAGACTAAGTTTGATTTCATAGGATTTTAGCAACATCTGCTATGATTTACCTTAAAAAAAAGAAAGAAAAATGGAAATGTGATAGTTCACAATAACATTTCAGTGGTAAATGAGGAAAGCCATCAAATCCCATGTGAATTTTCTTATTCTGGTCCTCAAAAAACCCCAGACTGGACCAGTGCCACTGCTTTTTCCATTTCTGATGGTGAATGGTACAAGAATAACACAAATGGAGAGAGCAAATAAAAGATTTTTTTCCTTGTTTGTCTTCTCAATTTTTTGGATTTCCTTTGAATTTCAAGATAAACAGTTATTATGAAGGTTTTAATTAAATGGGAAGAAATGAAAAGGTCTTGCTTGGATCACAAAGAATCAGAAGGATGGCACTTTTTCCCTGTTCTTGGAATAATCACTTGTTTTCACAATTCTGCCTTTTTTCTGTGGTACTGAATTCACCATATGTTTAGACTAAGCCAGTGACTATTTATTGCTGACAGCAGTGCACCAAGAGGTTTGACTCCAAAGCCGAGCTAGACAAAAATAGTTTTGCTTCTTTTTTTTTTATAAAGACAATGATAATTTATACAGAAATTTAGACTTTATTACATAAAAACAACGTATTAAAATTCTAGCAATTGTAAGGAAATTTTTTTTTTCCAAAAAGTATTAAAATGTTTTCAATCTATAAATCTACTTTCTCATTTCTATTTTGAAATCGTTCATTAAAATTTTGCTCGTCAATTTCTAAGGAAACATTTGGGAAAATTAACTCGAAAAAGTAGAAGAGGAATACAAATTTCAAATAGGAATATATTTAAATGTCAACAAAATCAATGTGTATGAAATGTTTTGGTTTCCATATCTCAACTTTTGTCACTGGAAGTATTTTTTTTTTTCTTGTCTGGAGTATCTATAGGCAAGTGAGGGATGGCAATTTCCATGTTTAGCCACCAAAGACAGAAGGCACAGAACTGGTGCATGTTGGCAGAGTCAATCAGAATTAATTAGACAGACACATCATTTGCAAGTGGAATTAGAATTAATGAGGCAGATTCTCAGAACTGTTATTTTTCAGTGGCTGTGACTTGCTCTTCATCCAGGTGATGATTTCCTCAGGTATTTGATGTGTCCAGCAGAACAAATTCACCCTCAGGGCAGGCAAAATCCTGCAGGGAGCTTTCAACACCAGAGCCTGCCGTGTGTTGGAGCACCTAAGAAAGGTCTGAAGGAAAATGTTTGCCAGCTTTGTGCTGAAATGTGTGACAGATCCGAGAGCACAGACTGACCCTGTTTGTACCTGCTGCCTGTTCTGGAGACGTGGGAGAGTGTGCAAAGCAGGAACCTGTCAGGATTCCCACATGACAGCAAATACACTCCGGGTGGAGGCTAGAAGAATATTAAGATGGCAAAGCTGAGTTTGTAGTGTTACTGTGGCGCTGATTTTAGGGCAGCCACGAGTGCTTCCAGCACCACATTAACCTGTGAAAGCATCAAGCAAGCACGACATGGGTAAATCACAGGCTCCATTCACAATTCATGTGGTGAAAATGGGGATTTCTGCTCTTTTTTCTGTGTTTTTGTTTGACGCTGGCCCTGCAAAAAAACTTTTTCCAGGTGTATAGAGGTTTTAACATGTGAGTCCAAAGTCAGTGTGTGTCTGTTCTGAGGTGCCTTTTGCAACACGAGATTTTTCTGTCACGGTTTCAGTCACACTGCTAGGAAAATACGTGGCCCTCATTCTCCCTCATGGTAATTATTTATGGCATTGTTTTATATCAAAACTGAGCCATGAGTCAAAGCATCATAAAATGGTTGGAAGGGACCTTAAAATTCACCCAGTGCCACCCCCTGCCATGGGCAGGGACAACTTCCACTGTCCCAGGATGATCCAAGCCCTGTCCAGCCTGGCCTTGTGCACTGCCAGGGATCCGGGGGAAGCCACAATTTCTCTGGGAACCTGTGCCAGGTCCTCCCCACCCTCACAGCCAGGAATTTCTCCCTGAAATTTAATCCAAACCTACTCCAAAGTTCAAACTCTCAGTTTGAAGCCGTTCCCCCTTGTTCTGTCACCCTGTGTCCTTGTAAATCTCCATCTCTCTCCATCTTCCCTGTAGGCTCCCTTCAGATGCTGGAAGGCCACAGCATTTGTTGGTTTAAGTTAAAGAACTATTAATATGCATCATCTCTAAAACAAATATTTATATTTTCAACCATTCAAGCAGCAAATAAATGCTGAGAAAATTTCAATATATTTCCTAGCTGGCAGTCAAAGAAGAAAGTGAACCTTTATTGAAATTTAGAAAAGCCACTCCTGAATAGTAATTACTGTAATTGTGTGGCTTCTTTTGGTATGTGTGCTATTAGATTTATTTCTTTTATGTCTGTCCAAATCACAGAACCACAGGATGGGTTGGGTTGGAAGGGACCTTAAGGATCAACCATGAGCAAGGATGATCATTCACTCTCCCAGGCTCCTCAGGACCCCAGCAACCTGGCCTTGAACCCTTCCAGGGATGGGGCAGCCACTTCCCGGAATTTCTTAATGGCTCTTAATTAATCCGTTTTTAAAGTTTTGCACTTCTTCTAGTGATGCCTTAAATGACTACCTAGGAACAGAGCCCAGGCAGGAATAAAGGAATCAAGGAGGGATTGATTGGAAAGGCCTTCAGAGGTACACTCTGGGCTCCAGAGGCTCCTGCCTCAGTGCATCCCAACATGGACAAGGACAGCTCCCGAGTTCTTCACTGTGGACCCTGTGAAGGGAAATTTCTCAGCTTTCTGCTCTGGTTGTGGAATCATGGCCAGAGCTGAAGCTGTGAGAGTTGGAGAAGTATTCCTTCTCATGGCCAAAGCATGAGAAACTGAAGAAAGTTGTTGTAAATAATTTGAAATATTTTGAGAACTCTCTATCTCACTGAAAGTGTTTTTCAGTCTTGTTATCCTAACAAGTTTCTCTGTAATTGACCAATGGTGTGAGAGAGGTGTTCATGTTGGGACCAACGCCTGTGTCCCATGTGCCTTCTAGCAATCTGGGTTAGAAAAATGGAGGATTTTTGTTAATAAATGGCTTTTCACTGAGAAAATCCATGCTGCCTTCTGTCGTCCTTTGGACTCAACTGTGACACTTCCCACTTGGATCTCAGCATCAATTCCCCAAGCAGAAGCCAGGCAAGGATGGAATTTGGCCAAGCTTGCCCCCCTGTCCCCAAGATTGTGGTTTGCAGTTGTTGGGCCTAGGAGGGTCTGGGTGTCCTTGGAGAGCTGGAGAGGCTTTGTTGTGTGTGTGTGAGCATGAGAGAACAGCACTGAACGAGCTCCAGGGAACTGCAGAGTGACACTGGGCAGGGCAGGGCTGGGAACACAGAAAAGTTCAAACCTAAGGCATCACTAGTACTTGCACATTGGATGTCTTGTACCTTGAATGGGAGCTGAATTCCCATTCAGTGGGAGCTGAATTCCTGGTGTTGGCTGATTGTGTTGGGATTACACAAACTGGCCCCTGCCTCTCCCCACACATCTCTGCTCTCTTCATCTTCTGCTCTGAAAACACTGGGAGCAGCTGATAGAGGAATAATCTGAAAAATAGTTTGGAAAAACAACTTTGTAGACTTTCCTCTGGTCTCAGAGAACGGGAAGAGCTAAGAGTGTGATCTCAGCTCCTTTTTAGCTCATTCCCCTTGGGTAGCTGGGCTTTTATAGCAAAGCTGACCTGTTTGTGATGGAAAAGAGAGATAAAAGTTCTTTTGTGTCTTTTCCAAAAGAAATTTGGGCAGGGTCCCTCCCAGCTGTGTGGCCTCCTAGTCTGTGAGCTCATTTCACTGCAGAATTGTTGGAGTTTTGTTTGTGTTAATACATTTTATTCGCTACATTGGTGTATTTTTTTTTTTTTTAATAGCAGTAAATGCTACTCTTTATCAATTAAATTACACACAGTAATTTACAAAACCCTGGCTGTAATTTTGTATATGTCTCTGCAATTAAATTGACTTGGAAAGGTCATCCTCATACTTGAATTTTTGTATGTAAAGAGACTAAATATAGATTAGTAATGAGCCAAGCATTTATTGGCAAAGTTTGTTGTCTTAAGCTAATATTGTACTTAGGTTGTATTAGGCCTCTTCTTGTTAGAAGGATCTGAGACAGCTTGATTTTAAATATTAAAAATAAGATTAAAAATTAAACAGCTTTGCATGTTTTCCTTCCTCAGGGAAACAATTTTTGGTCCACAGAAGTTGCAGGTAACTTCTCAGTTCCCTGTAGGTTTTCAGCATCTCTGTTTCTGTTCCCTTTCTGCCTCACAATGCTCCTTAGTCAAGTTATTTCTCATTAGAAATACTATTTATCCTCTTAAATCTAAAGATAAAGTTCTTAAAAATCCCGCAGATATTCCAGAATCTCCGTTTTCCCCCCAATTAAAGCTGTTTACTTATGAAAAAGTGGATTAAACATAAAAGGTATTTTTGGCCTGACCAAAATTCTCAGTAAGAAAGTAGAAATCCTCATTTAGATGTGCAGTGATCCCCAGATTTACAACAAAAGGAGGCAGGTCAGAGGAGGAAAGTCAAGCAGTCAAAGTTTGAATAAATGCTTGGGAGTTTTTTCTCTGATACATTTTGTCTTCAATACTTTCACTTGTTACTTTCAAGAATTCAGATTTGTTTTTTTTCTTTTTCTGCCTTTAGATTTAAGAAAAGTTACAATAATTAATTAAAAGGTAAGAAAAATGTAATAAAAATAAGGTTTCTTTTGTCATATGTGTGTCATAGTACGATACTGTTTGTTCCACAAGATTTTTAAAAAGTTATTTTTCTAAATGCAGCTCTGCTTACACTTTTACAGAAGGCTCATGACCTTTCCAATATGAAGGTAAAATAAACCTCCTTGCCTACATGTACCAGCATTTTAGTCATTTCAGGATTAAAGTGTTAAACTGATATTATGTGGAATTTGATGTGCTGACTCATTATAGGTTTAATTTTTTAAATAAAATCAAAACTATAAATTAAAAGTTTTGCATAATAAATTATTCTTTGAAGCCAAAGTGGAATTTTTCTTTGCTAATCAGTGGAGATGAAATAATGGGATAATAAAGGCATATCACTGGGGTGTAAATGATTGATTAACAAAGAAAAAAAATAAGAAAATACAGACTTAAAAGTTTTTTTTTTTTTAAATTGAATTGTGAGTTTGAGTGGAAAAGTATTTGAAAGAAGGATGTGGATGAGTTTGTGCATTGATTTTAGGAAGGGGGGGAGTCATAATCCTAATGCTTATGCATAATGAATCTGATTTCTGGTTTAATGATGTTGTTGCACCATTTTAGCAAATTAAATCACCCTGGTGCATAAGGGGTGTGAGGCAACTGTGAGTCACACATTGGTTCTCCTGTCTGGACTGGGACAGAACTGGTGGAAAGGAGATTTTACTGGTAAAGGGAGTGTTTGCAGGGGCCTGCTTCAAAAAGCACCTTTACTCTTGTGGCAGCCTCGTAGCTTTAAAGTTTTTTAAAATTGTGTGAGCTGTACTTTATCCAAAACTGAGTGTTCTTTTGCTTCCTTGTCCTAAACATTTATGTGCAGCAGTTCATTCTGATTCTTTAACTTCCCCTAGCTCCTCACTACACGTTGAGGGCTCACAGCTCAGATCCTCTTTCTGTCTCTTGTAGCAAACTGTGAGATATTCTGGTCAGGACTTGCATTCCCATGAGCATGGAGCTGTTATCCAATAATTATTGACTTCCCCATCTTGAGTGACAAGCCATTGTAATTTCTAATGCTCTGGCACATTTGCAGATTTATTCCTTAAAGATTCCTTTTTTGCTTCTAGCATTTAAACCTCCAGAATGTGCCCCTTGGCAGCCCTGCCAGTGTTGATTACACAGCACACGTAACCAAGGCTGAAGGAGGAAGGATTGCTTTGTCCAGCAGTCGAAGTGACCATTGGGATGAGCTGCCCAAACTGAATCCATTCTGTGCAACACTGAAACTTTTTCATGTGCAGTATTGATTGCATTCCCATTCTGATGAACAAAACTGTGATTGTGCAGTTGAATGACCTTGGAATAAGAGAATCTGCACCATTCCTGCCCTGAAACTGGCATGTTTCTATTGTGGTCCTCAAGCAATACCAGGAGCAAACAGATTGACTTTTCTTTTTCAGTGCTCTGCAAATATAGAGTTTTCTGTTTCAACTTAAATCCTCCTACAGTAAGTTTCAAAATATTTAAAAAAAAAATTAGTTTTCACTTCACAGCCTGATGTGAAATCATTTTTATCAGGTTTTTGTTATAAACGAAAATATAAACTGATATAAATCTAGTTTTCAGGTCCGTTTCTCCCATCTGCTGCCAACCCCGTGCTCCTGCCTTGTGCTGCCCTCTGTTTTGGGCCATTGCATGTTAGAGGGCTCAGGAAGAAATAATTTAAAACCCAACCCTATAGAAAAAGATACCATTTTGGGGCTAATTCAGCTAAAATGGTTTGGCAGGGCTTGTAACAACAATAATAAGGCACAAACAAGGGTTCTGCAATGGCTAAGGAATGGAAAGGGAAATGTCAGCTCTAAGTCTGGCTTAGTGACCGTGGCACAGCCCTCAGAAGACTTCTAGACCTCAGTCCTGTGAAATAGCTGTTGAATGTCCACAAAATAATAATTGGGGTCAATCAGTCTGTGAGTTTGGGCTCTGTCCTTTGTGTGCTCACAGGATGGGAGCAGGTTTGGGCTGTGGCCTGGGTTATCAGCACCTGTACTGCTTCCTGCAAGGATCCTCCTCCATGGGATCTGGGGGAGCTCTGCTCCTCAGCTCAGAGCACTGGGGACAGAAACCTCAGGAGCTGCCTGCTGGTCCCAGTGAGATCCAGGCTGTGCAGGGGCAGAGCTACACTCCTGGCAGGTGAGGTGGCAAAGCTGCCAAATCTGGAAAGCAAAATGAGCTGTGGGTGCCCCTGGATCCCTGGCAGTGCCCAAGGCCAGGCTGGATGGGGCTGGGAGCAGCCTGGGGCAGTGGGAGGTGTCCCTGCCATGGCAGGGATGGCACTGGGTGGGATTTAAGATCCCTTCCAACCCAAACCATTCTGTGATTTTATAAGCGAAAAACAAGGTGATTAAAACTCATTTCCAGGGATATTGATATTGAAATACCCCAATTAAAGTACTGCTGTATCTCTAAAGGGAAAATACTTATGACTGGATGGGATTTAAGGTCCCTTCCAACCCAAACCATTCTGTGATTCTATAAGTTAAAAACAACGTGATTAAAACTCATTTCAATATCAACATTGAAATACCCCAATTAAAGTACTGCTGTACTTTTAAAGGGAGAATATTTATTGCCAGAGAACCACAACCTGCTCATGATGAATGCCCTCAATATTCAGATTCATGCTCTTTCCCAAAAACTGTGGTTTATAGCATTTATGCATTTTATTACAGATTTAAAGACTTACGAAATAAAGTTTAAAAACCCTGAAGAAAACTTTTTAATAAGTTGCACCTGAAAGGCAACCCATTCATAGCTGTCTTTGCAAGTCTTTCTTGTGAAATATGAAAGCCAAATGTTATCTGTTCTGAAGGAACACTGAGCAAGACAAACTATTTGATGTGACACGTTCATGCTTTTCTTGTCAGCCAAAACAGTTTTCACTATTATTCACTGCCCTCTGTATATTGAAGAACATATCTAAAGTAAGCTGAAGGCTCTTGTGTTTTGTGATAGTGTGTTACTGGGAAAATAAAACAGCTACAATTATCTGCTCAACAAATGGAACTTGTCAGCTGGCAGGCACTCAGAGCTGATGCAGATGGCCAGCTCAGGAAAGCTGTCAAGCAGAAGGACTGAAATACAATATATATTTTCTTCATATTCTGTGGATTTTCCAATTTTTTTTTTTTTTTAATGAAGTTCAGAGGGTTTTAGTGCTGTTTCACAGCTCAGGTGTTTTCCCAGCTTCTGGAGGAAAAAAAGAAAAAATTGGGTTTGGGGGAAGAGGTATTTTTGAGATGGTGACAGGTGCCTTGGGTTGGGATGGGATGCAGTGGAGAGGATCTTCACATGCAAGTGTTCCTCTCCTTGGAATAAAAGGACAGGATTTATGTCTGCTATATGTAGAGATTTTCAGAAACATAAAGTTAGAGATTTTGTATCACCCAGGACATGTAACTGTTCTCCTTTTTTGAATGAATGTCCTATTTTCCTCTGCTATGAGTTGCATGTTGGCAACACCTCAGAGAAACACTTTTATTGGAGAGCATTTTTATTGTTTGCTGTTCTGTTTGTTGCTTTATTTCTTACAGGTAATGAAAAATACTCCTTTGGATCTTCTCATTCTTGCAAGGTGTTATCTCTCTGTGCAGTAGAGAGATGTAATAGAGACTGCAAAATATCAGACTGAAATAAAAGGTACAGGAGAGCTGCCTTAGCATAGGGGTTGTTGTACACATTGGAGAAATTTGACTTATTTATTTATTAATATATGTGTTTCTTTACCCTGCAGGGTGATGGTAAAAAGGGAAGTTCTGTCTAAAGAAAATTCAACTCATCTGGAGTGTTTAAGACTCATAGTTAACTGTTAAACTATTTTGGTTTTGTAGCATCAATTTTCAAATTATTCTGGGTTTTGATTGTTTGTGGGGTTTTTTAACTTTTTTTTTTTTTGGTGGTTTTCTTCTGTAGTTGTTTTGTTTGAGTTTTTTTTGGGTTTTGTTTTGTGGGGTTTTTTTGTTTGTTTGTTTGGTTGGTTGTTTTTCTTTTTTTTCTTTTGTTGTTTTTGTGCAATTGATAAAACTCAGAGCGAGGTTTTGTTCAGTTTTGCTCTGTGTTTTAGTTTTGGCTTTTTGTTCTTTTTCCATGGCTGCTGTGCTGGGGCACAAATTCTCTGCTGTTGTTTGAAAACGAAGACATGCCACGAGCACAAAAGGAAATAAATTGAAAACAAGAAGGAGGAGACTCGGAGGTGCCACACTCTGCACTGAGCCTGTGGCATGCGTGGCCAGGAGAGCAGGGTCAGGCAGAATGGACTTTCCAAAGGGATCCTGTGTGAGACACAACTGCTTGGATGTGGGATGTGCAGTCCTTGGCAGTGTCAGGCTCCTCGGGAGGATCCCTGGGGTGGTGACTTGGCAGTGAGTTTTTGAGAAATCTCAGAGAAAGGCTGGAGAAATGCAAAGTTTTGTTAACCTGTCCTGAAATCCATTTCCTAAGGGAACTTTTGTAGTTTCCCAGGTGAAAGCTGTGATGAAAGAATGTAAATAAGAGAAATGTTGATGGTAAGGTGATTGCCTTGACCAGTGAAATGTCTTCCTCTGTCTTGTTATGAATTCCTGACTGAAGCACAGTCAGAGACACACAGACAGACAGACAGACAGAGATGTTCCCTGCAGCTGAACCTGCTGGAGGGAGAAAGATTTGTTCTGTTTTCTTGATATTAATCAATAATCCTTCTGAGAAAATCATGGACATGAGTGGTTTGTGGAAAGGCTCTGGGAAACCAGGGCAGGCTCCTTTCTACAGATCCACCCCCTGGTTGGATCCAGGGAGGTGAATCCTTTGATCTGGAGCGATGAGAAGCCACCCTTGTGCCAGTTTAAACTCACCTGATTGCACCAGCTCTTGTTATTTCCCTTTGCTCTGTGGCACAGCCTTAGTACAAAGCTAAAATGGGAGATTAATACTCACTTTTGTGTCTGTATCCTCTGTTGTTCCCTCTTAAGGAGAAAAGTGTTGAGGAGCCCTTATTTATTTTTAACAGAAATCCTAATTTGCACCGTGGTTTGCTGTAGTTCAAACCACTCTACAGCCCAGGCTGGGGCTGAGGCAGGTTGTACACTGCTTTTTGCTAAACTTCTTACAATGAAAGTAGCTCGAGGCTGTGTCAAAGATTAACCTGCTCCCGGGATTCCAGAGATACAGAGCTGGAAAGGGTGAAAAGCAGCTGCGTTTCTGGTGTGGGTTTTTTCTTCTAATGTCACCATTATCTTTTATATTAAAAGCTTCTAGCACCTGCTGTCTCTAAAAGATCTTTTGATCTTAAATTCTAGGAACGTGGGGGCTTTAAGAACACAGGCTGCCAAAGTGCCACTTATGGGAACTGAAGGGAATTTTACAAACAAAAACAGCAAAAAAAAAAAAAAAAAAAAAAAAATAAAAAAAACAACAACCCCAACAATAACAACNGTAGAGGTGTTGAGTGATCTTGATGGCTTTTGTCTCTATAAAATTTTACCCTGCTTCAAAATATTTACATAAAAATTTATAAACATCCCAAAATTTCTTATTATTTTTATTCAGATGTCACATCCTGTAAGCAAGGACAGTATATAACATGCTTTTACTGAATTTGCAATTCATTGGGTCTTTTTCCTTTATGTGAATGCTGAATGCTGAATTCAGGAAGAATTATAAAGAAATAAAAAAGAGCTTTTCTGCATATAGACTTATCTATCTCTACATGTTCCTTCAAAGATCATGGAATCATAGAATGATTTGGGTTAGAAAGGATCTTAAAATCATCCAGTTCTAACCCATGGCAGGATACAAATACAAGCTTGCTTTAATGGACTGTATATATATATATATCTACACACACTCCCATACATACACTTAATTTTTCTGCAGGTTGATGAAAGTATATATCTATCTATATATATTTATATTTATACATGCATGTGCACACTCTGGTTTTGAAGTGATTGTAGCACCTCCAGTTTAGCTGGGAGTAATATTTTCTGTCACATTGAAAAGCTGAATTGATTTTGTGTTTAAGAGTTGATCCTGAAGGGTCTTTCTTGAACCATGGTGCTGAAATTGGAACACAATTGTTGTCTTCTATAAAGACCTGGGTTTTTTCTCTTTCTAATTTGTCAGGGGCTTCACACCACCCCCACACTCTCCTCTCTTTTCTGCTTAGTTCCATGAGGCTTTTTTTTTGTGTCTGAAAAAACAAATTTTGTCAACTATTGAAGTTGTCCCTCCCTGATTTCTTTACCCATATTATTTGACTCTGTTTTTCTTGCATTTTGACCATTTTAGTCGCTGAGTGCTGACAATGTAACTTTTCTCTGCTCACATTTAATTTGTGTTGAAATGTGGGTGTTGGGGATGTTTGACTTATGTCCCTCCAGATGCATGAGCAGAATTTTCAGTGTGCCATATGGGAGCACAGAAACAGGAGACATGAAGCTTTATTAACCTTTCAACAACAATGTAAGTTGTTATTGTACACTTTTTTTTGTCAAAGCAACCCTAACTACAACATTTTTTACAAGAATGTCCAGTATAAAAGAAGTAATTCCAGACAGTTGTTCACATTTTATTTGTATGACATAATGACCATGACTTTTTACCTCTGGTGGAACATTCTGGGTTTAGCATTGGTCCAATTACCTCAGCAGAAAAAGGAAAACACAAAGCAGAGCAAAAGAAGAACTCCATGAGCAGAGATCCTCTAGAATTTCACCAAAAACCAGACATGTGTACACACACAACACTTACTTGTCTCCCTGTAAGGAAGAGGAAAAACAAGAAAAAGCAAATTGATTTCTTATATAGGATACATGAGATCTTTATTTACTCCACCCCCGTGGTTACTGGAGTGCTTCCCAGAGCCACCATTCAAACTGCACATATTGAATTTGCTCCAGTGGGTCACACATGCAATTGTAAAAACAGAGCCTGACACCTCTTACTTGATTTCCCACTATTATGATGTTGTTGGGCCTTGTTTTACTGCTATCAACATTTTTTTGAACAATAGCTGCATTGGAGAATTTTTAAGTCTATCACAGATTTTCTCCAAAAAGAGAGATTTATAATTTCATTTTAGTCAGCTGTTCAAGTCCTGTCAATTATGCCCAGTGCCTGCCTTTGAAAATGAGGTCCCAGTGCTGAGGTTACCAAGCAGGAGGTTCTGATAAGATTGTTGAAAGCAGAAATTAATATCAAGACTTTGTCCTCCGGGGGTAAAATGTGTCGCACCTGGATTTTGGTGCAACATATTCCTGTCATCATTTTATTATTTGATCCAGTTACTTCAGCTGAACAAAAGACATGAAAAACCCACTGAGGACTCCACAAATGGCCCTTCTACCACAGCCAGAATATCTTTGGAAAGATCTATTTCATTTTGCTTTTGACTGTTTCATTAATAGCTTAAGAACTTGCCAAAAAACAGTCGGACTTTAAAAAAATCTAAAGCCAGGTTTGCAGGTGGCCAATAGGAAATTAATATTTAATATCCAAACAAAGGCTGAAGTGGAGAAATCAATAACCTTTGACAAGTAACTGAAAGTCTACAGAGTCTATTAATTTATGTTGTTGATCACTGTAGTGCCACAAATAAATATGAAGTTCCCTATTAAATATCGATATTATTTTGGGTAATAAGTCATGAGAGATAATTTCCTTGAAAGTTGTTTGTAAAAATAGTAGGAAAATGGAATATTCTGTGTACAGCTGACAGATGCAGTGCCTGCTTTTTGATTTTATTTCTTTATTCTTTCCCTCCCCTCACTGGGACTCACCAGGATGTACAGGATGTCCAGCAGCACAAATCCCAGTGAAAAATATTGATACTGACTGCATTCCAGTGCAGGCAGAGCATGCTGTAAACAATGGTCATCCTTTTTCCCCCACCTCTTTATTAGCTTCTCCCCAGTGCTGACTCTATCAGAGCACTTTTATGCTGGTATCTATAAATTATTGGCACACGCCATTGATCTGATAGTGAGGACAGCAGTGATGTATTTAAATCCCAGCTTTGGTTCAGAAGTGTGTGCTGCATGTTTTTATTGCCAGAACTCCCTTACTGAGAGGCTGAATTCATTAAAAACCCTAGGCAGGAGCCTTCCCCTTTCTCCCTCTGTCCCTGTAGCTATTCCAGCAGAGGTTTTTGTAGGATGTGGTTCAGCTTCAGCAGAAGTTTCCTGACTGCTGTGGGAGCTCCCCAAGCTCTCTGCAGGAGCAGGGCTCCCAGAGAGACCACGGAGACGGGGGTGAGGCAGGAGTGCCACTGCTTCCAGATAATTCTTAGGACTAGGGTTTAAATCTTCACTTTCTCAGCCTAAAGACACTCCCTGAGCAATGTTCAGGTGTTTCTGCTTTGTTTTGAATTCTCTGTTTATATGCTGTGGCAGTGCTGTCCTTTGGCTTTGCTGTTTAATACTTTGCTAATTATCTGGCTTGGAAAGGACTCTAAGGGGTCTGAGGTCAGTGTCTGTAAATGCTCTTAGTTTCTGGCCACAGCTCATTATATGAAGATATTAGAAAGGTTGTCAGACCTTGTCTTTGGCTTTGACACCCGAGGAGAAAACATGCATATAATGTCAAAAGAGTTCCTTTTGACTTTGTGCAGACACACACACAACCTCTCATTGTTATGCTTGAGAAGAAAACTCAAAACACTTCAGTAGTTCAGACATATTATTTTGTCAAGTCCTTACTCTGTCTTGTTGACAGAATACATTTTCTCAAAAGCTGAAATCATTCTGTCAAGGAAACTTATTTTGTGCAATAATCCTGCTTGTTGACAAATGTTCAAAAGGGAAAAAAATGTTCAATTATTCTGGGAATGTTCTGCCTGGTATCTCCAGGTTTATTTATTTTGCCATGGGAAAGAATGGTTATTAGTTTGTAGGTGAACTATCCAGGCCCTGATGTAATGAAAGAAAAAAGTATCTTCCTTATACGTAGGTGAGTGTGCTTTAGGGGAAGGTTTTTTCAAAGAATGTTCAATTTTAGGTCACATTCCAAATGAGTGATCAGCAGTGGAGGACAGGCAGGGTGTGTGTCGAGGGAGGAGAGGAAGGATGAGCAGAACTCAGACATATCTGTCATTTGTGTCAAGCAACACAATGAAAGGGAGACACATTTTCAAGGGGACTCATCTTACTAGCTGCATATTTATATGAGAAAAGCATGAGAATGATAAAAAATATTTGCATTTCTACTTGTCTTTCCTCTATGGCCTCCAAATCACACCAGTTCCACTTTAGGAAGGTGAATTCCTGAGTTTTGTTCTGCTGTTTTGTT
The DNA here is from genome assembly GCA_013400515.1 of Erpornis zantholeuca. NCBI lineage: Eukaryota > Metazoa > Chordata > Aves > Passeriformes > Timaliidae > Erpornis > Erpornis zantholeuca. Next base: position 216,275 of record VZTN01024186.1, read on the forward strand.
TTGTTTTGGTTTATTTTTTCAACTGAAGGAATGCCTAAAACAAGCCTGATTTATTCTGCTGAGGGACAGGAGCAGTGTGAACCTCAATATTAAAATTCAGTGTACTGAACCCTGTGGAAGGATCCTGTGGAAGGATATATATGTAAGGCACCATAAGTGTCACCCTTGCTTTTTGTTTCTGAGTGGCATTGGTGACAAACTTCCACTAATTTTTGTGGGTTAGAAATAATTTTTTGACTCTCAAGGGATCCTTAATGGAATTTAAACTTTTGACTTTTTTTAAAGAACTTCAGAAAAAATCTGTTGGACATTAAAGGATGTCAGGGGGGAAGGTTAACCTTCTTTTGATGGTATTTTATGAACTCTTGTTGAAGCCTTTTGTTTAAAATTTAGTCTAATGAGCATTACTTTAATAACTAACCCTTATAAACTCTCACTGCTTTTAACTGTGTCCTCAGTGATGTTTGTGTTCCTGTGCTCCATTCTTCCTTCAGCTTTCACCAATAAACCTTCACTCACCTGGGCCTGCAAGAACTTATTCCATTGATCTTTGCATGAGCTCAGGTTTCCTTTGTTCTCTGGACTCCTATAAGTAAAATAAAATCTGTGATTTGGTTTTGGATAATGATTCTTGTCCATTAATTGATATCTGGAAAAGTTTTTGTTCTTTAAGAGTGCAGCCATTTTTTATTGTGTTTTGGCTGATTCTATTGTTCCCTGCTGTATTGTCTGCCACATTAGTTTAAACAGAATTGTGGATTTTTTTTTCCTTTTCATACCTTTCATTCATTCTATTGATTTACCAGCCCTTTGTAGTCTTACTGTCAATTGTCTTGATCTCTTTAATTCCTAATATACAGCATTTTTGTCATACATTAAAAAAATATGTCAGTCTATCTGATTTTGCATTCAAAGGAAATTCAGATTTTTGAAATAATAAGCCTTGTGTTAGAACTTATGCTCCTTTGACACCTTTAGATCAAAGAGAAAATCAACAGGGTTTTTAATAGATACTCTTAGATGTAAATCATATTGAAAGACTAAGCAGAAGTAGAACAGTCCTGACTTTTCCTTTCAGAGAGGCAGCCTCTCCATTTATTAGTTTCATCTCACATCTCAGAACAGGTTTCACACCTGAACACGTTCAGCAGAGTATCTGAACAATGCCATGGAGTTTCTACATCTCATGTTCTCACCTACACACGCGAAGTTTGAAGATTTCATTTGTGTGGAACTCACCAGGTATGAGACATTTTTGGGTTCTTTGAGCTGGGGTGAGATTTTACCAGAAACAGGGGCATGAGTGCTACTGACTCACAGTTATGGGTCTGAGGTGTCAGGTAATTCCACTGCAGTCAGCCAGCAGATGCAATGTATGTTTGTGGTGAAGGTTCTGCATCCCTCAATGAGAGAAACTTCCTCTGGAGTTTTCCACTATCCACAGTTTGGATGCACCTGTGCTTTGACATCTCTTCTCCAAACATGCTGTTCTCAAAGCTGGTAATATCTGCTCTGAACTTTCAGTTGCCATGCTCATTTTAATTCAACACTCTTTAGCCTTATGCCCATTTCTCTGATGGGATGAGTTGCTGCTTCTTGTTCCTCTCAAGGTGCTCATAGTGGAGGGAAAGCCTTTATTGCCAGTGGTGTTAATTCGTGTAGTGTATCATTTAGAGGCACCTTGTAGGTTGAAGCCTTCTATTTCTGGTCTGCTCTCCAAAGTAATGAAAGATTAAACTCAAATTAATAATTTAAGAGAATTGCTGTAAAGTTCATTTAGCCAATAGAGTGTCTGTAGAGACACCAGGACAACTTTTCATTATTTGAACTCAAGAAAAACATGAACACACCTAAGTAGTCATAGATTATAATGAATCACCCTAAAATATCATTCTAAGTCATCATAGTGGTTTATCATAAATGTTATCAGTTTATTTTAAACACCTTTAGAAATCACCAGCCTCCCTCACAAGGTGGTTAAATTACAGAGCTGTGGTTCTATGGTGATGCTGGGCAATCTGAAAATGGACATTTCTCAGCTTAATGGTTATGGTGTTGCTGTAGCCCTAAAGCATAATGCTCTATTCATTCTGCTCCTTTCTGCCACTTCATTCTCTAGGAACTTTCCATCAGTGTTTTATTCTTTTTTCTCTGTTAAATCTTATACATTTGATATTATATAGTGTCTTAGGAGAAAGCATTTTCTCCTGAGATGAATGAAATCATAAAATCATCAGGTTAAAAGAAATCTCTAGTCCAGCATCCCACTCCGAGTAAGGTCAGCTAACAATAACTGTTCAGACATTTCAAAGATCAGAGCATGATTTAGGGGTTGTGGTGGTGGCTTTTTGTTGCTGTTGTTGTTTTTTAATTAACTGAACTCTATGGAATACAATGAATTCACTAAAACCACCAAATTGTTATTGCTTATTTGTTGGGTGCATTATGAGATTTAGTTGCAGCTCTGTTTCACACCACTTTTGTGAGTAGTTTTTGGTGAGGCAGACTCATGAGCCAACAAACCCAAATTGGTTGTGGTATTATAAAAACTATTCACCAGCTGTAATCCACTATAGCATTATTAAAAAAGATAAAAACCAGTTGTCTCTCCAAATCTTTTGTTTAACTTGAAGGCATTTTCTATTCTGTGGTAGTTAACATTCTATATGAGACATTAGAATGACATGAGGCATTAGGTAACCCTTAGCAAACAAGGTATTTGCTCAGACAATTTATGAAACCATCTTTTTCTCTTCAGGGGTAAGACACTTCTTTTTCTCAAGTCATAAAAACACACGAAAATTGTGTAAAAGGTTTAACTTAAGACTCGTAGAGCAAGAAAATTTTCTTCTAGGGATTGCATTTTTCTATCAAGCCACAGCAGGTCAGAGTTGCATAATTATAAATTCCCATTAATTCTTGACCTTGCAGAGGGGTCCTGAATCTCCTCATCGTTAGCTGTGAATTGTCACATTTTCTGTAAGTGAGGTCTTTATTATTGCTGGAATTAGGCAAAACTGTGTTTGAATTTTCCTGTTGATGTTTTGCTGACAAGTTGGTTGTTGGTGTGTGCTGTGCAGGGTTTGAAGAGATGCTAAACAAAGACCTAACCAAACCGAGTACCCCAAAACCATTGATCATGTTGGTCAGTGAGAGGAAGTCTTACACTTTTTATCCAAACTCAGCTGTGTTGAAACTTTTAAAGTGGGAAGTGCAGCATCTCTCACATCCTGTCTGGAGGGAATGTGGAGTGTGCTAATGGTGTCTGTCCTCAGCTCCTCACCCAGATCTCTGATTTCCAGACCTCTCCTGGGCCTCTGGTGGCCATGGCTTCTCTGTATTTTGTGCCACAGCTGTGGACTGATCTCTCAGTCAGAGTTCTGGAACTGGCAAATCTCCATTGTCCCTTTCACCTCAACAATATCATTAAAGTGCTGGTTACTCAGAAGGGGAAAGTTGAAGGTGGATGCCATTGCCACAAAAGCCAGGAAGGTCACAGAGGGCTCAGTACTTGACTTCTCATCACAAAATGATGATGTGTCCACTCCTGTGCATGCCTTTATTCCCAATGTCTTTTGATTCATCAAGAAATGGTGGAGGAAACCTACAGGCTGGTACTGTTTTTTATCAGCTCTTCAACTGTTGTATTGAATTTGGAAAAGCACAGCTCCCAACAGCAAGGGATTGCTGCCTGGAGCTGTGTGAGCCACCAGGCTGCAGAGCCTGCAGGTATTCTCCACAAAGGGAGCTGTAATGCTTCAGGCCTCCCATTGCTTCCTCCCATGCCATTCTGGAGTTCTTTCCCCCTGCTCCTGACTGCATTTGAGCTGTGCCATCAGCTGTTAAAGACTGAACAGAAGCCAAGCAGAGCTGCAGATGGAGTTTTGTAAATAACCTGACCAAAGGATTCCTTTCCTTTCTCTTAGCTGGACTCGGCTCAGCCATGCAAAACACAACTGCTTCTCCTTGTCTTCTCCATAACTAATTAATGCACACTGCAATACCTCTGAGGGAAGCCACATGTTTAAAATAATACATCTGAGTCAAAATTTGAGTTTCAGACAAATCATTTTTGGATTCAGACTAAGTTACATGTGTAATACTCCCAGAAACCTGATACAGACAGATTGCAATGTCCTGTCATCCAGGATACCTCATCAGGGCCTCCTCTGACACCAGGAAAAGTTGTAAACCTCCTTTGAGCCATTTCTAGGCTAACTTAAAGATATATTTCACGTTGTGCTTCTTTTTGTCACGCCTAGATTATAAATGTTCACCTCAAATATCTTATAGTATTTCTTCCTTTATAAGGAAAATGTCATTTTCCTGAAAAAAAAAAGATAAGAAAAAAAAAAAGATACAAACTCATTCAAGAAGGGATCTGTTTTCCAAATTGCCAAATATTTTGGCCACCACCTTGAAGCATAATAATTCTAAAGAGTTTGAGTCAGCAGGTGGAGAGTTTAGAATAGCCCTGTATTAAATAGTAAGCAATTTTCAACCATAACTACACTGAACTGCTATTCAGCTGTAATATATGGAAAATAAGTAAAATAATTCACTTTTGTAATACCTGCATTGCATTTTAAAGTTTAACATCTCAGCAGTTTTATGAGAAGGGAGGTATTATATGATAGATCATATACCTTGTGATAATTAGAAGTTGTGCTTAACTCTGCCATTACATCAGCTTTGTTCTTCAGAAGCCTCTTACTCCAAACCTGTGTATTGAATGAAAAAAAAGTCGGGGCTGTTCATATGTCCCTGAGAAAAAGATCCTATGAATCTTGCTGAAAAGATCTTCACAAAAGCAGGAGCAGTTATCAGATGCAGTCTTGGTGGAAATAGTCCCTCATACATTAATGTGAAAAGTAAGCCAATAGTGCAGACACTGTGAGAGGGAGGTTCTGAAAGTGTCAGAGCTCCACCACTCACAAGTAAAAATGTCACTTGGTAAGAAAAAGACCCTGTTTTTCCACATATATATACATATATATATATATAAGTTATTACTTTTATTGTAGCGGCTCCTTTTTTTTTTTCTCTTTCTCTACAATCCTTAATCATAGAATCCTGGAATGGTTTGGGTTGGAAGGGATCTTCAACATCATCTTGTTCCAACCCATGCCATGGGCAGGGACACCTTACACTATCCCAGCTTGCTCCAAGCCCCATCCTGGACACTTCCAAGGGTGGAGCAGACACAACTTCTCTGGGCAACCTCTTCCTGTTCCTTCCCCATAGTGAAGAAAAACTGAAGTGATTAAATTGCGACTTTTAACGGAAAAATTCACCTGAAATAAGACAGATTTTGGTAGAGAAAATAGAACTCATCAGTTGATTCTCATAATTCTCCTGTCAGATTTAATAGAGAATCAGATTTCTGCTGCAGGAGTTTATATGATGATCACAAAGTTGTATTTCACCAGGGCAGTTCAGAAGATGCTGTTCCATATATGTTGTAGGTGACCAAAAGTGATACTGAACTGTTGAAGCAGACTGTCCAGCCCTGGGGCTCTACCAATGAGTTCATTCTTCAAAACTTTCAGAGATTAAAATTTAAGACATGTAAAAAAACCTGTCTATGAAGGTATCATCCAAAAAGCTTCCTCAGCAATTTTTTCTCCTCAATCTACCCCTGGATGTTGTAAAAGAGTAAATAAATTAGGCATATTTATTCTGTTCACTTTGAAGATTTCCGGAGAAATTTGTACAAAGGAAGACACGTTCAAAATAATTTAATGGTGTCTGGATTTCCCTGATGCTGAGCTGCTACAGATGTCATTCCAATGTGTGTGCAAAACAGCTTTCTTGACAGGTGTGCTTTTTTCTCTCACACTGCAAGAAAATGCACATTAGCAAATTAGACAATCTTTGTGTGAAACATCAGACACAATTTGGGGGTTTCTGAGGATGATAAATTTCCTTTTGGTCTAACATCTGCATCTCGTTACTTCAGTAGCTTTTCCTCAGTGATGGAAGCATTGTCTAATGTGCACCTTCTGTCATGTTGATTGGTTCAAATGTTTATTTGGGAGAAGAAAGGATAACCTTTTAGTANTTTAAAATAATACATCTGAGTCAAAATTTGAGTTTCAGACAAATCATTTTTGGATTCAGACTAAGTTACATGTGTAATACTCCCAGAAACCTGATACAGACAGATTGCAATGTCCTGTCATCCAGGATACCTCATCAGGGCCTCCTCTGACACCAGGAAAAGTTGTAAACCTCCTTTGAGCCATTTCTAGGCTAACTTAAAGATATATTTCACGTTGTGCTTCTTTTTGTCACGCCTAGATTATAAATGTTCACCTCAAATATCTTATAGTATTTCTTCCTTTATAAGGAAAATGTCATTTTCCTGAAAAAAAAAAGATAAGAAAAAAAAAAAGATACAAACTCATTCAAGAAGGGATCTGTTTTCCAAATTGCCAAATATTTTGGCCACCACCTTGAAGCATAATAATTCTAAAGAGTTTGAGTCAGCAGGTGGAGAGTTTAGAATAGCCCTGTATTAAATAGTAAGCAATTTTCAACCATAACTACACTGAACTGCTATTCAGCTGTAATATATGGAAAATAAGTAAAATAATTCACTTTTGTAATACCTGCATTGCATTTTAAAGTTTAACATCTCAGCAGTTTTATGAGAAGGGAGGTATTATATGATAGATCATATACCTTGTGATAATTAGAAGTTGTGCTTAACTCTGCCATTACATCAGCTTTGTTCTTCAGAAGCCTCTTACTCCAAACCTGTGTATTGAATGAAAAAAAAGTCGGGGCTGTTCATATGTCCCTGAGAAAAAGATCCTATGAATCTTGCTGAAAAGATCTTCACAAAAGCAGGAGCAGTTATCAGATGCAGTCTTGGTGGAAATAGTCCCTCATACATTAATGTGAAAAGTAAGCCAATAGTGCAGACACTGTGAGAGGGAGGTTCTGAAAGTGTCAGAGCTCCACCACTCACAAGTAAAAATGTCACTTGGTAAGAAAAAGACCCTGTTTTTCCACATATATATACATATATATATATATAAGTTATTACTTTTATTGTAGCGGCTCCTTTTTTTTTTTCTCTTTCTCTACAATCCTTAATCATAGAATCCTGGAATGGTTTGGGTTGGAAGGGATCTTCAACATCATCTTGTTCCAACCCATGCCATGGGCAGGGACACCTTACACTATCCCAGCTTGCTCCAAGCCCCATCCTGGACACTTCCAAGGGTGGAGCAGACACAACTTCTCTGGGCAACCTCTTCCTGTTCCTTCCCCATAGTGAAGAAAAACTGAAGTGATTAAATTGCGACTTTTAACGGAAAAATTCACCTGAAATAAGACAGATTTTGGTAGAGAAAATAGAACTCATCAGTTGATTCTCATAATTCTCCTGTCAGATTTAATAGAGAATCAGATTTCTGCTGCAGGAGTTTATATGATGATCACAAAGTTGTATTTCACCAGGGCAGTTCAGAAGATGCTGTTCCATATATGTTGTAGGTGACCAAAAGTGATACTGAACTGTTGAAGCAGACTGTCCAGCCCTGGGGCTCTACCAATGAGTTCATTCTTCAAAACTTTCAGAGATTAAAATTTAAGACATGTAAAAAAACCTGTCTATGAAGGTATCATCCAAAAAGCTTCCTCAGCAATTTTTTCTCCTCAATCTACCCCTGGATGTTGTAAAAGAGTAAATAAATTAGGCATATTTATTCTGTTCACTTTGAAGATTTCCGGAGAAATTTGTACAAAGGAAGACACGTTCAAAATAATTTAATGGTGTCTGGATTTCCCTGATGCTGAGCTGCTACAGATGTCATTCCAATGTGTGTGCAAAACAGCTTTCTTGACAGGTGTGCTTTTTTCTCTCACACTGCAAGAAAATGCACATTAGCAAATTAGACAATCTTTGTGTGAAACATCAGACACAATTTGGGGGTTTCTGAGGATGATAAATTTCCTTTTGGTCTAACATCTGCATCTCGTTACTTCAGTAGCTTTTCCTCAGTGATGGAAGCATTGTCTAATGTGCACCTTCTGTCATGTTGATTGGTTCAAATGTTTATTTGGGAGAAGAAAGGATAACCTTTTAGTACTATATTTCTGCAGCTTGAATCTTTTATGGTATTGCCTGGATAGGAAGAAAAAGTGTTTTTAAATTCTGGGGAGCAGATGGTTCTAAAAACTTGTAGGGAATACTCTTTTCCACCAATTTTAGGCCAAGTGCAGGGATTTATGCCTGGTGGTGTAAAATGAACTCGGGTAAAAAAAGGAAGAGCCAAATGCCAATAAGATATTTCCCAGATATTTCCAGGTGAGTCTGTGCCAGGGGAGGTTTAGGCTGGATCAGGAACAGGCTCTTCCCCCAGAGGGGTTTGGGCACTGAACAGGCTCCCAGGGAATGGTCACTGAGCTCCTGGTGGAATTGTTGGGCTTGTCCTGAGCAGGGCTGGAGGCTGGATTTTGATGATTCTTGTGAATCTCTTGCAACTTAGGCTGCTCTGTGATTCTGTGGAATACATTTTATGTCATGGGACTGCTTCAGTGTCAGCCAAAAGTGTCACTCCTTTGGCTTTTTGGCAAGTTGCAGATTTACTTCTTTGAATCCAGAGCTCTATTCTCACAATTCCCATGGATTCCCTTTGAACTTTGTGTGGTTTATCCTCCACTTTCCATTTTTTCCTGAGGAATTTTGTATCCCCTGCTCCTGTCCTAGTGGTTAAAGTATGATGTTCTGTGTGATCAGCCAGTACAAAGCACTGCCCTGAGAACGTTGACCTAATTTTTGATTGGCAGTATTGGAGCTAATATCAATTATGGTGGGAATTATCAGAAGAAGAGCTGGCTGAGTGATTGTGGGCATGTTTTAGAAAGGCCATCAGCTTTTAATGCCAAGTAACAGCATGGTCATGAGTGACTAAAAACATTTAAATGCAACTTCTGACAGGATGGTAATTTCAGATAGAGGCCTTCTGAAGGAAATAAACCTGAAATTAGGTGATGGTCCCGTTGGTTTTATTGATTGATTTAACACTTTTGGAAGCTTCCAATGTACCAAAAAGCATCACAAGCTCCAACTCTGGCATTCATTTAACTTCTGTCACCATTGCAGTGTTGGCATTGCAGGACTGGCACAAAAAGACACAACTTCAACACTGGGAGTAGGAGAATGAAACAAATGGAAATGCTTTCATCAGTTAGAGCAGAAGGGGTGTTCTTGGTGAGGGTGAGGGTGGTGAGTTCATTAGTATTTATTTGTTTTATATGAATTGGAAAGAGACCAAATAGTGAATCAGGATGACAGCAGAATTTTCCTCTCCTCCCAAACAAGCAATGCAGCCTCTCCAAAAGTGGAGGAATGTCCTTGCTTGTTTAGCCAGAAAAAAAAGAAAATTTATAAAAAAATTTATTTAAAAAATCTATGTTAAAAATAGCACTTTAAATAAATGGAATCACCAAGACATTACAATTCAGACCTGAAGATGAGGCCCTGATCCTCCTCACTTTGGTTCATTCTATGCTTACAGAGAAGCTAATCCTGTGCCTAATCACAGCCTTGATTAAAGACATTGCTATTTCGATAAAGCTTTCAAATATGATTTTCCCAACTGGCCAAAGCCTTGTGATAGGTGAGAGGACAGCAGGCTTCAGTTCAGGTTCAAACCCATTACTCACATTTAAAGTTTCACTTGTGGAAGTGCCAGGACTACTGAGAGCTCACACTTTAATATGATTGCAAGGGGCTGGATTGAGCTGTTCCACAGAACACCAAACCCAAGTGTTCATAGATATTTCATCTAGCAAAGGGGTGGGCAGGTTTACTCTTTAGATAGAAGGGCTTCCCAATCTGGAATATAATTTAGTCTGTAGCAGCTCCAGGAATGGTTATTTCCTCGTAGGCTAATCTTTAAACATCTTCCAGTAAAAGACATTTGATAGTTAAATATTAATGGTGGCATAGAAGAACGGAGATGATAAGGCAGTAAAATATGTGGGAGTGACATGGGAGAATAGCATGGGATTAATTCTGAGAATGTTATGATCAGGCTAATGCTGCCTGCAATATTCTCGCTGTATCCCTTTTATTTAATTTTTAATAATTTATTTTTCATTTAGATAAAATAAAAGTCGGATCACAATAAGATATTGTATGAGGGTTTGTGTTGCTGGTATTTTATAAATAGTGTCAAAAGTGATAGTGATATTTTGATGAAAAATGTAAGCCTGAAAATATGACTTTAGCAGTAAAGGTAAATTTAGAAAGTATTACATTTGTAATAGCAGCTTACATTTAATTTTGTAAGTTGAAACAAAAGAAATACAAGTAAAAAAAACCCAGCGAAGTCATAATACAAAAAAATTAATTTTTTTTTATTAAAGGAAAAAGTCTAAGTTAGTTTTTCCAAAGCTATCCCCCAGTTTAAAACATGAAATGAAATATTTGTTTATGTAAGATGCAAAGACTGATGGCTGTGAGCAGCTAGGTAATAGATTATGCAGCCAGAAGGGAGTATTGTTGTCAGCCAGTCTGACTTCATGAATTAATTTTTGTTTGTATTGGTGCAGATCTTAGAGAATAAAAAAAAAAAAAAGAAACCAACGCATTTTTAAGATGATTAGTGTTGAAAAATCTTCTGTTTGCCCCTATGCTGGCACTGTTACAAAATTGAACCTTCTCTTTGACTGTTTTTAATTTATCTTCCAGCCATTTAATCTCATATTTCTGTCTGGTAGACTGAGCCAATTGCCAAATTTTTCATCTCCAGAGCAAGAGCTGATCTCAAAGTCTTGACCTTAAGCTTTTTGATAAATAAAGCGTGGTGAGCTATGTCCTCCTATGCATATTGTCCTGACATTTAACCATTTTCATGGCATACATCTGTACCCTCTTGTGCTTAAGTTTTGTTTTAATGGCTGGGGAGAACATATTCTGGACAGCTTTGCTTACTTCTCTTTTTTTGCCTGTTTTTTGTGAGTATCAGACCTCTTGCATTGCTGAAATCTCCCATCCTGGCTGATCATCCCCTGGAATTTTATCCCCTGGAATTGCAATGGCTTTGTCAAGAGCCATTGCTTGGCAGGACAATCTCTGTTGAGGTACAGTCATCATCCTCAGGATCTCCTGGAGGTGTGATTGTCTTTGGCTGCCTCACAGGAAACATCACATAACTGTGAGCACCTTCCCGAGCTCTCCAGGCTGCTCTGCTTTCAGGGCCTGCCCACTCATAAATAAAAATCTCAGTGCTTTTTATCCCTGTGGATCTGTGACATTTACCAGAGAGCAGATTAGGTCCTTTTTTCCCAATTAAGCAAATAGTGACAATTTTATTTCTGCAGCTGTGGTTGAAGACTCTTTAATTACTTACCTTTATTCAACCTAGCTCATGCTTTCTTTACTTTGCCTTGTTCTTTTTATTTGCTTAAAATATGCAGGATCAATTATATTTCCGTAAAATTAATGCTCCTGTGGGTTGCACATCAGCTATTTCCTAACTCAGTTTGGGATCAGGTTTTATGGGATGTGGATCTTTTGTGTCTGAAATGTCTCTCACACCAAGAGATCTACAGCAACCCAGCAGAACGTGAGGGAATGCAAACTGTTACCCATGGACAGGGATTTATGTACCTGCAGCTATTTTTAGCATTTTAACAAGCTCAGTTTAGGATCTTTCCCTGTTGAAATTAATTGGAAATGGCAGGCAGTCATCACAGGTGAGGTGGTCAGAGAGAAACACCTTCATTCAGGAAAGAACTCATTTATATTTTGTCTGTGCCCACGCTGCCTAATGAAATTCCTGGTGGACTGGATGATAAATATGTCTATCTCACTCCTTCAATTTGATTAGGCTCTGTTGTTGCTGTTGGATTTGGTGTGATTAGATATCTTTTGTGAACTTTTTAGAATCAGACCTTATTCTCTTACTTCTACCAGGCCTTTACAGGTGTTTTATTAGAATAAAATTAAAATACTTCAGAAAGATGGGATTCTTAGTGGTTTTTAATGGCTTTCAGATGATTTGTATATTTTTGACATTTCTTTCCCTTTGTTAAGACTTATTTAGAATATAATCAGAATTTTTTTCTCTTCTACCGAAGTAAGTACTAGACTATTTGCAGTTCACTTTTTGCACAAAACATTTCCTTTGTTCTGAATCACTCAGCAATTTGGGCTTTAATAATCTGGATGTAACTTCCACTGTTTCTCTGTGTTTGTGGTGCCTCAGCCTAAGGGGAGCTGACAGCTTTTCCAATGTGCCCCTGGTTCTTGGGTTTAGGCATAAATCCTTCTTCCTTCAACTTCTTCTCTGTTCTGGACCTTGTTCCCAGCTGAATTCCAGGGATGTGCTGCTGGTTTTGGTGCTGTTGTTGTTGCAGTGACACCCCAGGGTCAGACATTGCCACAGTTCATTACCAGAGGCCAAAGGACCCCTTTGGAATGGGAGGAGAAGGCAAATAAATTACAGCTCTTGCAAGGCACTCTGACTGCTTGTCAAGAGAGGTTAATGCTAAATTGAATTGTAATGAAGTGCTTTGATTTGGGAGTGGTTAAATTTTGAATTAAAAAGTCAAAGTTTTACAGAAGTTGGGAGTGGGCCTTTTTTATCTGTTCAGAGCTGTGTATTTGGCATTTGCTGTTAAACAGCAATGCTGAAAATACCTTGACACAGCTTCTTGATCAACCTGTTTCACTTGAAAACAACTTCTGATTTAAAAATAATTAAATTGAGAGACTCTTTTTACTGACTAGGTTCTTATTCAATTAGTTTATACGTACAGTCTGATATTTGGAATATTAGTGAAATACAGAAAGCAGTTCTAGCTCTGAAGTAGCATAATTTTAATTATATCTGACACAGGGCCCCTTTGAAGCTTTTCCATTGATTTATTTTTTGAAGTTGATATCAATCCAGATTGTGTACTGCAAATATATTCCAAAAGGAAGTCATGCTGCTAGTGTGTGCATTGGAGCTCACAGAGGACACTGAAACTGTGAGGTTTTGTTTGAAATGGTGTTAATACAAACCTTGAAAATGACCATTCCCCCCCCCAAAAAAAAAACCCCAAACCAATAAAGTTCTCTTGTTAAGTAACCTTCATTTCACTGCTATGATCATGTAACTAATTAAAAAAAGATATATTTCAGAGTGAATAAAGGAAGGTAGAAAGAACCTTAAACATGTTGGAAAACAGTGATAGCTGCTCACTGTTTTGCAACTTTTTATTTCGTTTAATCATTGTGCACAAACCAAGTAGAATTTGGCACTGAGCATCGAAAGCTCATTCTTAGTGATACATCATTGTCTTTAGAAAGTTCTCAAGACAATTCTACAGGGAAATTGGCCCAATTCTGAACCTTCAAAGGTAGATCCTCTGAGCAGAGAGTCCAGAGCCCCTTCTGCACACAGGCAGGGCATTATTGGAGCAAAGAGCTGGGAGAGATCCACGCTCTGTCCCTCAGGCTGTGTTCCTCCAGCCTGGAGCTGCAGAGCTGTGTCACTGTCACTGCTGTGCTGATGGTGATGCCTTAAAAGGCTACCTAGAAACAGAGAGCAGACAGGAATAAAGGAATAAAGGTGGGATTGATTTGAAAGCCTTCAGGTGCACACTTCGGGGTCCAGAGGTTCTGCCTTGGTGGATTCTAAAATGGACACCAGTCACGAGTGCTTCACACTTTTATAACAATATCAATTCACTAACTAGAACTCAGCCAATGATGTGATTTCCTCCAGCTTGCCTCCCTCTTCTCAAGATGAAGGTTTACAGTTCTTGTTTCGGGATGTCCTTGGAGGGCAAGTGAGAGGTTTTGTTATGTCTATCTTCACACAGAGAACAGCATAAGAGAACAGCATTTAACAGGCCACAGTTATTTAACTATTTAACTAGCAGTACAGGATTTGAAAAATGTAAAAGTTCAAACCTAAGGCATCAATGGGGCTGGTGTACAAACAGAGTCCTTCCAGGGTCAGCCTCTGGCTGATAGCAGATGGTTAAGGTTAAGATAGATTCAGGTTAAGTCTATCACTATTATCACTAAATTTTGTTATTTTAGTGCCTTTCCTACCTATACTCTGTGATTTTTTTTCTTTCTTTTAGAGTTTCACAGCATATAGAGGTGCACTCAAAATTCTGTAGGCTGATAAATAAACTGTCAGTAAACAAACTGAAATGCAATTCAAATAAAATCTTTATGGTCCTGACCCCTTGCCTTCTTTTCAGGTCTCATATTAGACTTTTGCTTTACTAGAAAAAAAAACCACCAGGATACTTTCCATAGAGTTTATTTGATTTCTTGAACTGACCTGAGTGGCAAAGTAAGATTTTAATATTTAATAGTTGGAAGAGGTGCACAACCAGGGAAAAAAAATAAAATATGTGTTCGAAGCTGCTCTGAAGCTTCTTGCGAAGTATATTTATGGTTGGTTGCTGTAATAGAATTTTAAATCTAGGAGGAATAAGACCACTGCTGTGGATAGCAGAGAGTTGCCAATGGGAAACAAAAAACTTTGCATCACTTTCTAACTCACTGCAGCTGGTTTGCAGTTAAAAGATTTTGGTTTTCATTGAAATGGAAATCTATTTCTTCCTTCAGCTTGCGTTTAAGAAACATGCAAAGTGTGGAGTTACTGGGTTGAGGGTGAGATGCTGGAGCATTTTGCAATCACAGTTGGTATTTCTGTGGAGTGAGTAATCAGGGAAGCACTTATTAAATTACCATTTCCACCAAATGTGACCCAGCCATGGGAGGCAGCAGCTTTGCCTCTCCTGACACATCTTGTTCCTCTGGCAAGCTGCAGCCTTGGGGACATGAAAATGTCCCAGCCAAGGGGGACAGCAGCACAACCACATCCTGGGGCACGAGAAGCTCCCAGCTTTCTCCCTTTTACACAGAAATATCTTACTGGAATTAAGGCTGAGCTGGTAATTATGCTGCTAATACCTGAGACAGCACATAATTCCTCTCTGAAAGCTCCTCCACTATGCCAAGTGGCTGCAAAATGCACTTGTGTTCTTACATAAGCTCAATTTCATTTTCCTCTGAAAGGTATCTGACTACCACATCAATTCAGCTCCTTAAAAATACCTTGTATTTGTTATTCCCACCCTGGTGGAATGTAGGTATAACAGAGCTGTATGAGAAATAGGTAGTGACTGGTGTGTGCTGAGTCTCCTGATTTACAGAGAGGTTTCTGCACTGGGACAGGGCTTTCACCCAGCCAAGCTCTGCAAGCCAGGAGCCTCCCAGCCCCATCCACTGATCCATCTGTGGATCTGATCCATCAGCTCTGCCAGCCCTGCCCCTTTCAGCAGGACATGCTCTGGAGAAGGTGCTGCACAGGCAGGGCCTCTCTAGAGCTGAGCTTTGAACAGTGACCGTGGCAGAGCTGGTCCCAAGGGGGACTCTTCCCTCCCTTTGGGTCCAGGTGAGCCCTTCCATATTCCTGAATTGGTGTGAAATTACTGTGACTCAGTTGTGGTTTTGTTTGCAGTGATTGCATCAATTCTGATTTTAGGTTTGGAGTTATTTTTCCAAGCCAGAACTGTGCTTTTGTTGCTATATATGAAAGCAATTTTTTTGGTAGCTTACTGTATTAACTTCCTCCTACAGAATGCAAAGATCAACAAAGAGGAATAATGAATTTAGACTTGCACAACCATTTGAACAAATCCAAGCAGTTCTGGTGACACTAGCATTTAACATCAGTCCTTTCCAGCTGCATTGCTCTTGTAAATATTTCCTCATTGGAAGCACCATATGATTCTCTAGGAAAAATACCAGTCTCCTGAGGTTTTGCTCATTTAAATTCAGAATCAGATGGCATCAGGCAGAAAATAAGTCATCCCCTTATCCTATTCTTATTCTGACATTTCAGAAAAGGAACTTTCTTCTAGGGTGTAGCCCTTTATGAACTTAAATAAGAAGCACAGCCTAAGGTAACATCCGCTTTTCACTTTACATAAAACAGAAATTTGCTTGTGGAGGATGATATTGCTGTTGAAGGCTCATATTTAAAATGTTACTGTCTTAAAGGTTTCGTAACCTTAAAAGTAAGCTGTAAACAAGCTTTAAAGTGTGAGTCCCTACAAAACTCCAGGTCAGGATTTAGCCAAGCTGGGATGTGAGTTTTAATTGGAAATTGGCTGAAATTGAAACCGCAGAACATTAAAATGTCATAATTATTAAGAAGAGATATTTCTGAAATTTTGCACCACTAATCAGTTAGATGACTTGAAATGGCAAAAGAGCTCCCCAGAGAGATGCCTGGATATGCTGGAATGCCCTGTGGAGGTCTTTGTCCCCTGCCTGAAGGTGGGTAGGGTTGGGGAGAAAGTGGGACAATTCCCACACTAAATCCAAGTCCCAGAATTATTGTCCATATTGTTCCTTTCCAGACGTGCAGGCAGACTTTTCCTGATGTCCAGAGAAAGGAGGAAGGCAGATGTTGAAGGCTCTTTGCATTAAGTGGAAAACCACATCTGTGCACAACCTGTTTGCAGCTGCAGGGTCTTCTGCAGGGCTTGGGTGCCTGAGTCCCTTATCCACATGGGCTCTCACTCTGAGAAATGATAATAATTCTATTATAAATCCTACCCCAGCAGAATTCCCAGTGAATTGCTGTTCATGTCAACCATTTCCATAATAATCATAGGGGATATCGGGGATAGCTTTTTCTTTTATCTAGAAACAATTTAATCATGAAGTGATTGTCCCCAGAGGAAGCTGCATGACCATTGTGCCATTGCCATATTTAGGGGTGGAGAAGTTGCAGATCTTGAGAGCTTTGAAGGATGTGTGTGAGATTTTGCTTAATTCTGTATAAGTATTAGAAGAGTTACTATACAGAATTTTGTCATAACTTGCTTCATTTGATTCTGACAATTCAAAATTAATATATAATTGCAATTTAAAATTTTAACTTTATCAATTTTAACAGTGTTCAAATTTGACATTATGCTTAGAGAATATCTGCTGCATTTTGTTTATCATGTTAATTTTGGGAATGGAAATAGCAAAAATTATCAAGGTTCTAAATCCCTAAGTCTACCTTTTGGTTCTGTGTTTGAAAGACATCTTTATGAGAACAAGTACACACATGTCAGAAAAGACACAGCTTCATTTCCATGCTGTAATTCTTGTCTTTAATGATATCTGACTACTAATGATCTCCAAATTAATTTCCTGTGCAGGACAGTACACAGGGACACCTAAGGCATTATTTCCTTAAACTATTGTGTTTATTTCTTCTCTGAGGTCATACATTTTTTCCTTGTCTACTGAGAGCTGCTGAGTGCTGTTACAAATCAGATATATGTTGTTTCTTTAAATAAACAAATGTAAATCACGCACTAAAATCACATTAAATGCATCAGCAGCACGTCCTGGGTGTTATTTCTCATGATGCTGTTCTGTGTACGTTGTATTATGCAGAGAACTTTGACACCAGACTTTGATCTGCCTTAAGTGGAGCACATTCGTGGGATCCTGGATGGCTGCGAGTGCTGCTCGGAGACATCCTCGTACAAGACATCTCCGTGTTTGCCTGGGAGACAAAATGCACTGCTTGCATTCCTGTCTTTCACTCTTGTCTGCTCCTCATGCAGAGTCTCATCTGCCTCCCGTGCTCTGTTGTTTACTCACTGAAAGCAGCAGTGATGGATAAATGTTATTTAAGGAAAAATATACTCTGTAAGTGGAGAGGGTCTATAGGTTGTCCCAGTTTAAACTCAGATTTTTGTTAGTACATATGGCTCAGTTTTTGTGTTGTGCACTTTGAAGGACACGCTCAAGGTCTACAACATTACCCAGACAGAACACACTCAGTTACAGGCCAAATGTAGGAATTATTGACCCTAGCTGCTGCATGCAGTCTACAGTTACCTTCATTTTAACTATTCTTACTTTGTAGGATTGGCACAATAAAAGGCCCTGCCTCGTGGGCTTCTGTAGTCTAGAGGCTCTTCTATGCTTTTGCTTGGTCTCATGTCCATTCCTGAGGCAAATGAAACAGAATAAACTTCAGATAAAAGATGCCTCTCATTCTCATAATGAAATAACAGAGATTAAAATGCTGGGAGAGGCTGAGTTGGTTCTTTTTTTTCCTCAGGTTGAGAGAGAGGAGCATTCTCTCTGTGCCTGCTCTGGCCACAGAGGTGGGGGGACATTGGGCATGCTGCTCTCCCATTTCTGCTGCAGGTGATGCCTTGAATGGCTCCCTAGGAACAGAGAGCAGCCAGGAATCAAGGAATCAAGGAGGGATTGGTTGGAAAGGCCTTCAGAGGTACACTCTGGCCTCCAGAGGCTCCTGCCTCAGTGCATCCCAACATGGACAAGGACAGCTCCCGAGTTCTTCCCACTTGGATCTCAGCATCAATTCCCCAAGCAGGAGCCAGGCAAGGATGGAATTTGCCCAAGCTTGCCCCCCTGTCCCCAAGATTGTGGTTTGCAGTTGTTGGGCCTAGGAGGGTCTGGGTGTCCTTGGAGAGCTGGAGAGGCTTTGTTGTGTGTGTGTGAGCATGAGAGAACAGCACTGAACGAGCTCCAGGGAACTGCAGAGTGACACTGGGCAGGGCAGGGTTGGGAACATAGAAAAGTTCAAACCTAAGGCATCACAGGGATTTACCTGTAGGAATCTGCTCCATGAGTCATGGCACCAGGAAAAACTTCTGGCAGTGGTCATGCTGTGGTTGGAGGAGAGCAGGGAGAGGCTTTGTTCAGCTCCCAGCTCTGAGAGTTCCATTCACAGAGGGCATTTCAGTGTTCCTCTGTCCTTTTATCTTTGTTTGGTAAATGGACAGATGTGGTTTGCTCAATTTTTATTCCAGAAAAGCTTTTTGTGGATTGTCAGCCACAAGTCTCAGGGCTTTCTTTCTCAGTGCTGGAATTGCAGCTTGTCATGCTGGTGAAAGGAGGATGTCTCTCAGGAAGTCAGGAAAGGCTGCTGATAATCAGCCACGTCCTCCTTCCCATTCAGAACTGTAATTCAGTGTCAATGTGCTTTCATTTCACTTCACCACCTTCTGTCTTTGATATCTGAAAATTCTTTAAGTAATTTTAAGTTTTTTCCTCAAATTCTAAAATAGTTTTTTTCACATAATTAGAGCAGAAGCCCAACCTTCAGTTCAGGAATCTTAATTGCAAAGCAAAGCCCACTTTTTTAATATTTTGCTACAAGAAAGAGACAGTTCTGATAGTTTAATATCACACTGTCTTTCACAGTGTCTTTCCTCACATGAGGCTAGAAGACAAAAATTAATCCACTAAAAATAGTAAGCTATTCTGGAATTTAACAAACTCCAAAATGACGTGGTCAAATGTCAACAGTGTTTCTCATCTGTTGTTTATCTCTTGAAATTAAGGATAGCTGAATTAAGCAGGCTTTAAATACAAGTTATTTAAGGCCACTGGACATCCAACTACTCTAGCATGGCCACCAGCATCCAGGGTTCTAGATTATATCATATTTCTTCTTATATCTGTTTTGTAACTTAATAATGACATGTTTGTTTTCAGAGTGAGGGCACCTGCCCATCTTTTGTGGATGGCATTTATAGGAGCCATGTGCAGGTACCTCAAAAGGTGCCCAAGGAGCTAAACTCTTTTCCCTGTAAATCTGGGAATGCCTCTCTTTTCACCAGCTCCTGATGGGAAAACTTGTGATTGTCAATTGGCCAAAGGTGACCTTTGCTCTATAAACTGACCCTGATGGATTAGGAAATGTGAGTGCTGGTCAGCTGTGATCTTTTGCCTTCCTGTGTCTGATAGAACACACTTATTAACTCCATTCTTCTCTTTGGCAATTCCTTAAAATATGTAATTTATGCCGTGAGTAAGAGTTGTAATTAGACCCTCCACCTAGTTACTGTCAAAAACAAAGGATGCACCTGACCCTCTCTCATTAGTATTTGCACAAAGTGAATTGTTCTCCTCAGTTCTCGTTCATTATTATTTAACCATTAATCCCAGAAGTTTATAGGCTGCTGTTACGATGATGATTATTTTTCTGGTTGGTGTCCAAGGGGTCATTTTGAAAGAGGCTTGTTGCAGAGGATGTAGATTTGCAGGAGCATTTAATGTGCTTTGCTTCCAGTCTTTCTCTGGCTGGGCAGGCGGCCAGGAACTGTCTGAGGTTTGCTTTGTAAGTCCTGAATCACTAATGCAAAGGCAGGGGAAGTACAGAGCTATCATACCCATCTGTCCAATATTACTGCACATGGAACTGGCCCTATTGAACATATTGAATTAATTCCACTGCAGCGTTGCCCATCAAATTACTTGACTCTTTACATCACCCTTTTTTTGCTCCCTAATGCAAAACATCCATTTTATTTGACAAGGCCTCCTTTGGCTTTGGCCTAAACAGAGGACGGGGATGATCTTGGCTCACTTCACTCTAAATAATCGTTCTTTAATTACACTAGAGGTGGTATCATCTGCAGTAATTACTGAAAAGATGTCAGCTCTCAGATAATGGAGTAAAACATTAATGGGACTGAGCTGGCCCAGACACTGGCTCACAGAAACCAGCCACTGGTGCCTTGGCATCACTCTTAGCCTCGTTAAGGTTTCAGCACCTGACTGAGGACCTTTCTGAAGTACCACACATCACAATGCTGATGTCTTTTGTTCCATCTGAACATGAATCCTGCCTTTTCTTTGGAAAACAAAGTAAATAAGACAGATTTTTGCAGCTATCTACCTGAGTAATAACTTTCTCATGAGCCTGAACATCTTTTAAAGAAGGCCATGATATCTTGAGATGGACAGGGCATGCTGACACACACAGAACTTCTTCAGGTGGATTAGTTAGCAGCAGCAGTAAAATCGTGGGTATAATTTGATCTGAAGTGTTCTCTTCTCCTTGAGGAAACTACTACTTTTCATTTATGAGCATGTAAATGAAACCTGTTGGCTTATCCCAGAGTCATTTAGGTTGGAAAAGGCCTCTGAGGTCATGGAGTCCAACCTTTGACAGGTCCCTGCCTTGTCAAGAATGAAAATAAAAGTTTTCTGCACGTGTGAGTGAAACAGAGGCAGAAGCTAATGTGTAGGTAATGCTTCCAGTTTCTCACATGGTGACAGAGGGACACTGACTTGCAGACCTGCAGGCTGGAAGGCTCTGCTGGGAGATTCATCAGCAATCAGCTTTCAGTCAATTCAGAGCATTCACAAAAAATATCTAAAAAGCTACTGTGCTTGGAGATGTGGAGCTGTGACTTTCTAAATGGGTATTTTTGATTATATATCTGATGGCCTTGCTGAAGTCCTAAACTCCTTTATCTATACCTAAAGGCCCAGTAAAATTATAGTTATACAAATACACAATATTCCATGGCTTCTATGTGTTTCACAATGTGTGGTCTTCAGTCTCCTTTCTTTGAAGTTATTTTAGCTACTCGTGAGTCCAACTTTCATGTTCAAGAAAATAAAATCCAAATCTATCAATCTATAGCTGACAGCAATACTTAGTGAAGAAACAACTGTCGTTTGCTATTAGGTTAGACAGAAAGTCTAATACCATTCCAATTAAAAATAAGCCAGATGAGATCTTCAGAAAGGACTTCTTCTGCATCTCCTCACATATGTTACTTCTCAAATGAAAAAAAATAACATATGTGGAGAGCACTTTGATCCATATGGTGTCCTCCCCTTGATATTTTTTCTATTAAAAATCCTGTACTGATAAGTCAGCCTTTTGATTTATATAGTTGCTTTTCCCCTCGCCATAGAATACTGAAGGCTGTTTTTTCTTCCCTTTTCTGCCTCTTCTCCTTCCCAGATTTATCTCTATTTTCAGTGTCAGGAGGGAGTTTCAAGCTCCAAGTTTCGGGTGGGGAGCAGGTGTGATGGATGCTGCTTGCCCTTCCTTCCCCAGGACCTGCAGTGAAACCCCAGGTCGCAGTGCTCCTAGATGAGGCCTGAAATTAGTTTTCCTCCCTGCTGAGCACAGCAATGTGCTGTAATGCACAGATTTAAATGGTACACAGGGCATTCAGTGGATGCCAAGTCTCTTGTTTTCAGATTCTCTTTTCTGTTTGCCTTTCTTCTGGAAATCAGCATTTCTTCTGGACCTTACAAATTGTAAAATCTCAACAGTTACTTGCTATTCAAAACCCAATTTAATTCCAGTTAAAACTTGGGTTGGATGTTTTTTCCCCCCATGTTTTTTAAAAAGCATTTTATCAAGTTTAGAGAATTTTGTATTTATTGATTGACTGGATTAGCATCTAAGACATAAATGTAAATGTTGGCTGACAGGAAAATTCATTTATTAAACATCACTGGAATGAGTTATTTGATTTTGCAGGGATGAATTAACTAGTTAATTCTTCCTCTGTGACCCTGTAGAGCAACGAAGAGAATTTCACCTGCCTTTCTTCAGCTGGAATTCACTCAGAAGGGTTTCACACTGCAGGTGATTATAGTTCCATCTCTTTGTTGTGTTTCTCACTGACCTACCTGTCCTTTCCCACCTGTATGAGTGGGATCCAGCACCACCTATAGCTGTGCACTTTCCCTGCTGACTCAGACACTTCCATGCCCTCCTGTTCTGAGTTTGGGAGCTGGAAGCAGAAAGGAGTGGGAGCTCCTGGTGTGACTGTGAGCTGCCCCAGCCCTTGGGCTACCAGAGTAGCTCATCCACGTGCAGCTTTGTGTGAGATTGATAAGGAGCCGAGTTAATCAAAGCGCTCACAAAATCTCTTTTACTTCAGGTGTCAGAAATGTGCGAGAAAAAGGTTTAA
This sequence comes from Erpornis zantholeuca, assembly GCA_013400515.1. Classification (NCBI taxonomy): domain Eukaryota; kingdom Metazoa; phylum Chordata; class Aves; order Passeriformes; family Timaliidae; genus Erpornis; species Erpornis zantholeuca. The sequence goes on from VZTN01024186.1 coordinate 239,018, forward strand.
AGATCTCTTCAGTGTCCTTTAATGCTCTGGGCACGTTTCCTGCTACGGAAGTGAATCTTGTCTGGTTGAGATTGTCCAATATTTTTGGAAAATTCAGAAGCTTTTTTCTAAATTTTTGGTGATACTGAACCATACATTTATAAACAAAGTTCCTCTTTCCTTTCACTGGAGACTTCTGCTTATAAATCAGTGTCAGGGTGTAGCCTGTGGGTTTCCAAGGAAAGTTCAGGAGACAACCCTTAGAAAATAAAAAGGAAGACACATTAATGAGAGAGCTTAAATAAATGATGCAGCCCTTTTTCCCCCTCCTCTCTGTCCCTGCAGATGGCCACTGGCACACCACTTGCAATTATTTATTATTTATCTGCTCTGTAGACATAGCACAGGTCTGCTCCTCTTGCTGGGAGTATTCCCACAACGAAGGCAGTGATCCTGTCCCAGGCTGGAGGGGATTTATGGGTGGGCATTTTTGGTTAACACCATTATTGTTGCCTGCTCAGTCCTGTGTGGGATGCAGCAGCTCAGCCGAAGGTGTTGAGCCCTGGGAATGACACAAGGAGCACTTTAATGAGAAGAGTTTCAGTCACTTCTGTGCAAAATTATTTCTTTCAGTGTAAAACGTTCTGGGGCTCTGAAAATCTTATTTTCATGTGTTCATTTGCAGTGAGGGACATGATGAATATTTAACTTGAGTAGAAAGATATCTGAGCTTGGCTGACCTGAAAAAGAATTCCTATTATCAAAGTGACTTTCTTTCAATATATCAGTTTAAGTTAGCTTTTATTAAGACATGACACAGATGATACATAATGATGTATGCTTTATTTTTTTAAGGAATTGTTTTATATAAAGAGCATAGCTGCTGGTAATCTTTTGGTGACTGCTATAATTGTTTCCAAGTTTTCTGTACATTATATTGTAATTTTAGAATGCTCATTTAAATCTTTAATGAACACTATCATAAACGAGTTAATAAAAACTGCTATTAAATTCTGTTGTGATGGGGAGAAAGTGATGTGCTATGAAAAACTGTATAGGAATAGTAATTATAGTAAATATAATTTAATAGATTGGAATGAAAGGTGCATACTACCAGCAGAAAACCTAGATGAAGACTCACTTAAATTTAAAGGGAACAGTGTTTTTAATTTTTTTTTTTTTTAATGTTCAATACTTCCTTACAAAAGTAGAGTTTTACTTGAGAAAACGAGAATAGCAACTGGTATTTAGGAAGCTGAACCTTCATAGCACTTTTTTCCAGCTCTCTATTAACCCAAAATCTTAATTTAGTATGACAAAAGTAATGGTGGCCTTTGGCTTTTGAAACTCTCTGATATGATGTCGAGGTGAAAGCTCATAAACTGTCAAAAAGCACAAGCTCAATGTATCATATTTTAGATCAATGAAGGGGAAAAAAAACATAAAAAATATCTTTCTTTATGTGCAGCTAGAACCATCCCCTGCTGCTCCCCGTGGTGTAACCTTTACCTCGGTGTCAGTGTCACCTCCCTGCAATGCCAAAGATCTGGGAGATGCCAAAAAAACCCCACAGGTTTTTCCTACAGACATCTGCAAGTTTTGCATATTATCCTTTGAATGGAAGGACAATCTTTTGAGATGAAGGGCTGCAACGTGACACTGCATTAATTCATGAAAAGATATGAAAAAGGCTATGGAAAAGACCTTGAATGAAGAACTATTGAAAGGACTGTGATTCTGACATTGGCATTTATGCTGTCTGGATTTTTATTTTTTTTTCTAAGTACTTAGTACTTTAAAGTTGTGTAAGTACTTTTTTTTGAGTTATTTAGACTTAGAAAACAAACTTCCTGCATATGTGTTTCTGCCTGGAAAACCTGCTGGGAGAGAAAGATGACAAAGAAAGAGATGATGGAAGACAAAAACAATGTCTCAGTGGAGGTGTAGTTTTCTTCTAAGGGTGTTTGGAATTGTCCAGCTCCTGGGAATGCTCTGGGAGAAAAGCCAATGGAAAGATGCAGAGTAAGCTCTTTTTAGTGTGATATATATATATATTTTTTTAGGTTAGGCTAAGGCATAGTTTGTGGCTCTGGAATGGATAGTGGGTACAGTTTTGCTGTACAGGAAGGCACTAATTAAGCCTCAGCAATGAGGTGAGTGATATCAAGAAGAGCCCATCATATCTGCAGAGGGAACCTCTGATTTCAGAACACTGGGATATAACAGAGTTTTTCATTCTCTTAATTATGCTGAGTTTTTGTTTGTTTGTTTGGACGAATTCTTTATTATTATTTTGCTCTGTTTCCTTTCAGCACAGGCTACAAAATGGGTGGATGATGTTCCAGCTCTTTATTTCTGAGAAGCTATTGCCAAATCCTTGTTCGAAAGAGACACACACCAGAGAGTGACTTTAGCCCCGTTGTAGTTTAGTTTGATTTCCAGGACTGCAGCATGGTTTGGCATGGCTCAGTTTGAGCAGGAGTTTCTGGAAGGGATGCTGGGAAGGTGTGAGAGGTCAGGAGCTCAGGAAGGAGCAAGGAGCTGCTCAGGACCTCGCTCTGTGCCTGGCTCCAGCTTTGCCTTGCTCAGCCCAGTTCTATTACAGCCTAAATCCACCGGTTTGAAATGATAAATACTCTTCTCTGTCCTTCTTTGTTAGATTATCCAGGGCAGTCATCTAGTCCATTTGCAGGTGACAGGAATTTAGTGCTCTCCTTTGTGTTTGCTGTAGTTCATAAATAATACATCAGACCTTTTGCTTCCCATGGTTTAGCTGCTCTCCCTAAAGACTCTGCTGGCTGCACACATCTGAAGTGTTTGCTGGAGCCTAAGACTGTTACTGAAGACTTTTTTGGAGAACAAAGCTTTGTTCACATCCAGCAGCTGGGTAGCTCCAGCTGACAGTCGATCAGTTTGCATTCTGCATTATGAAGAACCCTTCCCATTGTTCCAGCCAGAAGCTCAAGCTGATATAACAACCCCAAAAATCTTTAATGAAGTGAATGGAAAAAAAAATTAATGTGTTATATTAGCAGGAGTAAAAATTTGGTCTTTATTTGGGTACAGCTTAAACAATGCAGTGCCTAAAGATTTGTACTGTTTCTTGATTCTGAGGAGAACAAGAAGATTAAATATATCTTGCTATGTTTGTGTGAAAGGTGAACTGCAGCCTGCTGGAGAGCATAAAACTTGATACTGTAGGGATTTGTCTATAAAGAAAATACAGATAATCCCATAGAAAAGAAATATTTGATGTCCTCATGCATTTGGTAATGCAGACTTAGCAATATGTTGATAATGGAACATTGTCCCTTTTTGTGATCTTGAAAGAAAAAATAAATATCCTCTCTAATGCTCTTTGCCATGCTGCTCCTGGCTAACTGTGAACTCAGAGTGTTTGAATAGGTGGAAATACATCAAAAAAATCTGTAAGGCATCTTCCTCTTGTTAAGCCTAGATAGCTTTTTCTTTCCTAACACACAAACCATATCAAGGGTATCTGGAGGCCGTGGCAGTCTCCAGCACTCTTGTAGAGTAAATTATTTATTTGCCACTTTTATTTTTCCTAATAACTGCAAATCAAGATGGAGATATTATAAATGCTAAAAAAAGTGAGGTTTTACATGAAAGAAAATAATCTCCTGAGGAATCCATTTATAGATGTCTGTATTGAGTGTGATTCCAAGAGAAGGAATGTGCAGGTTTCTGCCTGGAGTACAGCACATGGTCCATGCTCTGGCTGAAAGCAGAGGAGAGGTTTGCCTGTGAGGTACTTATTGCAGGAAATATTGGATTTTTAACTCACATGGAAACAGCATTGCCATGCACTTGTCCAGCTTCTGTTCCCCTCCCAGCTTTGGACCCCCTTGGGTGGAAACTCCAGGCATCACCAACCTCTGTTCAAGGTGGCTTTGTGTGCTCTTGTTAAATATTTGTGAAGGGATGGCTGAGAGGAGTTCCAGGACTCACAGTCCTCTGGAGAAGTTCAGCCCCAGGGTCAGGGCCATCACTGGAGGCTGACGTGCCAGGATATTTGGGAACTTGAACTGGAATGTGCTCTCCACTGGGCACACTCACCCAGGATTGATTGCTGTCCCAAAAGAAGGGCACAACCTGGGCACTTTCCTTCCACACTCTCGCCAGTAACACAAGCAGTGTTTCTAACTGTGATTTAATGGGAAATTCTGCATTTCTCTAGGCTGTCCTAGGGATGATGTTTTGGGCTCCTGGCATCTCTGTCTCTCTCACTGCAGGACTTTCGCCTGAGGCTGCTTCATCCACAGCTGCCCTTGTTCTTGGTGCCTTCTTATCCTCACACTCTCCTGAATCCTGGTGTGCAGTGTTCCTCAGGGTGGGAGTCTCAGGAGTCCCAGGACAGTCAGGCAGGCACAGCTTTTTCCTCTATAAGCCTTTAAAGGGTTCAAATCAGAACAAACTGAGAAGAATTCATTGCTGCCACGTTGCCAAACGCAGCAGCAGGAAATATGCTCATGGATCACTCAGAGTTACTCTGCCATGACATGGCAGCCTGGCCCAGCTGAGCAAAACAAGATTTAATTCCAGTGCTCTCCTTTTAGCCAGCCACTTAGACTGGTAGAAGGAAAAGCCACTGTGACACAGCTTCAGTGATGTTATGGAGCTCACAGGCCCCCTCAAAGGAAAGCACAGATCTTGGATTTCCCTTGTCTTCTCTCTTCTAAACTAAACTTCTCAAACTAATGACAATTTTTTTTTTTACATTATTAAGTTTGATGCCACAATTTGTCCATATCTGGAGGCACAATGAACAAATCAATAAAAGAACAAAAATCCAGATTTTAAAAACCCTGTGTTAGATTATGTGTTCTGCTGCTCCCATTATTTAATTTCCAATATGAGGCTCACGTGGTACCATCAATATGAGATGTGGGTTTCATCTGTTGCTAATACTTTCCATTTAGATGTATATTTACTCATATATTTACAAAACCTCAACATATACAGAAGGAAATTGTGTAATGTATTTTGAACAAACAGCAACAACAGGAACTGTGGTTGAATTATTTAGGGAGGAAAGAAGAAATTCAGGAGAAATCAAGATATTTTTATAAATAAATCCTACTTCATAATATTAACTCTTTTCAAGCCCAAACAAATTTGAGTTGTTTCCCTTGACTCTTCCTCTCTTCAGATCTTTTTGGCTGAACCACCTGCCAAGTTTATTGCTCTTCCATGCTGTTGCCCTTTCACAGTCCAAGGTATAAGACTGGGATGAGGAACAGGATGGAGCCCCCATAATCCAGGGGAAAATGGTTATTCCAACCTGAATTATTTTATTCTACCCTGCCCAGATAACACCAGAGAGCACCAAGCCCAGTGGAGCTGAAGTTTCTCCACGAGAAGCTGTTGACAAAGTCCTGTGCTTTGACTTGCTCAGCTTTCAGAAGATAATGAGTTCCAGTCACCACTGAACTGAGTCAGGTTTAAATTGGTGACCTAAAGGTGAAATAAGTTGCTCTGCTACTTGTTCTGCCTAACTGACTCAAAAGTTTCTGCTCTTTTGAGCAACTGAATAATTTCTTCTCAAAATTCATGCAATGGGTTTCTTTGTAATGTTGCTTTATGGCTGCATTTTAATGAAGAGCATTAAGCATACAACAGACCTGTTGGAAAACCAGGCTATGAAGGACTTTAGAAACTGCATTTGTATTAATATATGAAGTGATCCAGGCTCTGAGTCTGGCCCTGAGATGAAATGGTCCTTCATGGCTTAGCTCCAGATGGCCAAACTCTCTTGGTCTAGAAACAGGATTGCCTGAATTGATTACCAGGCTCTGAGTCCTTGCAATCCCCTAAACCATGCCCACAATTTTGTGGCAGCATCAGAGCTGGCCTTGGCCAAACTGCTTTGGGGTTTGCTGACAATTAACAGCCTGGAAGTTTGCCTGGCAGCTCTCGAGCCTGAGATGGAGATCCCAGGGATTCCAGAGCCCATCTGTTCCCATGCTTAGCTGTCCTTACCACCAAAGCAGAGTCTCTAATTAGAGTCTTTCTGGGTTTTTTGTCCTTCTCTTTAGAGATGTGAAGTGGATTGTGCCCAGTTTAAAATGATGCTGAGCTCTCCTTCCTTTGCCACTTGTAAGGGTCACCCTTCTATTCAAGCTATTTATGGCAGAGTGATACCAAAATGTATTACAGCTTAAAGTTTCTTCACTGACAGCCACTACTAACATTCTCATTGGTATTTCTATCATTATTGTTATTATTAATGATATTTTTATTATTTTATTGCTCATAAGTATTAACAATACTTATGTCAAAAGTTGTCAGCAAATCAGCTCTCAGCTCTCTTCACAGCAGAGTTTGTGGTGTGCTGTGGGTGTGTGGGGCTGACATTTAGTGGATCTTAGAGAAATCCAGCAGCAGGCCTGAATCTTCCCAAGGAAAAACTTCTTACTTTCTAAGGAAAAGAGTTTTTTAGGCATTTCATGTTCTGAGGAAAATATTGATAGAAGTTTTGTAAGCATCTCTTGCTCTAAAAATAACAGGTTCTCTTTTTTACTTTGGTTTGTTATTTCCTTGTGTGTGTTTTCAAACTGTGCTCTCTCTATCTCATCCAGTGGTGGTAGAGAAGTGTTGTGTCATTTAACCAATCAAGTAGCTGGTAGCAAAAAACCCTGTAAAAAAAGAATGGATTCTGGAAAATAAAGCCTTCTGAATTTTGAATCTTCAACCTTTTCCTCTTCATTCCATGCACCACAGTGACACTGATGTTCTTTGCCTTTTTGTGTGCTGGGCTTCACTCCTGTCCAGCAGGCACATGACACCAGCAGTCAGCTACAGAAATCAAAGAGAATTGACACAAATTGCCCTGATTCTTAAACCCTCCAAGTCCTTTTACCAGATCACTGTAAATGTTTGGGTTTTTTTCCTGACTCAGGGCCATTCCTAAGCCATGATTAATTTAACACAGGCCTATCCATAGGAGGGCACAGCTGGGGCCAGCAGGTCCCCAGATGAGCATCGAGGCTATTCAGTGATGTCTTTGATTTGGGTTTCTTGGGAGGATCACAAAATTTCCCATTTGTTGGAATCAAAAGGGACCCACTGGGTCTCCTGTCCTGCATATCAAGGCAGGAACATTTTCTTTAACCTTCCCTTTCTTGGCAGTGTGCCCACAGGCTCCCTGGTCTCCCAGGGAATGGTGAGGCAGCAGTGGAGTCCTGAAGAGAAAGAAGCAGAGAAAGAAGGAGTTGGACACTGCTCCTGTTGGGAATGGGACTTGTGCATCTCATCACCTTGGGTTTGCTTGACCTGCATCCTTCAGCAGCAGAGCTGGAACCTGCCAAGGGAATTCTTCAGCACTGCCAGGCTCCAGGAGGACACAGCAGCTTTCCATCCTGTACTTTCACTCCTCCAGAACTCTCTGGGTGTGCTTTTGGGGGCAGAGGTCCTCTAGAGAGTGTCTTAAATAATTACCATTGTGTGGTACCCAGATACAGAGATTTTTAGGCATTTTCTGCCTGACAAGATTCTTGCAGCACAAGGTCAGTCAGAGTTGCTCTCAAGAGAGAAAGTGTAAATGTGACAATTGTTTTTGATCATTGGCCAATGAGAATTTCTATTTTGGATTTTTGTTTTTCATGCTTTGGGTGGCACTGTTCACACAGACACACAGACACACAGACACACAGACTAACCTGGCTGGAGGGAGAAAGATTTGCTCTGTTTTCTTGATATTAATAAATAATCCTTCTGAAAAATCTGTTAACATGGAGTTGTCTGTGGACCAGGCCCTAAAGTTAGGGCAGCATCTTTTCTACACCATTGCTTGGCAATAATTGATACATTTTAATATATTTATATAAATATTTATCTATGTCTGAGATGTGGACAGTTCAGAGGTTTTCCCAGGTGGTGACTGGAACTGTGCAATGAATGCACCTGAGGGGCAAAGGAAAAATGCTTGTTCATTTTTGTCAGCCTTTGCAAGTTATTTATTTGTTGCAGTAAGTTTAATAGCAAAAAACATTTTATAATACTGTTGGATCAAATTATGGGGGGGTGGGGAAGGTTCTGAAAAATGGAGTAACTCAGTAATTGTTTTATGTTATGTAAAATGCAGCATCTTTCTAAGTTTAGATGTTTAATGACCACTTTGGTAAGCTTAGCAAAAGAGTGGTTTGGTTTTTTTTTTTTTGTTTTTTTTTTTTTAAGTGAGATATTGGAAGAAAACATAAAGATTTTATATATCCTATAAAACTGGCACACATCACATTATTGATTATATATGCACAATTAGCTTTTTTATCCAGTTGTGTATTATGACTGGATTAAAATTCTCTGAAAGACTTTATGGTGTATCTTGGTGTTTAAAACATTATTGCATCCCTGAATACCTCTTGTGATAGTTTCTGGTGCAGAAGTTGGCCAGAACAGATGCTTTTGGGCATTATTTTTCTTGTACTTTTGCAATCCACAAACAGCTCAGGATAGGCACCTCTACTTCTATTTTTTTATTGTGTTAAGTTTTTTCTTTTATCATTAGTGCATTCTGAGTGGTAGACAGATGAAAATGTTCTGCAGCAGGGAAATGAGAAAAGTTCTGTATTTTCCACGTGGTTCTCTGGAAGGCAATCACTGCAATTCCTTTGTGAGATAAGCTAACTGTGCTTTAGCACTAACCAACATGTCTGCATCCAAAATATGATGTCAAGGTTTTAAAATGAAACCAGTCTTGAAAAAAAAAGTCTTTTAATCCGTGTGGATTGTTCTCCTTGCTTTCACCAGGTGAGCAGTCAGGGTGCAGCTGCACAGCAGTGAGGGAGCTGCTGTCTTACACCTCTGTCAGTCCTGACTGCTCCTGTAGGCTTTGGGGTTTTTTTCTGGCAAGGTTATAAACAATAACCTTTGGGAATTAAGATTTCTCATTTGGATTTCTCTAGGGTTGGATCACACCTTTAATGAGGGTGTAAATCATTAGCCAGGATGTCTCTGAAATAGACATATATATATGAATATATATATATTCATTAAAAAATATATATATTTTATGAATATAAATATATTCATATTTGTCTGTGAAATAGACAAATAGAAATGATCTCTTTTCATGACCTCTTCATGGATCTTGTCAGATATTACTCAAAGCAAGGGATGGAATTTTTGATGGCATTCACTGAATCTGCACCAGTGGATGACTAAAATGTGCAGTTGGCCTCTTATAAACCCTGGGTTTGTCCTGCCACCAGGGCATGGGTGTAAAAGTTGTCACTTTAATTTGATATCTTGCAAAAGCAGGGCGGCAACAGCATCTTCAAAAGTGTGTCAGGGAGTTATTTAACTTTGTTGCTGAGATGGTGCAATGCAAGGTATTTTGTCTGGTCACTTAAAAGGTGAACTGGAGCCAGAAAATGCAGTGTTCACAGGCATAATTTCTCTTTAAATTTCTATTAATTCATAGGAAATATAAATAGGAGAGGAGGAAAAAGACTGTGAGTTGAAGAAAGGTGTTAAAAATGGTTTTAGTTTTATCAGTGTTTAAGGGAAAAAAAAAAAAGGAGGTGGATGGCAGAGCTTTAAAGCAAAAGTGTGAGCCCAGACAGTTTTTGAGTGATCAGAGAAAATGCCAAAAACTGTTTTTTCACATCATCTGCATAACAATGAAAACTGAAGCAAGGTTGTTGGAAAATAACACCCCTGGGATGCATGTAAATACACAAAATCTTAGAACCCAAACCAGAGCCTGAGGGAATTCAAAAATGCACAAGGAAGATAATAAAAATGGAATTATTTATGGTCGCTAATTGAGAGCATCGACAGGGGGACAGAAAAATCCTAACACACTCCACAAAGATTGTATTTTTTAAAGAGATTCAGCCCTGAAAAAAGCCTTTTGCCTGTGAGGAGATTGCAATCATGAAGCAAAGGTCACCAGGGCTGATCTAACCTGAAATTAGAGCGGGAACCCTTTGAAATCTCTTCTGTTTTAGTGATAACAGGAGAAAACAGAGAGACATGAGACAGATTCTGATGAAGTTTGTCTTTTAGATGCTGTCTTTGAATGCCATGTAGGAGTCATGTTCCCAGGGCATGACCAGACAAACACTGCCCCCAAAAAAGTCTCTGCATCCTCTGTGCTCTCCAAGCCCTTTCAGTGCTCTGCCACCTCGTGTCTCCACATCTCTGGCAGGATTTCCTTTTTACCCTGTCTGGAAACCAGAAGAGTCCCCTCAATGTTTTGGGTGTTCTAAAAATGGCCTTGTCTGCTTGTTTTTGATGCAGCCAGCAGGGCAGTTCCTTTCCTTTGGATCTGTGATGGTTTCTGTCTTTGGGTTTTTGTTCAGTTGGAAATAACTCATGAAAAAGAGTCAGCTTGGGTAACAGCCTTGATCCTAAAACATGCTGCTCCCTTTTTTCCCTGATTCCATGAATGAGTGAGTTCCAAGAAAGACCAATTTGTCTGTGTTTTATCCCCCAGCCATGTTCAGGGCTGATCACTTCTCCCCTGCTCTGACGTGGCCTTGTTATACCCAACAAGCTGAATGCTCTGGGGTCTGGGTGGGGTTTTCTCCTGAATTACACCCTATTTCCAACAGGAAGTCCTTGACAAGAAGGGATTTCCAGCTGGAAGGCTCAGGAGGTAATTTAATTTAGATTAATATAAGTACTGAGCTGCAACAATGCTGCTCCGAGATGTGAAATAATTGCCATTTGCTATAAAAAAGTAGGGTTTTGGGAGCACTTTTTGACTAGAGAAGAGAACAGGCCACCTCCCTGGGCATGCCACCACGGCCCAGTGTAGAAAGCAAGGAGATGGAAGGTCTGATCCAGTTCCTGAAAAGATACCAATGTCTCTTTAAACCTAGAGAGTGATAGAACTGTAACAGAAAGCAGAATTTGCTCTCCCTGGACATGGATTACTCTTGAATCCAGATCCACCTCACTCAAGTGACTTCATCTGTTACTTGCTGGACACAGAAAGCAAAAGCATTTGTTATAACTCTGGAAAGTCAAAAAAAATTACCTTCTTTAGGACTTCCTTTTCAGCCTTAACCTCCAGCCCTGTGTTCCATATGTACTCCTGGGATGTGTGGATTATAGCTGGGGAACCACCATGGAATGGAATTGGGAAATGTCTGAAAGCCAAGGGCTAAGGCTGCTCTTGAACTGAGCTTTACTAAAGAGTTTGGCAGCTTGAAATACATGGGCAGTAGTGGGAAATGCAAAAAGTGAGAAGGCTTTTAGATGGAGTGAGAAAAGCAGGTTTTGGAAATAAAGATTTTAGGTTCACTTGCAAATGTAAAAGCTTGAAGTTAGAAGAAGATACAATTATCTGGACAGCAAGGACATTAAAACAAGGATTAGTGTTCCCAGGCTTGGCTCAGAGAAGTCTTGAAGCTGCAGAAAATGTGCTTAGCAAAGATAATGAAGTTTTAAGCTAAATAAAGGCATATTGTGCATTGTTATTAAAGACATACAAGCGAGTGCTGTCTGTAACAGGTGCACATGTGCTTCTTAGTGACTGCTTAGAACACTTGTCTGTAAACTTTAGAAGCTGCTATTGGCTGAAAAACTTTTAAGAATGTTCTGTAACCAAGAGATTTTGGGTTGTCAGCACAGGTGTGAGCTGTGTACCTTCCCTTGTGTACATGAGGCTGATGCCTGAATGAAATAATAAAAAGCTCCTGGAAAATCTGCCCAAGCTCCACCCCATTTGCAAAGTAACCTCGACATAATTGCTTTATTTCCAAAACCTGCTTTTCTCACTCAATCTGAAAGCCTTCTCACTTTTTCCATTTCCCACAGGCAGTGTGTGGCTGAGGGCATTTCAGGCAGGGATTATCCTGGTGTGAACCTTGGGCTGTTGAGTGGGAGCAGAACCCTGGGCTCGGACAGGAGCGAACCGAGGGAGAGGAGAGCTCCTGCTGGCAGCACAGGATGGGGAGGGATGGGATGTGCTGGCCTGGAGCCCTGGACATTCCTGTATGCAACAAAAAAGCAGCGAGGTCAGCAGAGCCTGCATGACAAGAGCAGCTTTCCTGTTCAGAGCAACCTGCAGGACCATAAAACCATTAAAAAATGGAGAGATCCATCTTAATCATGAGACCTGTTCTTTTGAGAGCCCCACTGGAGCAGTTCTGCAGCTCTTTCAAACTTTAAATCACAGAAGCAGTGAAACCAACGTCTAATTTTTGTTTCTAAAAGCTGCAAAAAACCAGAATTTTTTACACAATTGTCAGTTCCCCAATTCAATAATATAGTTGTTGGGGGAGCAATCCATACACTCCGAGTTTAAAAGAAAAAATATTAATGAGTAGAAGAATGCCAAGAAATTGCTCCTGAAAATAAAATACCACAGTCAAGAGAAGAATTTGATATTTTTTCTTCTTGTCTTTTTGAGTTGCTAAGCAGTGGAATAGGACAGGAAATCTAGCAAATGGTGTGTCAGGTCTCAATGGTGTGCAATGGTGTATCAGGTTTCCAAGGATTAACTGTGGGAAGATGTGTCAGCCCTCACAGTGCAGTCAAAGCCTTTAATAAATTTCCAACCTTCAGTTGAAATTAAGAGCTATAGGAGGAAAGTGAAGATAAACATATTAAAGAAAATGAGAATTTCATACAGAATTTGAAAAAGTTCTACAGTAGAACTTGGAGAAGCAGTAGCATTGTCTTGATGTTTTTTTGGTTTCTTGATAATTTGCTACTCTTTTAATACTTTTAGTATTTTGCAGTATCCAGTCTTGAGCTTATAAGATAAGGAAAAGTTGTGGAAATCAGCCTTGTTCCATGTGCACATTTTATAATCTCATATCAGCCTGTCTCTTATGCTGCTGGAGAGATCAATAGATGTTCCCTGCTGAGGATGTTATCTTTGGTACCAACTTTTTAATTAACTCTTGTCCTGAGCTCGAAGAGCAATGTTTCACAGTAAAAACTCTTGATGTACAAAGCAGATCTGACATTTATCAATTACACTCCATGGTATCCAGAGCAGTGATCAAACAATTGGAGCTGTAGTACTGCTTGTTCTCCAGTGATGGCAAAATCACTCAGATACCCACATCAAATGCATTTGCATGGCTCAGGACTCCTTTTGAAGGTGTTTACCAATCGTTTTTGAAGACTATTCTGTTGGCACTAAAGGGAAATTGTCAATACTGAGATCATGTTGTGTTTTTAGACGTGATGGAAAAGGTAATAAATGTGGTACAGTTTTAATTTAAGCTTCTGCCAATGGAGAAAGCCAAGCCACTTTCACTTGCTGACTGCTCTGGCTGCACACTGAGAGTTTGCTGGGCTCTCTTTGGGCATCAGGGAGGCATTTTCCAGATGAAACTTTCTTTGGGCATCTGTGCACCAACCCACAGGTCTCTGCATTTCGCTTCCTCCTTTGCTTTTCAGGCGAAAATCTAATTTATCAGAAGTGAATCAGGTGCAGTCCATGAATCTATATGACATTTTTTCCTTAGGGAGAGCACTCATCCAGGCTGGCAATCCTGTGGAAGTGTTTTCTCTTTACTGCCATCTCTGAGCAACAGAGTTGTTCTTCTGTGCTGCAAGAGGGACCCAACATCCTCGATCAGCTCCTCCAGCACTCACACCTTCAATATCTGAATGCCTCTAATCTGCTTGGCAATTCCTGGTGCTTATCAGTGTTTATTAGGATGTTTTCCCGAGAGGGCACAGAATTGATATTTTCTGTTAAAAATAAAGTAAGGGTTTCTAACATTTCAAATTAAATCACGTTGCTTCATATTCTTTTTACCTCTGTGTTATTTTATTCCTTGTTTGCAGTAGCAGTCACAGAATATCTGAGGGTCATTCAACACTGTTTATCCATCATGACAACAGCCAAATTAATGCTTAAAAAAACCCCAATAAGGACAGCTGCTTCCCAGTGCTCAGTGTAAGTGTTTCTATTGGTGTAAGGGGCTTTTACAGTGTGCCTAGGAGGAATTTCTCTGCCTCTCTTTTGAGATCTCATACACTGAAAGACCATCCAGGTTTCAGGAGGCAACTGTGTTTTAGGAAGACCACCTAAAGACATCTTAATTCCCAAATCTCCTTGGGATCCCATGCACTTTCCAGCAGCCAAGCTCCTGCCTGTGCTATCACTGTTTATTTTTGTTGAAGGAGACACTAACATCAAGGAACAAATGGTGATGTCTCCCTGCAGTCTGACTCTATTAGGGACAGCTGGTGCTGTGTCTGCAGCTGTGGACAAAGCAGAGGATATAATATTTTTTGCTTGTGGCCCTCTGATTGCTTTGTTCATCTCTGCTGGTGACAGATTAGCTCTGCAGCACATCCGTAGGTCACCAGCCAGCCTTTTTGTGTTTGGACCGGTCAGTGCTCTGAAGAGAGGTTTCAAATTGAAAATAGCACTTTTCTTTTGTTGCTTTGTGTTTTGGAGACCCAGAGCTCCATGGCAGAGGTGCCACAGGTCAGCCTAAAGATGCACCAGCAGTGAAGAAAGCAGCAGCTTCTGTGGAGCACCCATCCCTCATTATTGCTGCTGTCAGCTGGTCCGAGCTGGCCATGACATTTATAAAATCCTTTTCATAAAAGATTTAAGGTTAAAAGGTGTTAAGAAAAAGTACCCTGCCAAGGTTTACTAATGAAATAGGGAAAGGTTATTTTATTATCAAATGTACAAAGGAAAGAACTTTTCTTCATCTTAACTGGACGTTTTCTTTATAAAATGCAAAGAAGCCCTTATCTTTTGTACTTCATTTTCATCAGGTTTTCCTGAAATAGTTATAATTAAATATTCTTTTAAAACCTCCCCTTGAAGCATCAAAGTTGTAGTTTAAAACCAGATAAGAGATTTAAATTCTTTGCCAACTCTGTAAGATGCTCTTCACAAAGACACCACAGAAACAACCTGTGCTTTCAAGGGGTGAGGTGGGATAGGTTGACAGAAATCTCAAAAATCAAATAGTGGTGCTGCATGTAGTCACAAAAATTGGACAGATTCCTCCTTAAAAGGACAATGGTACAGAAGTGGTGAAGGGCAGAGAGGTCCTTTGCAGGGCTCATGGAATGTGTGCTGCTCCAAGAGCCAGACCAGGGAGGCAGAGCTCTTGCATCTCTGGCCTGACAGAGAAATTTGTCTCTTATTTCTTCATGTCACTTCCATATGGAGTTCCTTATTTTCTGCTAGTTGTCAGGATGAGAATACCCATCTTCCCTTCACTGTTGCAACCAAATTTTGAAATGTAGACTTCTGGAAATTAAGGAGATTGTGAATTTTAAGTATTTTTCGTGTAATGTGTTGTCAGTGAAGCAGTTTTTTACTCAGACAAGAAGATTCATTCCAAGAAAAACAGCCCTGGAAATAAATGCATCAGAGTGCATAGAGCACAAAGTCAGAATTGAGGAGTTGGATTCTCCTTCTTTTCCCAAGTTTGTTAATTTGGTTTCCACCTCTGTCTGGGTTTCCCCCCTCTGGCTGCTGGAGAGGCTCATCCCCTCCCACGTGTAACAAATGTATTGTTAGTTCTTGGCTTAGGCTAAAATACAGCAGCACATATGCTGCAACAAAAGGGCTTCAAATTAGTTAAAAAACACTAATTAAAATGAAAACATTTAGATTTTATGAGCCAGTTTCAATTGAAAGGATGTATTTCTGGTCATGTATTTCTGGAGTCATCTTTTCGTCTCTAGAACAATGGGATGGTAAAGCTTCTATTATTTATTTTGTTTTGTTCTATTATCAATCTCATGAGTTGTAGGACAGAATTCTCCTGGGTAAACTTCATTTTTTCTTCTGGAGTCTTGACTTGCACAAGGAAGCAGTTCCTGCCTCTTGTCTTCATCCTGCCTGTTTTAATAGCAGAGCCAGAACCTGGAGAAGAATAGCAGTTGACAAATATGCCTCCATAATGAAGTGCTTAAAATTGAGAAAAAAATGCTGTGTCTGAGCTAATTTATTCCTCATCTCAAATATGTTCTAGCCCTCATTACTTTTGAAGTAAACTGAGAACTTCTGCCAAGTATGTTTTGATAGTAATGAATAAAGACTTCTCAGGGAGATGGAAACTGCTTATCTCCAGGTATGTTCAGACTCAATGAGCATTTTCTCTTGTATCCTTGCCAAAATACCTTTCCAGCACAGCTTGCCAAAAAAAAGTCCCACAGAACAGTCCTTTATCTTTCTGAGAACCAAAAAATGAGTCTGTGTTGTGGGCTGGACTGACTTATCAGCAGTGAAATTCAGACTTCCTTGGCCCATGCTTCATTCCAGACAGGACCTATTTTATGGAGACACCTGCCAAAAATTATTAACAGCTTTCTTGGGGTGTTGATAGCTGCTCATGCACCTCATCAATTCTGCCCTGCTATCTGAAAGAAAAAAAAACATCTTCTAGGAATATGAAGATTCCTTTGCTGAGACTGGCATGGAAAAGAACTTTTGGGTGTTTTACTTCTATTAAACAACAAAGAGAAGAGAAGAGAATATGGATTATCAATGTACCCAAGACATCACACACTGAAAGTCAAATTAGCAGTGCAGTAAAAATGGCTTTTGTAAAGCCTGCACCCTTTGATATAAATGGGAGAGGCAGTTCATGGAGCTGGCACTGGCTGACCCTGCTCTGTGAGTGATTCTGAGTTCCTGGTGGCTTTTCCAGCCCTGGGAGGCACACAGTGAAATGCTGCTTTGAAAGTGAGGAATGTAAACATGATATTTATAAGAAAAAAAGGCTGTTCTATGTATTTCCTTGAAAATTTCAGAGCTCATTAAAAACTTTTATCTTCAGTGTGAGCCTAGTTTTTCATGCTTACATTTGTCCAGTTCTGGGGTTTTTTTGTTAACTAGAAACAAATTCGTCACTGGAATTCATCTTTCAAATACACTGTAAGTTCCTGTAGGATCTTTATTTTGGATTTAAAATGAAAGCCTTACATGATATTCTGTCCAATCATTTCCTGCTGTGATTGAATTGATAAATGCACTGAGGTAGGAGAAGTTATTTTTTTAAAAAAAAAGCAATTTCTGTTGATATTGTTCATATTCTTCTGTAGCTTCTTTATGGCTGGCTTCCTTCTAAGATGAAAATAGTTTGGGTCTGGAAGATCCTTTGTGTCCTGGTGCTCTGATGTCAAATGGTTCACAACTGTGTAAGTAAAAGGGTCAAACATATAGAAATTATATTATGGGTCTCTTCCAATTCCTTCAGCATTTCTTTATCCATCTCTAATGAGTATCTCCAATTTTAATCTCTTCCAAAAATTAGTCCATTCAAAAGCAATGGCATAGCTAAAAACATTCTAAGATGTTTTGATCACCCTCCACGAGCTTTATGGTATGAGAAATCCCTGTGGGATAACACTGGGGATGAGCTGTGCAAATCTGCTTTTCTTCCCTGGATTTTCCTTCTGAGTACCATTACACTCTGGATGCCTGGGCAGGAAAACAATGGAAATTCAACAGCAATTGCAAGTTATCTGCAAACTGTTTTAATATTCACTCCAAAGCAGGCACCAGTGAGCTCCAGAGAAGATTTGAGTAATGCAGGATCTGTCCATGAGAAATGGCAGAAACCCTGGGCTCTGCTGGAAGGAGGATGCACTTGGACACTTTTGTGGCAATAACCTCCAGCATTTTCCCAAAAAGAACCCCAATCTATCTCTGTGCTGCTGTGGATTTTAGGGATGTCTCAACAAAGAGCCCTTATGTTCTCAAATCCTTTTTTTGTTACTCTGGTCAAGGTATTTTGTTTTTAAGAGTTAGCCAGTTGGTGTGAATGTTTCAGACTGACTCACTGCCTTTGCTTCCAGTCCATTGTTTCCAACACCGTTTTTATTTTTCAGCAATCTTCTGATTCTGTTGAGTAATTATTTCTGCAGTTTCATCAGGAATTTCAGTGCTACTCAGCAATTTCTCCTACAGAGTTTTGAAAGTGTTCTGTTCAGAAGGTATTGTGAGATGCAAAAGATTCTTTGGGCCATGGCAAACACATTTTTGATAATGTGTTCCCACTTTGTACCTGAATAAAAAAAATGTCTTGTCAGCAAGAATTTTTTGCCTCAGGTTTTCTTTTCTGACCTGCAGACCAAACACTCTGGCTGTGATACAGCATGTGGTATTCTAGTCTGACTCCATACGTATTTAAATCATTCTGTGTCTTTAAAGGTTTTTATTTTAGTGAAATAATCATCCACACTTCAGGACAAAAATGTGGTCGATCTGGTTTGTGTTTATAAATGCTCCCCACTTGTCAGAGAGCAGAAAAGAGAAAGGTTGCACATCCTGAAAAAACTCAGAAATTTCCTCACAAGTAGTCCTTAGATCCTGGGAATACTTTTGAAATTGTTTACTGAAGTGACATTTCTTTTTCCTGGTCCATGTGGGAATGCTTTGCATGCTGAATTAACCTGGAAGTCTCAAGAAATTTGTCACCATTTTTTCTGGAAATTCTGCCTCAGGCAGTCCAGTGAGGGAAAGCCCAGAAAAGCATTTAAAATCTCTTTTAAATAGCCCCAATTTTGTTTAGAATTAACCTGCTTCAACTTATTTGTCTTGTTTCAGTATCAACTTAAATCAGTGGCAAATTATTTATTAATTTTGGGATGATGACTGGGCCCTAAAAGTGGAAGTAGATTCTACCATGTAGCCATTTGGTGCTAAACTCTGTGCTTTCCTTCCTCAATAATGAGGATTATAAGTGATTTGTTGTCAAATACAAGATGCAAGAACAAATGCAAACACAGCATAATCACTGAATATTGCACAAGCAGAAAAACCAGAGGTGTTTGCAGTGAATCATTTCTTCAGTCTTTGCCTCTGGTGTAATTATTTTGGTCCTGCTGAAGTGCACCCATGCAGCACAGCAGTTTCAGGCAGGAAGAGGAGAAGAAAACTTTTTCCAATTGAAGCTGCAGGACCAATTTTGACAGTAATTATCAGAGGTTGGGTCAGCTCGCTGGATGTTATTATCTCCTGCCAAACTAAAAAATGAAATGTATGAAAAATGAAACCTGTAATGATCCAAAGTGGTCAGACCCCAGAAATGGAAGTCATCCAGAAACACAGATCTTCCTTCTGCAGAAGATGCCATTGGGTGGCTTTTTTTTTTTTTATCTGCTCTGAAGGGGAAAATTCCAGTTAAATGTTCACTAATAGCATGTGAATGTCATTTTCCAGCACTGTTGCCTCTCATGCTATTAGGAATGCTGAGTTTATCCCATATCCATTGGCTGCTGGTGTTGGATGGGATGGGGGATGTCAGGGGCCTGGGCCCCCACAGGGATTGGAGCCCTTGGCTCCCGTCCCTGTCCTCTGCCCTGGGGATTCTCTTCCTTCAGTTCTTCATGTTGGAAAGAACAAACTGAGACATCTTCTTTGCTGTTTCAGGAGTTGTTTATTTTTTTTATCAAGACCTCAGAGGCAGAGGCAGCATCCTCTGAGGGCACCAGGGCAGAAAAGCAATGGCTGCTAATCAGCAGCAACCTTTTATATCTTACTAACAACCATTCAACAAACAATATGTATTTTATTTTGTTTCCAACGCCAGTAAATCCTCATCTTATTGATATGTCTTTTCAATGCTAACTTTTTTCCACCAACCAACACACCACAGGAACTGGTGTCAGAGAAGAAAGGAAGAGAGGAGAAGAGAAGAGGAAAGAAGAAGAAAGAAGAAGAAAGAAGGAGAAACCGACACCCAAAAAATCTCCATCTTGTCCCTATGTAATACACAGAGCAAGATCCTAAAACTACAACTAAACTCTCTGTGGTTCACTAAACAAAAATCTCTTCACCTCTCTGGTGCATTCAGGTTCTCCCAAAAGTGGAGGGAGCTTCTCCCAAAGCCTAGGTCGCTGGCTAGGCCACTTTTGAGGAGCTCTGGGGCTATAAAGAAACCACCAGAGGAGCAGGAGAAGCTTTCAGGCTTCCCTGGACTCCGACAGGGAGAGGAAGCATGGTGGATCTCACAGACACAGACCTTTGAAAGGTCCTTTGGAAGCTCGTGTTTGTCGTGGCAGCAGTCCTACAAACCAGAGCACTGGTTGTGTTTTAAAGTAGCCTTTTAAATTTGCAAGCTTAATTAGACTAAAAACCGCTAAAAAACCACTAAAAAACTAAAAATTAGACTAAAAAACGCTTTTCCCTAACACACCTGTTGAAAGTCATATTCACACAATTATTCTTTCATTGGTGCCTTGAGGAATCCCAGCATTTTCCTTGAGTTGTGCTGCTCTGTGTGAGATATATCAATGAGCAGGAAAAGAGGAGGTTTGCTCCACGTTATTTGTAGACATATTGTTGCTGATGCCCAATAAGCAACAATACCTTTGTTACCTTTTTGAAGCAGTTGCACATAATATAGGATTATAAATATAAAATCCAGTTTTGTCTCTGGGGAGCTGTGGTTGCACCTCCAGGTGATAAATTTTCCTCTGTGCATTCTGCATACATGTACAACTGCAGTTGTTTTCTCTAGGCTCAGAAATATTTTAGATATTTAGACTTCAGAGTCTCTTTTAAACTGTCCTTGTCAAGATAAACAGTCTGAAGTTTTAAATTTTTTATCCAGGCTGGTTTCCTAGTTCTTCAGTCATTTTTATGGCTCTGCTATCCTAGCTGGTCCCAGTGGTCCTGAGGTAAAAGCCACTGTGATTTCTCAGTTCAGAAACTTGTGACCAGTGATAAGAGATTGTACTTCAGCTTGCCTGCAATCCTGATCTCACAGAGTAGCCCTGAGCCAGGAGTAAGTGGCTGTAAATAGAGAATCCTCTGGACCACTTTTATTTGTGACAGAAATAAGCTCATCTTTGAATAGGTGTGGATCTAATCTTTCAAGCCACTCTTGATTTTTGTGACAAGCACAGTTCAGCCAACCCATACCATGTCCTCAAATTATTCTAAACAAAGCATTCCTAAATTTGATTAAGGCTCCAGGATTTTGCTCTGTGTGATGTAGCCATCGAGTTCTATAGGATGTGTTTCAACATAAAGCAGAAACGACTCACAAAGAGTGACACCTAAGAATCAGGGGAAATCTTTGTTCATTGAATCCTCAGAGGTCTTGGCACACCTTGACTTATATCTTGGATGGAGCTGCCTTTCATGTCTCTGATTCAGAAGCTGCAGTAGATCAGAGTTGGGGAAAGCACATCCAGCTTTCATCACCAGCTTGTCAATATAAGGAGAAGTGACATGACAATAACACGTCCCAGCATGTTTGTTAGGGATTCTTCACCCATGAAATTTATAATCCTTTCAAACCCAGAAACTGTGCAATTTCAAAGGACCTTTGAGGGGCTCATGAAAATTAAATGCAGAAAAGTCTGGAGTGAGTGGAAGATGAAATAGCTTCCATATCGCTTAGAGATTTCCTTTAATTGCAGGAGAATATTTTAGCTGCAGAAGTAAATTCTTTTCTCTTCTTATTAAATAAAACAATGCATGACATTGCTGTGTTTTCAGCCATTTTGAGCAATTATGGGAACAATTCTGGTATAAACTTTTTTATTTGAGTGTCTCCCTGTATTACTTCTAGAGGACTCCCAGTGGCACTAACTTCAGTGGCTCTACTTCTGGTTGAATTGGTGATTTACATCACAAACAGTTTTCAAAATGAGATTACTCTTTTTCCTGCTACAGCTACTCCTTTTCCAGCAGCAGAAACAATGCAATCATTTAATATCACTTTGGATTTCTGCAATCAGCAACATGAAAGATCATGTGATGTGTTAGTAGATATTTTTATACAGTTGTAATAATGTCAGCATGTGTTTAGTGTACAGACAAACATGTCTCCCAAGAATATTTGTTAAGCATTTTAAACTCTCATAACATTCATAAAAGCAGTAAATTTGGCATATCCATGCCAAAATACAACTATTTCACTTCAATAGATGTTTCATTTGGCACAGAGAAGCCTGGTGGGGGAAAATGGTGACCAGGGTTTTTGGATGAATCCTCCCTATCACAGTTACAGTCTCATGGGTCTTTGGACCTCATTTTTCAATGCAGCCCTGGCAAGTTGCTCCAGCAGATCCCTCAGTGAGCCCCTGCTGCAGTAATGAATGCAGTGACTCTTACAAGTGGCCACTTGAAGGGACAGAGTTAAGGTTCATTTGGCTTGGTTTTTTCCTTGACAATACATCCTCAGCTTTTCAGACCCAAAAACCTGAAAAATTCAGATCTGAAGTGCTCTACCTCTTCCCTCTCTGCCTTTCAGATGCTTGAGTGACAGTGAACTTTGCTTTCCAGGAACTCAGAACGCTGTCAGTAACCTTAACTACACATGTGAGAGGTTTTATCACCGAGAGACAAGAAAACCTCTCCCTCCCTGGTTCTCATGTCACTCTTTTCACTGTTACAGCAAACTTATTTTCCAGGCTTGCCTTTAAGGGGCAGGTTTTGCTTTTGCTGGCCTGTGGTGGTGACTTGGTTGTGAGTTTTTGAGAAATTTCAGAGAAAGGCTGGAGAAATGCAAAGTTTTGTTAAGCTGTCCTGAAATCCATTTCCTAAGGGAACTTTTTGTAGCTTCCCAGGAGAGAGCTTTGATGAAAGAATGTAAATAAGAGAAATGTTGATGGCAAGGTGATTGCCTTGATCAGTGAATTGTCTTCCTCTGTCTTGTTGTGGATTCTTGGCTGGGACATAGACGGAGACACACAGAGACAGACAAAGGGAGACACACAGAGATGTTCCCTGCAGCTGAACCTGCTGGAGGGAGAAAGATTTGTTCTGTTTTCTTGATATTAATAAATAAGCCTTCTGAGAAAATCATGGACATGAGTGTTTGTGGAAAAGCCCTGGGAAACCAGGGCAGGCTCCTTTCTCCACTGGCCATTGCCACAGGAGCATGGCCAGCGAGCAGACAGGAACAGCAGCAGGTTAAGGGAGAGCTTTCCAAGAACAACAGTGAATTAATCAGGTAATTTATCATCTGCCATTAACCACCTTTGCCTACAGTGTTTTACAGTGTTCAGATGAGCCCTTAGCCCACTTAGGAAATACTCTCAGGACAGATTTATTTATTTAAGGTGTATGTGCACAAGTTTCTTAAATAATGTTACGGGCTGGAGCTGCACCAACGTAATCTTATCAGCATTCAGTATCACTGGCTTTAGAGAGGGAAAAAAACAAAAAGGGAATGCATGAAAATGAGATCAGATAAAAATTCAATCAGAAGAATGAAATATTTTTGTTATTGTTTTATCCATTTTCTTTCTCACACAATTCCCTCTCCTGAAGGACCCTGTCTTAAGCAGCTGTGTTTTGGCATATGTTCCAAAATATATAAAACCTGGCACACATGAGTGGAGGATTTTTAAATTGCTAGTGAGGACCTGATATACTTTCACTTTAATCTGAATTGGAAATAGCTCAAGTAAAGAATAACAATGTTGTCTGCAGAGACACTGATGTAAATAGATATTTCAGAGCGTAGTCTTTTATTTTTACTTTTTATTCATAACTGGCAAGAAACTGTAAATAACTTCACAGTGGAGGTGAATGATTAGAATTAAAAGAGAAAAAAACATCAGAAGTTAGAGAAAATTGGAAAAGTTCTGACAAAGTTCCTCATTTACCCATTTCTTTCCCCATTTCTCCTTTTGAAGAAAAGAATTAGAGTTAAAAATTTGGTTTAAGTGTTTTTGCTTTCCTAAGCTGGCATTTTTCCCCTTTTTTTTTTTCAGTCTCATTTTATCACTCCTCTTTTCATGGAAGCATATTCCAGCCCCTTTGCAAGGCCATTGTCTATATATCCTTTTTTTTTTTTTTTGCCTCCATCCTTATCCATTACTGCATGCTCTCTCACCAGATTTGTTGGGAGGAGACCTAACCACAGATGTCAGAATGAAAAACCCAGGGAGCTTAAAAAAAGACAGATGTTGACCAGTTTGCTCCCTGTCTCATGGTAACTGCAGCTTTGTAAATCTGGAGACTTGCAGACATCTTAATTATATTGCTTCTATTATATTTTTATTAAATATTAACTGCTGCCCACTACAAAGGACACACTGATCTTTATCATTTATGGATATCAGATATATATCAACTCTATACTAGCCCTGAATTTCTTTAAGCTTCCTATTACAGCTCTTTTTTTTTTTTATCAGCAGACTAGGAAAAACATTCCTGTGCTATTTAAGCTTCACAAGATTCCTCTGATGTTGATGAAACATGGAACATTCTCTTTCTGGAATACAAATATATTAGAAGGTGTTACACCTAGTATTTTCTGAGCCACATCTCTGAGTTTTTTGTCAAAAGCTGATGTGTGTTTTCAGTCAGGTAGGATTCCTGGTGAGGCAATGAAGGTGCAGCATGTGTCCATATATTAAGTGCTTAAATTCCTTTTCCAACTTAGCATGTTTGTGTCACTTGGATATTATTGTGTCACTTTGATGTTGTTTTTATAAATGCACACATGTACAGATACTATTTTGGCATTATCTCTGCTTGTTTTGGTGTATGTGGTCACCTAGCAAAGGTTCAGTACAGATAACTGATTTTAATTACTAAATTTAATTAACATATTTTTAATTTTAAGCTTAGGTCTCTTTGCAATGAGTAGAGAGGGACATGTTCATAGAGTATGATTCAGGCTACAGCTAAACTCCAAAGGAATGGAATTGCTTTAAAAATTCTGCTTTCTGAACTTGTTGCAAGTACAGAGTTACTTCATCTGTAGTTTGAGCCATGAGCATTAGGTTTTGTATCCAGTTATGATTTTCAGGCATATACTCATTGACATAATGCAGAATTTCTATAATTGGTGAATCCCAAACTGGAGCATCCCTTGGTTGGGGTCGATTGTCAGCTCTGATCTGTATTTAGGATGATTCATGTACCTTTAAAATAATCCCAAAGCTTCCTCAGATCTTGCACTTCCCTCAAAATTCATGTTGATATTTGTACAGTGTTTATATTCCCCATGTCAATGGTGGAAATAACAAACACAACACCAATGACCTGCAAACATTCAGAATTTGTCCAAAAGAATCAAATCATGTCCAAACACAAATCATTTGCCAAATTAATCTTTTGGATGTGAGTTAAACTGTCCTCAAAATCCTTACCAGTGTGGGGTTTTTTATTAAATTTTGAAGTGATTCACTTGGTTACCTTGCTGTGAAGAGAAGAAAATAAAAAACCTTAAATTTCTAGAGTCCCACTGTGGAGAACGATGCCAAAAGGAGACAAATTCATATTCTGCATGGAGAGAGCGATCATGTTCTTTCCCAGAAAGATCTGCATTTTGTATCCTCAGCTCTTTTCAGCTGTAATATGCATAACTGTTCTCTCCAGTTCAGTTGAGCTCAGTATAGGACATAAAAGAATCAAGAGGGGAAAAATAGCTTTATGCCAGCTTTTCAGATCTCCAGTTGGAATTCATTTCAATGACTGTCAAAAGATGGTGAAAAAAAAAAACAATCTGCATATTGCACAGGCTGTTCTGATATTAGCTATAGTTTAAAAATATTCAGAACATATTTTTTCTTCCCCCCCTGTATATTTTCTCTGTGACTTTTCACTTGTATAAATTTAGCAAAGACAAAGAGTGATGATGTCTTGCTGAATTTAAAGACCAGCAGCATTTCTAGAAGGGCATAAGGAGCCCCCTAAATATTGGAGACGTGATCTTAAGTCCTTTCATGCTTAATATATTGATTTTATGAGTACAGGAGAAAAAAGAATGATCCAGAAAGCTGTACTAAGTCCTGTATTTGCTCTCACAACTGTAATAGTATTCATGGTTAAATATATAATGGCCATATCTCATTCTGCACTTATACACTGGCTTCCACCTAAAAAGAAAACATCAAATGTGTTGGGTGAAGAGAGCCAATCAAGGGAGTCTTGCTTTGGGCACTCAGCATCATCTTAGTGTGTCACAAAAACCACGAAACTGTCAACAAATTCTGCCTTAAAACCTTTCCTCAGAGTTGCCTCCTTGTTTCTGGAGCTGGGATTTCAGGATCCCTGTCTGTGCCCAGGGATGTGACATCCCAACCATGGCAGTGCTGGGCACTGCAGATGACAAGTGCAGGCACCAAGGACATTAGTGAATATGTTACACATCCAAAATGCTGATATTTTACATGCACAATGCAAAGTTATTCTGGCTGGCAGTGCCTTATTAATTGAGGATTCAGGAGGATTGTAAAATAAAGCATAAATTAGCCTTAAAAATAGGGGAAAATGTATTGTAGGTTAGTGAGAAATACCCAATATTTTCTCTTGCACTAATTAAAAACAAAGCCTGACCCAAGTAGGACATAACTTTAATTCTCCAGTAATCTTCCAATTTAAGAGTCAAAGACATAATTGATGATTTGCCCTTATTATTATTATCATGCTAAAAGGGCTGAGCTGGTAGGAGTCCCTGCCAGGGCTGCAGTTGGACTGGAGGGGCTCAAAGTTGAAACATCAATCATTCCCTGCCCCATGAGGGGAAAAATGAACATTACAGGTAAAAACAGATGTTGAGATTTACTTTTCCTGTGGCTGCAACTTTGTTTAAAAAGATGCCTTGTCTAGCAAAGTCACAGAATCATTGATATCCAGGACTGGAAGGAGCCCACAAGGAACAGCAAAGTCCAACTCCTGACTCTCCTGTTTCAGAAAAACTTAGAAATATGTGGATTAATAAGTCAGTGAAAGGGGAGATGTGGCCCTATCCACTAAATTTGTCTGTGGGTGCTTATAGAAATATATCTAAGTGAAAATTAAGCAGGTTCCTTGACAGTTTGTAATATAGTATTGTAATTTAGGGAACTGGATTTGTGATGTTTTTGTAATACATCATCTGTGATACTTTCATCTGGAGCTAATTCATTTCTAAGTTTTTACTCACAAGTAAATCTAGCTAATAAAAACCCTGTCAAAATAGTCTTCCAGTAATCTGTTTTTAAACATTCAACCAAATAGACAAACACAAAAGGGACACTGTTAAATTAAATGTATTCAGCCTTCAGTTTATGCACTGTTAAATTAAATGTATTCAACCTCCAGTGTGTGTAGCATAGTATTACAGTCATAGATAATCTATTTAATTCAGTGTTTTGTCCCAGAAACTCAAAAAAAGATAGGAGTGTAATTCGTGTCAATCAAAATTATTTGAAGATTGCACAGATATTTTATGATCTCAAATTAGTCAATGCTCCTTGCAGTGTTCTTAGAAGGGAAGGGTTTTCTGAATCACCAAACTCACTGTGTGTTCCCACCCTTCAGTCTAGAATAGTTTTGTTTTCCTCACTGCCTTCATGTAGTTTTCTACTACCACACTTTTAGAGAGTTATTAATTTAATTATTTTAAGTAATCAACACTCCAGCAACGTGAATAGGACCGCAAAGGTTTGGGATCTGCCTCTTTATATACTGAGGCACCATTAAAAATAATATTACATTTACACCATACCAGACTAGAAAATTAAGCTCCTACCTCTAGTCTGCTGCATTGTTTTTCATTCCTTTCTAGTATTTCGTGCTCTAGCTGTCACAGAGGGTAGCTTTGGGGGATGTGGAGTTTTTATATATCTTTTGAGGAAATGAGCACAAATTTCAGATGCAACCTGTCACTACCTGTTCAACATGAATTCTGAGAGGCAAAAAGTGACTGTGCTTTACAGTTTTGATTTGTGAATGAATTATTTCTGTCTAGCTTGAAGTAGTTTCATCAGCTCCAACCTCACTTAATCTGGTACTGTGTAAAACTAAACCCCTTGGTTATTGGTAAGTGGTGACCAAGTTCTGCAGTGGTGTTATTTGAAGTATTCCAATTTTTATGTTTTAACATGCTATAAAAGGGCAAGAAAACACATGATTAAAGTTTTGTGGATCATTAGTCTGTCTTTGGCATTATTCAGAAGACCTGAAGTCCCATTATTCGATTTCTAGGGTAAGAAAGGGTATAGTTCAGGAAATACAAAGGAGTGCATTTGTTTTAATTTGTCTGGAGCAGTAATGAAGTTGGTGTGCTCCCAGCTCTCTGTCCATTTATCATCAGAAAACCTCCACAAACCAACGTCTCCTCTCATTTTTCTTACACAGAGGTGCTACAGCTTCATCTTGAACAAAATATAATTGATTGCATTTGGACAAGACTTCTTGTAAGATTAGCTACGCTTTTAATCAAAATGTTTTGGGGGTAGAAATGCAAAATGTGCAAGGAAGATCTTCATGTGTGAGGGATTCACTGCTTCAGAGCAGCCACAGAATTACTGAAAAACTTGGGTATGACCACACATTCTCTGTCTGAAAATGATAACTAGACCTGTTCAAGGTTTAACACCCTGAAAATGTGGTTTGGTGTCTACCCCCTAAGTGCTTGGCCCGAAGGTGAAAGCCCAATATCTGGTATATAATATATGTAATAACTGGGCAGTTCGTGGGGAAGGTCAGCACATGTCTAAGCAAATTAAGTTCAACACCTTTGATTCCAGTCCCTGGACACTTTATCCCTGAAAGGAGAGATTAGAATTCAGAAAATCTGATATTCTCTTCCTCTGGGTAGGAATCGAATCAAAAACGTACACGAAGCTTTTCAAACTTCAAAGGAATGTGATGAAAAAGTAGACAATATTACATGTTAAGTGTGTCACCTCCTGTGCAGAGAGTAATTCCACTGACTCCAGGTTAATGTTTGCTGAGGGTTGGGTTGGATTCACTGCCTTGGAGGTGGCACCCAATGTCAGGTGGAGTTTGTTGTTAAACTCCTCCTGCCTGTGTTCCCCTGGTGCAGAAATAAAAGCTTAGATGAGCACAGCCCACAGCCATTAAATGCATCAAAGAGTGACAGCCACAGCCAAATATTTATTATTTCCGTATATTATATGGAACAAATATTTAATAGTTTTGTATTTAAGGGTGTAGAATTCCAAGAATTTCGTGCTCACATGTGAAATTATCTTTGTCACAGCGTGGGAATCCCAAGATCTCCTCTGTGCTGGAAGTGCACTGTGCTTCCACTGATTAGTTAATTATTCACTTGGGCCTTCTCCAGCTGAGTACCCCGATAGGAATGAATACAAACAAAATAGTTTCTGCCAGGTGTCAGCCCCTTAGAATAATGAAAAAGAAAATAAATTAAGGTAGTGTTACTGGTGTAGGTTTTTTTCAAAAGAAGACAGAGAGAAATATCTCTAGCAATTACATTGTTAAAATGGTATTTGAATAGGCTGGATGTGTGGAGGACTTTGCAATTTAGAATGATTATATAAAAATAATGAAACTTGCTTTTTTTTCAGTCTTCTGTGAAATGGAATAATAAGCACTCTCCTGAACAAACCATATTATTTTCCCATGTCGTTTCATTACTGCATTTGAAGTTATGATTCATATATTATGGTGATTCATGGCTTAGGCCCATGAAGCAGAGGCTTATTTTTAGAGTGTTACCTTAAATTAGTATGACTAATAAGTGATTTTGAGGTGCAGTGATCTCAGTTTCTCTGCAGCTCCTTGCTAGAACTTAACATGTTTGTATCTGACTTTCCCTGACACTTTGCATTTGACTTTCTAGGGAGCAGGTGACTGCTGGGTGTTACCCATGACACATTAGAATCCTTAAACTCATGAATTATTAGCCTTGAACTGTGCTTTACTGCTCAGCTGAGGAGCATCTTTGCATGTTGTCGCCCTGGATTTCAGCCTTCTGATTGTTTAGAAAATTTGCTCTAATTGTTTTGAAAAGTCGCTCTGGAGTTCCCACGAAATTCTTCTGTAAACAAAGCTTTGTTTTTGCAACTCTCTCTCTTGTTTTCATTCCATCCCTGATAGAAGAGGTTTTTGATGGACTTCTGTCCAAACCAGTGGAGTTGGATAAGAGAAGATCTCCCTATCCAATCCACAGGGTTTCAAAGAATTGTATAAAAGCTGTAAAATATTAAACTTCCTTCCTTTTTCTTCTTCTGCCACCTACACCGTGTGTGTGTGTTCTCATTTCGTGCTCTCTAGCAACAGCATGTGACACTTGCTGTGCAGCACCAGGGGTTCCTCTCGTCCCTTCCTGGGTGCAGCATCCCCTCCAAGACCTCTGGCAGTGGCTTGGCAGGAGGCAGAGCTCCTCACTGGCCCCTGGGACATCAGATGGCACCAGGACAATTTGTCACATCATTTCCACAGGGCAGGGAGCTCTGTGGAGCTGTCTGCAGTGTGAATGCAAACAGGGTTAACTCTTAAGACTGAAAGATTGGGTTAAACTGGAATTCAAGATGCACGATATGAAAACATATTTATTTCCTCCTTTTTCCTGCTGATTTCTTTGGGAATTTATTGTTCAGTATCTGTGGTTTGAATGCTTCTGGATACTCTCCTCTTTTAGACCTTTGGGAGAACCCTGATGGTGCAAGGCTGTGCATGGCTGGCTCTAGGTTTTTGCAAAGAAGAGTTTATTTCCAGGCCAGACTGAGTGGTCATAAAATGCATTTGAATGGAGAACTCTAATTAGAGATAAGAAAGCATTTTTTTCCACCTCCCCACCGCATTATACTCTAGAAATATTTATTACTCTTTGGATGCAATTCTCTTCATTCATCAAAAAACCCCACCCAAACCACCAAACCAAAAAAACCCCAAAAAATCAGGTAGGAGCTCAGGGTATCTCTGAAATTTACCTTCGAGTTTGAGATCTTGTTTGAAGTCTCCTGGATTCTGAGGACTTGTATTAAAAAGTAGTAACAGAGAATTTGTCAACACCATCAGGATGAAATAGATATATTTTTTTTATTTTAACAATTCTGATGGAGCTTGTTATGTATTCTGAAATATTGAGTAGTTAGTGAAACTGGTATTTAGCTTACAGGTCCCTTAAATATTTCAGACTAAAAAATTCATCAAAATATACTCCTAAGTTAATTCAGGCACTGTTCCTGGTAGAGCTTTTATATTTCCCTTTGTGAACAGGTAATTGCTGTTATTGCCCCTCTCCTCTTGGTAAAGTGGATATTATGAGCTTCAGCGCAATCAATATCTAGAAATAGAGTAAAACTGCAAGGTTAGGGGATTTTTCTTCTTCTCCATCGACTAATTCTTCTCCTTAAACTGCTAAAGCACATGAATAGCTGACATTTTGCTCTAGACTTAGTATCTGTATTTTAAAAAACGTAGCAGACACAGAAAGCTGCTGGAACGCGAGGTCGTGGGCCCTCATTTCCCTTAAAGGGCAGCAGTGGGTTTGCTTTATGAGGATGGTTTTTATCAGGGGCTCCTCTGAGGTTACTCTCTCCCTGCAGGTGAGGGGTGGGACCAAGGGAAGCAGTCCCAGGGTCAGTTTTGACAGCCTTTGCTGCATTACTTGCAGCACAAATAATGCACAGTGCATTATTTTCCAAAGGCAGCAGTGTTCCTTTGCTCCATTGGGGTCGGTGTTGAAGGATCTGTGGTCAGTGGGGTCGAGGCACCACTGAACATGAGGTTTGGCCCTGGGGAAGGATAGGGAGGGGTGCAGTCACCACATTAATCCAGAAGCGTCCCTGGAAAAGAAATCACCTTGGAAGTGCAGCTTTGACAGCAGCAGGCAGAGCTTTCCTGCACCCAAGCCAATAAACCAACCCTGAGCACACATTCTCACCCAACAGGGATCCCCCACGTGCTACCAAGAACAAAACACAGGAAAGCTGCACTGCATGGGTTCTGAAACAGCTTTAATCTTCGAAGCAGTCCAGAGGCAAAAAAGATTATACTTTTAGGTAGATTATAAGGTAGAGCTTATAAGGAGTCACGGTCCAATGATCTGAGAGCACAGGGGTGAAGAAAAATCAGGGAGATATACATGGCACCTATGGGGAGAGGTGAGGGCTGGAGGTGGGTCAGGAGCCTGGTCAGCTGGAAGCAGCTGCACTAGCTGATGAGAGAAGTCGTTTTCCTTTATTCCCTTGAATTCCCCCGAATCCTGGAGGCTTCTCAAAGCCACAACCTGGAAGCCTTAAAACCCCCTAGTCCCTCGGCATTCACCACAGCAGAGGGCAGTGTTAGGGGGGAAGAGAGATGTGTTTCAGAGCTGCCTGGCACACCTGCAGGGGGGCTCAGCACAATTCCTCCTGCACGGCAGAAAACTCTTTGGAACCAGGAACGTCACAGATGAATACAGAGATTTAATGGCTGTATTGAAGCCCACCCAAACTTTTGAGTTGAGGCTTTGAGTAGTTTCCTTCTCAGCAAAAGCCATGGGTGTATCCCAGCAATAAAAGTGTCCTGTGTGTGCATCCTGGGGGCACTGCATTTCTGTGCCCTGGGCTGGAGCACCCTGACTCTGCTCCCCAAAGCTGCTGGCCCAGCTCGATGTCAGGGCTGAGTCCTGGCTGCCACAGATGCTCCCAGAGTCTGGGACATTGCCAGAGCCACAGGTTTGGTACAGGGCAGCACAGTGGAGTTCTGCCCTGCCAGGGAAGTGGTGGAATGCAGGCAGAGGAGCTCAGTTCTCAGGTGTGGGGTTTGTGCCAACAGGAGGTGGGTGCTTTTTCCATCACCTTGCTCCAGAGTCACCTTCCTTACTGGGCACACACGTAATCTTAAGGGTGGGCAAGTTAAAAACCCTCCAAGATATGACTGAAGTGAGCCACACCTGAAAGATTAAACCTATTCATTTGACTGGTTTCAGAAAACAAGCCTCTGTTACTAATAGTTACTAATACTGGTGTTTATTGATCTGAGCACAGCCGTGTCCTAACGGAACAATGAGGTTTCTCAATGAACTTTGGCTCACTTGGCAGTTTGCTGGGGCATAGCAGAGCAAGCAACAGGTGGTTTATATGCTGATGGGACAAATGCAGTGTGAGATGCACTCTGTGTACACATCTGAAAATCCCACTCACCCATCAGCGAGGAAATTGTTCCCCATGCCTGACTTAGGTGTGACCATTTCCCATAACTTAGGCAGAACTGTTTGGCAAAGAAGGAAATTCCTTTTGGAGTGTTCTGTGTGCTCTGTATTGCATGCACCTCATACCACGTTCAGGCTGAGGCTGGAATTTTTGGGGTGAGGGTAAAATCATAAGTGGAGTCAAACCTTGTCTCTAGAATGAATAGTTAACCTGAGCACTGCTGGTGTTTGCAGTGCCATTGCTCACCCAGGAGCAAGGCAAACAGTGTTTTCCTCCAACAGTGGAATTGCTTCAAAAGTGCTTTTTCAGGGTTTTATTTATTGTGTTCACCTCTGGATCATGAATAAAACAAACACTAAAAGACGCAACACTGCTCTCACAATAAGGTCAAATAACACAGAGTGAAATTCAGCACTCTGCAGGAGGCCACCACGAGTCATACACCCCAATTAAGCCATCAAAGTAGATTTAAGTGGAATTTATTTGGTGTATAAGATTTGAACTATGAGTCTCACCTTTAGAGAGGCAGTCTACAAAGAACAAATGCTGGGCTTGAACTTGTCCCCAAATAAATCAATGTTATCCTGCTGATACCACAGGAAAAAAATGGCTCTGAGAGTCAAATCACTTGACTCCTGTTTGTAAATACCTATTTCTGAGCCTTTGGAAAAGTATTGCAGCACGGAAAAAAAGGAGAACACATTCCTA
Organism: Erpornis zantholeuca; assembly: GCA_013400515.1. Lineage (NCBI taxonomy): Eukaryota > Metazoa > Chordata > Aves > Passeriformes > Timaliidae > Erpornis > Erpornis zantholeuca. The sequence goes on from VZTN01024186.1 coordinate 272,480, forward strand.
CCTCGGCCTTATGGCTTTTGTGAATTACTTATTCTGGCTTCTGGGTACCTTGTTTGTTGCCCTTGCCATCTGTAGATTTAGTGATTTATGTTTCCAGTGCAAAATGGCAGCCAGGGTTGAATATTGAGCACAGCAGCACAAGGCTTGAGGAAATGGGTAGGCACAGGATATGAAGATCTTCGTGTCACCTGTGTTCAAAGGCTGAATGAATACACAACAAAGTTTTTGCACTATCATCTGATTATCTGTTTCTTTTAGTCCATGTTTGGACTTTTCTGGTACACAGCAGTGAATGTGATATCATTGCATTTTATCTGCTGGTATATACTGGATTTGTAGGCTCTGTGTAAACAAATATTCCCAATACACTGTCTATATTAAAAATCTCTGACCTGCTTAGGGAGCATTTATGTTTTTGTATATGCTGACTTCATATATTGGTTTAACACTGAGATTCTGAAATTGTGATAACTTGGCTTTGGTTGTTTCTAGTATTTTTTGGGTTTTATTATTTTTTTTCATATATATAGTTATTAGTTGTACCTTATGCCTTTAAACGAACCTTGTTTCCTCTCCTTTAGCTGAACAAAATAAATTACTACTCCACTTTCTTCTGCAGTGTTTAAGACATTCAACTTAATATAAAATAGGGAAAAGGCCTCCCTGAGCTCGGGTTCCTGGCTAAGCTTGTTTAGTTGGCTGTTAGTGGAATATATTTAGAAGGAAGTAACACAAAAACTAATCTAATTTGGAAGCTCTGAGTTTTCCATAGGTACTGGACAGGGATATAAAATCCTGATCTTCATTGGCTAATATGTGATTGTGGGAGCCTTGTCCTTCAACAGAGCTGGGAATGGGGATACCTTCATCCTCATCCCCTACTCAGACAAAAGACAGAATTTTTTTTCTGATGGAACTTGCCTGAAATGAGCCCATACCATTCAGAGTAACATTTAAACATCTCATTATATCCTTTTATATCGATGCATTTCTAAGGTTTTTTTTTAGTGCTGCAATAAATTTGGCCCTTAAAATGCAGGGGTTTGCTCAGATGTTGTTTCGAAACATCAGCCTTTTGTGAACAGAGCTCATCATGAAAGCAACTGTCAGAGAGGAACATGCAGTTTGTTACTGCAGGGAACCAATAAATAAGAACTCAAGCTTGTCAACATTTAGCTGTAGGAAATTTGAAGACATTCAAGCCTTAATGTCACAAACATTCCTAGAGTGCCGAGAGAGCTGTCGAAATGTCTCTAATGACACCACTTAATGGGAGCAGATAAATGTGGAATGGGACCCAAGGCCTATACCTTAGGAGTGCCATAAACAACTCTGTCAATACAGGGAAAAATATAGATCACTGAAATCATATTGGGAGGGGAGTGAACGTGCTTGCAGAATTAAAATGTCACAAGTGCAGCCCAGGGGTCTGGGAAGCTGCCAGGAGTTTCATTAGCTGCAGGGAGTTCTAGCAGTTCAGGTTGGATGTACATATAAAAAACCCCAGGTTAAACAGGAACTTCTGGAGCAACTGTAGATCAGTTTTGATGGATCTCATCGAGGTTTGGGGTGGAATCTTTGGAAATGCCCTTTCCAAAGTATCCCAAGTCCCATAGTTTCTGTTAAGTAGCAGGAAGTGTCACAGTTTGCAGAAAAAGTCATGCACATCCTCTTCCCTCTTGGGAAGGTTGTGGTCTTCTCTCTTCCACTGAGATTCAAACTTCCCATCCTTCATTGTCTTTCTTAGGTAACTTTATTTTTTCTAGGTAACTTTATCTTTTCTGTGGAAGTACCCAGAACTTTCTATGTAAGGACACAGAACACAGCTCACTTATTTTTCAATAAGGTGCAAGGAAAGATTAATAACCCAGACTTATGTGAAGTTGCACTACAAATAATTTGGAATTCATCATTTAAACTCTGTGATTGTTATGTGCAAATACTGGTGTAGGTTAGCTTTTAGAAATTAACTCCTCAAGGAGTTGCTGCTAATTAATCCTCAGTGAGCATGTACCATTTTAAAAATGCACTTTAATCAGAAGTAACCTGGAATTATAAGCAGGAGTAAGTATGTTTGTACTAATGAGCTGGTGACATTTAAGGACATTTGTGCCAAAAGGAATACAACATTATGAAATGTTATGTCACGAAGGTGAAACACAAAAATATCCTGAAAATACTTTTTAAAATATTAAAATGAATATTAAAATGAAATAGTTTCTTTCACAAAACTATTGCATTTAACACTGTGTGGATCCTGCCAGTCTTGTTTGCTGCAAGACAAATTCTTGCTTGAAATTTGGGTTACAATTAGAACAAGCTGCATATTTCTGGCTTTGAAACGAAATTAAAAGTTAAAACACAAATTTTCCCTCTTTTTTCTGTTCTTCCTCTATTCTGGGGAAAAATTTAACCAAAGCTGAAGGGTAGGCCGCTCATCTAACTGTTTGAGGTATAATTAATGTTAGGGCTGTAATTAAGTGATTGATACAAGCAACATGCCTTAAAAATATACTGATTAGAAATGGACTGCTGAAGACAACTCCAAATACCAACCACTGGAGCATTTGTGTAGCTGCAGCTGGTTTTGGTTGGCTTTCTACAACGTGACTTCAGAAATTTTGTAGAGAATTAGGTTCTGAAAACATCCATCCAATTAATACCCTTAAAAATGTACCTACAGGAGGAAAAACAAGTCTGTAAAATATATCACAGTGAAGTGCCAGAGGTGTTTTCAATGAGGATTTTTATACTTCTCTCTCTAATTGAAATATAAAACTAAGAATTTGAAATTAAATTTGAAAATAAATTGATGGTTTTTACATAAATTAGAAAAAAGATAATTTTAAAAGTATTTTCTGCTAATTGAAAAGAGATTTGTCAGTAGGATTGGGAAGTCAATGGACAGAGATCACAGCAGTGCTACACACCTGCAAGCATGAGTTTTACTTGAAGGGCCCTCAATAAAATCTTAATTCCTTTTTGCTTATCACCCTAAGAAAGGCACTCAAGGAAAGGTGTAGAGAATAGGAAAGGAGTTGTAGATCATTTGGGGTTTTCAGTCCAATGAACCTCACTAGGTGTTTGTCTCAGGATCCTGAGGAGGCCGTGCACATTTTGGGTGTGGATGTTTGTATCCATATGTACATTTGGATGTCTGTTTGCCTGTTTTTTTTTTTTTTTTCCAGTTATTAATTTCACATTTCATGAATGTTTGCAACATGCAGATAGTTAACATATTGCTCATCCAGGTTTTCCTGGGTCCCACCCTCACACTGCAGGAGCTCTTTTCTCCTCCCTGTATTGCACCTTTCACGTCCCATTAATGCCAGTGGGAGTTATGTAGGGGTTTGGAAGGCAAACAGAACTGTGGGAAGAGCACCTGAAACTAATATTTACCACCAAAGAGATGAATTGGCTGCTTCCAAGACAGGAGTTCACAGATGCCTGTGTTTTAAAGGGTGGAATTGTCACAGTATAGAAAACAATTAATACACAGAGCCTTTATTACACAGTGCCTGCTAGCAAAGTGCCTCAGCATTATTAGTAAATCACAGTGGTTTATGATAAGCTCATGGCTCATTCATCTGCCTTTTTTATAGTCAGCTTTTGCAAAGCTGCCCAAGTTAATGCTGCTGTAGAAGGCCTGTGTGAAAATAGAAGTGTTTCATTAAGAATACATTAAAAGGAAACTAAAAATGATGAAAATATGCCAGTAATGAATCTCCACAATTAATGGCCCAAATTAATGAAGGTTTCTCAATTCAGGAATGAAATAAGAGCTCCTAGAATACTTGCTCACAGATATCATGCTTTTACTCTCCAAAAAGAGAGGATTAATTTATGGCCTTTTCAAAGGATTAATGTTATTTGGCACAATTTCTAAAGTTCTTTCTTCTCTCTCATTCTTAGGTATAGTATCAGACCTGTATGCTGAGAGCTCTGAGAGGAAGCAGGGAGTAAAAGGAATAATGCAAACATTATCCTCCTTCTGCTGAAGTATCCTGTGCATCTGCACATTCAGTTACTTGTGGAAATAGCAGAAACTGCTGGCATAGCAATATTTTTCTCTGATTTTTTTTACGTGGAAGTTTAATATGCATAGCCTGACTTCAGTACACCTGTATGCAGTAGGCTGGAATGGATCCTTCAGGAAAATGCATTTATTTTGCATGATCCCCGAATAAGCTTTACCATATGAACACATTTTAGGTTCTTTTAAAGTAGGAAGACAAATACAGGACGCTTATATTTCAAGGAATTCCACAGCTGATTTACACTGATTGAAAATAAGGATAATCTTTCCGATAATGTAATATTCTTTATAAAAAAAAAGTTTATTAGTAACATTTTAATTATATTTTCTATAAATCTTGGGAATAAATTTTAAAAACCTGTAAGTATTTCACACTCTCCCCTATACTACAAACAAGTTATACACAGGTGGCAAAAGTGTAATATTCAGTTAAACAAGATTGTTTGTCTCTTTTTGTCTAATTTACCTTAAGGTGATAAGTTTATTTAAGGATGTTTATGTTTATTAGAATTGATCCACAAGTGGAGATGCCTGATGCTGTAGTCATAAACTTTTACCAAGGCACTCAGTGTTATAACATGAATCATCCATAATTAGAAATAGGCAAAAGTTTAGTTTTCTGCAGCAGAGAGATGCTAAATGCAAATTCCAACATTCAAAATATTGTGGGGAAAGTTAGTAATTCCTGAATTTCCTATTTGCTTATAGCAATCAGCCACAAGAACCAGGGATTCCAGAGGAAGAGGTGGTGCTTTAGTCTGCAGACCCTACTGGAATTTCAGGAGTGGATGAAGTTGTGGGTGGCCAACACTGGAAAAATCCTTTGCCAGTGCCTTTGCAGTTTTCATGCAGTACTTTGGTTTTGCAGCTTTTTGGGTTTGTTTACCTCTGTTTTTTTAATCAAGTCTTTCCTGCTCTGTTTCCATTCTCTTTGTGCAAGGGTCACAACTCCCAAACGTCGCTGTGCTCTTTTTTAAGGAAACTCAGGCCAGTTTTAGGTCTGTGTTTTCTCACTGCTTCTCTCAGGGTGTATGACATGCACACACTTTCTTTCCTCCAGGCACACTTGTAGCTGCTGGGCACAGAACCAGCTCCTCAGTACTTCTGTCAGCTCCAGAGCGGAGCTGCAGGCATAGCCCAGCTTCTGGAAGGGATGAGGGCAGAGCTGGGCCCTGAGCAACACCGGGACCTGGAGCACCACAGACATGCCTGCTCCCCACCCTCAGCTTCTGCTGATGCCTTAAATGTCTACCTAGAAACAGAGAGCAGACAGGAATAAAGGAATCAAGGAGGGATTGATTGGAAAGGCCTTCAGAGGTACACTCTGGGCTCCAGAGGCTCCTGCCTCAGTGCATCCCAACATGGACAAGGACAGCTCCCGAGTTCTTCCCACTTGGATCTCAGCATCAATTCCCCAAGCAGAAGCCAGGCAAGGATGGAATTTGCCCAAGCTTGCCCCCCTCTTGCCAAGATTGTGGTTTGCAGTGGTTGGGCCTAGGAGGGTCTGGGTGTCCTTGGAGAGCTGGAGAGGCTTTGTTGTGTGTGTGTGAGCATGAGAGAACAGCACTGAACGAGCTCCAGGGAACTGCAGAGTGACACTGGGCAGGGCAGGGCTGGGAACACAGAAAAGTTCAAACCTAAGGCATCACTGCAACCCTTTAGCCTTTCTCAAAGCAGAGCAGTGGCAGTGCAGCTGGAAGTACTCATGTACTTTTCTCAGGCTAATACATGCTGTTCCTCAGGAGGGGCAATGACTGCAAGGCAGGGCAGAGCCTCGTGCCAGGGAGTGCACCCACGGAGCTGTGCCCGTGGGGCTTGGGGCTGGACAAGGGCAGGGCAGTCCTGCTGGACCCCAGCAGCAAGCAGAGTAAAGTGGAGATGCTTTGAAGGAAGTTACTGCTGCCTTATCTCTGTTGGTGTATCTCTAGGTGCCGAGTTGTTTCGTACTTGCCTCGAGGCAGAAATACCTGATTTGTCCCCAGAAGTGTATCTGTGTATGTCCATAAACCACATACAGTGAAACATGGTGGGTAGATACTTAAAGGCTTACATTGTAAAGATTTGAATTATATATTAAATATTCAGAGTACAAGTTTTTAATTCCATTTTAATAATTAAGGCACCCAAATTAGCTATTTTCTCTCCTTTGCCATTCATTGGAATGAGCTGATTCTGTGCCATTTTTTCCGTGTTTAGTGCAGTTTCTACGTTAAAAATATATTTTGAGACATTTCCATTCTCGTGGATGCACAAGGAAAGACTAATCAGCTAATGTTAGAAGACTAAGAACATTCAAATGCAACAACAGATGGCATTAGGAATTCTGCTGGAATAGGGAGTTTAGGAGGAGGCTCAGAACTCCCGGTGTATTTCTGCCTAGGTTGCAGCACACCCCTCTTGATGTACAGCTGCTTTTGTCTGCAGATCTCACTTATATTCAGGCACTTGCAGAACTAGAAATGATGAATTGAAAACCATAATGAATATGGATTTAAATACCTCAAAACATGATCTTGCTTACCAGGCTATGAAATGTTTACACTGAACCATCCCATGCTGCTCTAAGCCAGTTCTTTATTCATGTGTATTTGTATCCTGACATACAAAATCCCAATAACTTGGAATACAACTCTCTGTACCAAACATCAAGGTCAAGAAAATATTTCCCTTTTTTTTTTGCTTTCAGAAAGCATCTAAAATGCTCTGCACATGTACCAGAACAAGGGAAGGAAATAAAGTATTCTTTGCTGCAGCTGAAACAGAAAGGACCCACAGGGTTTCTTTCTTTGAGAAAACTTGGCACTGCTAATTTTTTGCAATAGGGAGTTGATATTTGGCAGAGACAGTTATTTGTCTCTTTTTCTTGTTTCCTCAAATTCTTGACATTTTCAGACTTTTGAAAATGTTATTTATTGGATGTTCTGTGCAAACTTCATAGCACCTAGCCACTAAACTCTAAATAATGTTCTCCAGCCTCAACCTGCTTCAAAGGCTCGGAGCACATTTGGATTTATGGATATTTACAATATCTGGGCGTGTTGCACCATTCTCAGAGATGGATCACTCAAGCTGCCCACACTCTGCCTGAGCTCTGTGGTGATTCACACTTCACTGCATGGGAATTAAAATGGATGTGTGGAAATACCTCACCTCAGACAGGGAGTGTCAGGTTTGACCAACACAGCTTGCACTGAAGTGAATTTCAAGGGAAGAGGGATGTCCTACAGGGCACACCACAGACTGGGATGAGTTATTAGAGTTTGCATACCTGATCAAGTGAGCTGATTTTTCACTGCACTATGAGTTGCTTCCTTACTTCAGAGTCTTTGAAAGTCAAGCTGTCGATTTTTGAGACAGGCTTAGGTGCTGATATTTTGGGCTCATCTACAAGGAAAAGTTGTTGTAAGGATATTTATAGGAGGTTAAATGAGTGCCTGAGGACTAAACTGTTACAGATACAACATGCAATCAAAATTACTAATACTGAAATAACTGTAAGGTGCTTTGAGCATTAACCCCCTTATTACCATTTTGTCAGTAATTAAGTTATGCACTACAGTTTTTAAACATTAACTAAAATCAACTCAGTTGTTAAAGGGGTCTGATGCTGAAAACACACATTTTGTTCTAGATTGGTGTCATTTGTGTGGTTCTGCTCTTACAGTGACATCACCACTCCAGCCCATGGAACTTTCCCAAGCATTTGTTATATATTCCTGAGAATCAAAAGCCTTATGACAGTAGAATGATTTGGAGGTGAAAGCTGACATTTTCCACAAAGGCATGTCCATTTTTTAATGAAGGAAGATTGCCAGAATTAGAAATACTTCAAAAATATTTGATGTTCAGTGAGAGTTCTTGTGAGCAATAGCTGGAATTTTAAATATCTTTAAACTCCATTTTCTGAATGTCTAAAATTTTCCTACTAGGTATTTGTATGTTTTAGTGTATTGATGTATATACACTTTAAAAGATATTTTAAAATTTTCTAAGCTATTTAATGAGTTCTTATGTATAAATGCAGAATATGCCATAGCACAGTAATACACATATTGTAGTATTTAATTTGTATACGACTTTAATCTTATAAGTCATTCTGACAGTTAATCAGATTAATTTGGAATTAAGTGTAGCCTGTTAATGCTGTTGTTTTGGTTAGGTTTTTATTCAGGTTCAATCGCTCTGAATACAGTACAAAAAGCAGTTTTATTTCAGGAAAAACTCTAACACTATTTTGATTTTTTATTCATATAACTATATATTTATAAACATATTTGTGAGTCCCATCCTGCATTGATCTGTCTCTCAGAAGGTCTGAAATCAGTATGGGTCCTGAAATTAACTTTACAAATCACTCCATAAGCAGCCTTTTGTACATTATTTACTTTATATATTCATTTTCTAAGCATTTGCTCTCTGTTTGTTAATTTAGCACTAATATGGGTAATTCCACATGCATATATTGCATGCACATGATACAAATTGAAATTGGAACTTTATAACGTATCAGTTTTTATTTGTATTATTATTTTGACTCACATAACAGATGGCTTATTCACCAAAATTAAGTTTATCAGGTAAATGCAAGAATGTACCAAATAACATCAGTTTGTCATTTTTCTCTAGCAGCACAGCTCCAGCTTCTCTAAGCAATAATTTCTGCAGATCTGCCAATAACAAACATTTATGTCAGACCAACTCCAAGAATTTCCTGCTGCTTCTCTCTAAGCCCAGCAAAACCAAAACAAGTTCAGCAGAGGGCATTTGCAATACAGAGCACTTGAAAGACAGTTTGAAAGATGTTTGAAAGATATTCCCTTCTTGCTGCTCCGAAGGGGTGGCTGTAATGAAATACCTTGACCTTTAATTCAGAGTGCTCCTACTCGTGTTGGTATAAAATTACTTGATAGTTACAAAAAAAAAAAAAAAAAAAAAAAAAAAAAAAAAAAAAAAAAAAAATAAAAAAAGCAAGAAAAGCGTGGAAATTAAGGTATAAAATTTAATAATAAAACTATTTTGTAGGTGTTTTATGTGACAGAAGTAAAGCTGAAAATACTAAATGTGCTACTTTTCATTTTCAATGAAAATATTATTATGTCAGTGTTTCCCCAAATCCTTAAACTCTTAATTTCGTGGAGCCAGAGATGGGTTTCAGTCTGGCATGTCAACCTCTGATCAGTGCTTATTAAGCCTGTTGACTGACCTCCAAGTGTCACACTTGAACTTCACTGCAATAATTTGAAAAATTATTTCTGAATCTGAAAAACTTGTTCTTGACCTCATTTCCCAAAGTTACAGACGAAGATGTTCCGGGGGTGACTCTGGAGTGCCTTTACCACTGCATGGTGACCTTGTTCTGAGGGGAGGCTGGGAGGCCAGGCCACGAGAAGATTTACAGCCATATTTTTTTTTTTGCCTCCAATTTTTACTGAAAAATATAAAGTAGAAAATATAGGAAGAGGAGGAAAAAAAAAAAGTCCAAGGAAAATCTGAACAGAGCTGTGCAGGGTAAAGTTAAGATCTTCTATTTGCTTCTTTATTAACATTTTTGCTTCAGGTCCTGCTGTCTCAGCAAAGGAGATCTTGGCAATGCTTTGTATATCCAGGTAGGAATGGTATTGGTAGAGAATCCCAGAATGACCTGAGTTAGAAGGGACCTGAAATCCCATCCAGTGCCACCCCTGCCATGGCAGGGACACCTCCCACCATCCCAGGCTGCTCCCAGCCCCAGTGTCCAGCCTGTCCTGGGACACTTCCAGGGATCCAGGGGCAGCCACATCTTCTCTGAACACCCTGTGCCAGGGCCTCACCTCCCTCACAGAAATAATTCCTTCCCAATATCTGATCTAAGCCTCTTTTGGTTTGAAGCTGTTCCCCCATCACTCCATCCCTTCCCAATTGCCTCTCTCCATCTGTCTTGCATGGCTCCCTATGGTACTTGAAGGCCATGATTAGGTCACCCTGAAGCTTCTCTTCTCCAGGTGAACACCCCAGCTCTCCCAGGCTGTTTCCATAGTAAAGAGCAGCTCTGGTGCCTCCTCTGGGCTCTCTCAGCAGCTCCAAGTCCTTCCCGTGCTGGGCCCCAGGGCTGGGGCAGCTCTGCAGGTGGGGTCCCACCTGAGCACAGGGGCAGAGGGGCAGAATTGCCCCTGCCCTGCTGCCCACGCTGGGGTTTTGAATCACCCCAAACCAGGCCAGGAGACACTTCAGAGACAGAGCCAGAGCAGTGGGGATTTTCTTTATTCAGTGCTGGGTGTGTGGGGATTGCTCCTCCAAACACACACACCAGTGCTCCCTGCAACACAGCATTATGTTGTTTTTATTATGGGATCCCTGGAAGTGTCCCAGGACAGGCTGGACATTGGGGCTTGGAGCAGCCTGGCATGGTGGGAGGTGTCCCTGCCATGGCAGGGGTGGCACTGGATGGGATTTCAGGTCCCTTCTAACTCAGGTCATTCTGGGATTCTCTAACAATACCATTCCTACCTGGATATACAAAGCATTGCCAAGATCTCCTTTGCTGAGACAGTAGGACTTCAAGCAAAAATGTTAATAAAGAAGCAAATAGAAGATCTTAACTTTACCCTGCACAGTTCTGTTCAGGGTAAATAAAATGCTTTATTCAGTGCTGGGCGTGTGGGGATCACTCCTCCAAACACACACACCAGTGCTCCCTACAACACAGCATTACGGGCTAAATTGTGAATATTCATCACATTCTTTGGCACAGGTGTGGTTACACAAATTATTTCTCGGAAGTCATTAATGTCATTAGCATACAGGTCACGCATGCCCTGTGTGTCCTGGTGGTGGCACTGAGGAAGGCTTCTCCTCTTCCTCGGAGCCTTTCTGATGAAGATAAGTAGTCTTCCTCGCCCTGCACTTTTCACCTTTCTCCCTGGGGCATTTGTAGTCCTTTGAGGGATGATTCAGCATCTCTGAGAGGATCTTTGTCCCCTCTATCTTGACAAGATTGGGGTGAATTCGGCTTCTTGGGTTTTTGCATTTAACATCTGCTGTCTGAACTAACATTTGCTGTCTCCTGATAACTGTGCCTACACGAGCTACCTACTGACTGCCCCTTCCTCAGTGTCCAGCCTCACACCCACCAGAACCCCCCAAGTCCTTCAGCCCAAAACAGGCCAATTTAAACTGCTCCTGCCAGAGGAAGTGCCGTGAAATCCTTTCCCTTCTGTGTTCCTCTGCCACAGGAATTGTGCTGTGGGGTCATTTAGATGACAGCAGCCCTGGTACCCACGGGCACAGCTGAACAGGTGATGGGGGATTTTCAAAGGAGCTCACATCTCAGCTCAGCTCTGCCATCTCATTCTCTGAGGCGCTCTTGAAAGAGCATAATGTGTCTGCCCGAATGCAGGTGCTTCACAAGAGCTTTGTTCTAATTGTTGTCTCGTTCTCAGCCAGCCAAACACAGCCCTGCCAAACAAAACCCAGTGCAGCTGTGCTGACCAGAGGTGTCATTCTCCACAGCGCTGCTCCCTTCAGCAGCGAGTTTCTGCTCGGGAGCGAAAATCCTGGGGCAGCAAAAAAGACAAGAGGAAAAAATCTTTACTTTTAATTACCTCGAAAACAAGCTCTCAAAGCCTCAGTTTTCCCAACAGTCTGCCCACGAAGAGGTTGACAAGCAGAGAAGAGACAAAAAAGGGTTCTGTGCCTGAAACCATTACCAGCCCGAGCAGAGCGAAGGCCCAGCACAAGCACATTCCCTTGAATCCACACCAAAGCCACGCTCAGCTACAACAATAATATGGAGATTTTTGATAAGGAAGTGATTTTTGATGGAGGTGGCAGTATCCTATAGCTCTGCTGCTCTTTTATCAGCGTAGCAAGGGAGCTGTCTTCTGTCAAGAGACAAGGGAAAGATGCCAAGGGAAATAAAATCAACCAGGCAAACTTTTTACATTCGGACTGATGAGCTGTGTGCTCTTGTTTGGAAAATTTAAGGCACTGGAAGCTCAAAAGCCTTTTTGCCAATGTAGTTTTAAATGATAATGCGAAGGCTTTTGTGAGATTGCTGGCAATTTATTCCAATAAAACCAGTCCTGTTGTGAGTTTAACAAGTGCCTGTGCTCTGTGGTACAAAGCAATCCTGTAGAGACACTGCCTCAGATTTTTGAAGACAGGAGTCTCACAGCTCTGGCTCTGTGGGTTTGCTTGGCTTTTGGAGGTTTTGAACAGAGATCTGACAGAGGGAATGTGAGGGAAGGGATACTCGAGGTGTTCATCTTGGGGGAACCTCTGGTTACAGGCAATTCAGGAAGAGAGGTTTGGGAAAAGTTCAGATGTAGATTCATATCTAATCTTTCAGACTTTTCCATCTTATTAACTGAATTTAAAATGTAATTAAATCTTAATGTCTGCGAATCAGATGCTTTCCCTGGACATTTCAGAGCTATCTATAAATAAGAATTTTATGCAAACATTCTCTCCATTCCCTGATATGCCAGGGATGGAAAAATTTCAGTTGAAATAAACAGAACTAGGACGAACTTGCCCTATCCTTTCCCAGCCATCTGGATTAATTTCTCTCATCTGATAATGAGTCCCCATCATCATTTATTCCTCTAGTAGATTTTTGGACCTGTTCTCAACCCTGAAATCTCTAATATTGCCTGAAGAGTTTACAGAGATAGCCTGAAAGGTAGCTGCACAGGCATTCTCATTACTTTAATGAGTTTCTGACCACTGGTCCAGGCTATCAGCCCTATATTTAATTAAAGCAGCACAAGCTGTGTATCCACCAAATGTCCAGGCAAAGGTCAGCAATCAGTTCCAGGCTTCAGCACTCTTGTAATTGTTGTAGGACTGGAAGGAGGCTCTAAACAAAGACAGAAACCCAGCTCAACTCTGAGATGCTGTGGTTCTGTTCCTTTTCCTCTCTTAACCTTGAACTTCCACTGGCTCAGACAGGCAACTGCCTCCTCCCATTATTTTTTGGGAGTTATTCAGCTCTCTGAACCAGTTAGTGGTGGATCCAAGCACATCTTGGTGGCAGGACTGGGACAGGGATAGGGCTGTATGGATAAGGATGAGGGGGGGAAAAAGAAATTATCATCTCTGGCTTGGATGATTTGATTATTTTAAGCCCTTTTCCAGCCTCCATGGGTATATGTGCATGTGTGATTTTGAGTTTTTGAAAAACTTTGATGAGGATGCTTTGCCATGCTTTTCTTCACATTTTTCTCCTCCTAAGTTCTGGCTCAAATTCAGCAGAGGGATACCACCATCACCCCCATCCAGTCTGTTCCCAAGCAAAAGATGTGGTTTTGATGCTAAAGTAGGGTTTGTTTTAAATACTCAGATTACTTTCTTCTTCATCAGCAAACAAGAATCACTTTGGCAGTTGGGAGATGGGCAAGCAGTGTTACCTAGACCACAGAAGCTCTCTAGGGAACCTAATTCCTTTTAAAGCATTATTGTCCATATTTAAAATTAATTGGGTAGGTGTTGAATGATCAAGACAATTTATAAAAACCTCTAGTTCTGCTCTGATATCTGGTGCTGTAGAAAAGACATAATTAACATCTGCCAGCATAAAGGCAGGCAAGGATTTTATTACAAGCATTACTTTCTGAGGACTTGAATGACTTTGACCTCGAAATGTTAATCTTGCTGAACTCCAGAGCAAATATCAAATGTCAGGAAATTCCAAATAGATGTGTGGACTTGGAGTACTTAGCCTGCCTTTAAACAGAAAGAGGTTTACAACTTATTAACAGAGCTGTCTCTCCATTCTGACATGGATAGGAAGGTTCTGTGCTGGGCTGATAGAGAGAGAAGAGCAGAGAAAGGGAAGAACCTCCCAGATAAATGTGGGAGCTGCTCTCCAGCACCCAGCTGCCCTGCCCTGAATTGATGCATCTCCCCAGAACCCTTGGGCACCAGGGATCCATGCCACCTATCCTGATATTTATCCTTTCTCTTCTCATGAGAGATGCAAGGCTGCTTTCCTTGAGCTTGTCCACAGCTGCCAACAGGTTCTGCAGAGAAAACACTTGCAAAAAGGTTTAATATTCAATAGCCTTGTTTTGAGATTTTATTTTCCTTTTTTTTCTCTTTTTAAATAAAGTTGTTTGAAGTCAACAGCAGCACAAATGTCTTTGCCATCATCTCTGGCATCTGGATTTCATTGGATTTCAGTGCATACAGTTCCAGTGCCTGCTGGGATTCAGCTGGAGACAAGGATTGGGTTTTCTTAAAGGAAGCATCTACTATTTGTAGTATTTAGTTTGATATGCACACAACACATATAAAACTACTTATCAATAAAAGTACTTCATTTTGAATTGCATTTTCAAAAGGGAACTGAATTTCCTTTAAAAAAAAAATAAAAATTGGTGGGTTGGAGTAGACGAGATCTTCCCTAAAGAATAAAATCTGTGTTCTTGCATGGAGAACTGGAATTTTACCTGCCAGTGGTAATTGATACCAACTGCTTGGGGATGCACCTAAAAAAGGAAACATAACCAGATATTTCCCTAATGCTGGAATACTATTACACAAATCTCTTTCTAATGTGTTTGGGATCTTTTTTATGCTCTTCTCTCTAAAGCTCTTCCCATTTTGCTGCTGCTGCTTGCCCCCTGCTGATTTTGCTGTTGTTCTCTGAAAGAAAACTTTAACAACCACATTTCTTTGATTATGGACATATGGACATATAGATAGAGATGCACATATATATAGATATAGATGTGTGGAGATAGCTCTGTGCCTGTGTATGCTTATATGAAATCAAAGTGTACACATGCATAATTCCATATATAAGCTGCTTTTCATTTAACAGAGTACTGTGAAAAATGAAAGCAGAATCATTGAGGCTTGATTGGAAATTAAATAAGATTTTCCTGTACTTTATACAACAAGGAACCATAAACTAACTAGAGTAGCCTGCACACATTAGAAGAAATGCAAGGTGGAAATCTTTTGAAGGTTCACCTTAAGAAAAGAGAAGGAAATATGTTACAACAAAGCAAGAATGTTTTTCCCTATAGTGTCATTTTTTTAAGAGAACTGAAGACTTTACTGTGCTCAGAAAACTTTCTGTTTCTGCTCAAAAAACAATTCTGTGAGTAGTGGCATTCCCACTAGGAAAGTTTGTTGTTAGTATAAGAAAAGAAAAAGGTATTTTTTCTGTTGTTTTGTATTGATTTGTCAGCTAAGTAAACTCCTTTAGTAAACCTATTAGCAATGCCAGAGTGATCTTTTACTTTGGAGCACTTGGAAAAATTGGCAGTAGGTTTTGCAGTTCCAGCTGGTGACCCCAGCACACAAATCTTTGTTGTGGTGTTGTGAGCTCTCTCCTTTTCAGGCCAGAAAAATAGAATAAGCAGGTTTGTCCATTGGCTGCAAGCTCCTAGGTGTTTTAAATTTCAAGGGGAAGAATCATTTGGAGAGGATTTCCTCAGACTTTTCCTTTCCATGAGGATTTTTTGCCCTGCTGTGTGAGCATTGTCTCTTGAATAACGCTGATCAGTTCGGTGAGAGCACATCAGGCACCTTTGTCCTGAAAAAGACAATGTGTACCTGTTTCAAAAGCAGCTCTTGGAGATGGGTGCTTGTGAAAGCAACCTGCCTCTGCTCAGGTGGGTCCAGCTCAGTGCAGGACTCCCAGAGCTCCTCTGAACCTGAATTCCCACCTCATTCCCTGAGAGCAGCCCTGGCACCAACAGGAGGGCAGAGCTGTTGTGTACATACATGGAAAGAGGCTGTGGAGTTCTCTGCAAATATCCTCATGGCTCATGAAATTCTGCTGTATACCTGCAACAGAAATGTACAAATAATTATTTGAATGAATATAATGAATTCTGTGCTCCTGTGGCCACAAGAGCTTTCTGCTGGTTCACCCTTAGGTCTCTGTGTGATAGACACACACAGCTCTCCTTTAAAAGCACACGTGCCAGGTGAGAGGCTTTGTTCCTAGAGGAATGGCCAAGCACATAACCCTGGTTCTGGGGTGATTTTTCATGTCAGGCAGTGGATAAGGAAGGGCTGCCACGAGGGAATGTGGGGTGGAATGAGCAGGGAGGGGAGCACAGGCTCAGTGGCATGAACCCTAACATGTATTTGCTGAGTGGGGTGGGTGCAGTGCATTGACAGCAATTCCTATCCTCTGTGCCCAAGGTTTCTTTTCTATTATAGTCACACACTGAGTGTGGAGTCTGTCCCTCTGGGCTGGGTTAGAGAGGTTTCCTAGGCGTGGGGGGTTAGGGAATGCCCCCTCTGACAGAGGAACACTGCTCAGTGCCACAGCTGCCCTGATCCCTGCATGGTAGCTCCACACCAAACTCGTGTTTCTGCATGGTGGAAGGGTTCTGTGCATGGAAATGAGTGATTCCATCTTCTCTTGGAATACTTCAGAAAATATCCTGTTGGAACACTTGGAACAGGTGTGTTTTTAGCTGAGTATTCGCTCTGGATCCTGAAGATAGCTTTAAACTTACAAATAGCAGACCTGGCTCCTTACAATTATTTTCCTCTACCAAAAAAAAAAAAAACGAAAATAATTGGTCAGGTATTATATCCTGATTTTCAGATTTTTGATATTTTTGTATTAACATTTCATCTAGCCTGGGAGATGAGCATCCTGAGGAAAGTCTTTCCATGAAATCCCCTAAGAATTTCTATTTTTTTACTTGTAGCATGATTTTGTCTTTCATGGAAGCTGAAGTTCCTGTGAACAATCCCATGCATTAAGGGACTGAGAGCTAGGAGACAGTTACTGGTATGATACACAAAAAATGCATTAAGGTTTGGACATGACCTGCAGGAAGGAGGTGACTCATCCTTCAGTCACCTTGTTCTGAACTTCTGCCAGGACTCAATACTGCAAAATACTGCACACAAACTCAGCTGATGCCTGGAGACACTCAGGGGCAGCAGCAACTTTGAATTCTGGATTTCCTGTGATTTCCTGTCATTGGAAGGTTTTAGCCTGACCACTTATGCTATTTTAATGGAGACATTTCTATCTAATTTCCTTTGTTTCTTTTCAAACCATTAAAAAAACAAACAGAAAGAGGGTAATATTAATAATGTATTGTGCCTGAGACTTCTTCAAACATGATCAATGTTAATGGGATCATTGAGACTCCTCTCCAGAGATCAGAATTACTCTTTAAAGCTGCTGCAGATCATGTTCGCCCTGAACACTAAATATGAAGCAGAGTACACAATGGTTTGCTGGTGTTATCAGTGTCAATGGTGTGTTATCAGCCAGCTCATTGACATTAGATACTGTCCAATCCAATGTAATTTTTTTTCCTATTAATTAAAAAAAAAATCACTTTCATTTTTTTTTCCCAAACATCACCATATGCACCTGTGAAATATTTAACTAGCTGGTAAAGGTAAAAAATAAAATATTTCAAAATAATTCTGGTAGCAGATTTTACAATATTCTGCATCGTTAATTAGCACAGCTTCACAAAATGTCAGGAAGCATTGTACAAGCCCACAGAAGCTAATTCTGGTGCAGCCACACTCTACCATGACTTTTACAAGACAGAGATTTGTCTCTGCTGAATGGCTGCAGTGTGATAAGATTTTGAGGGTTCACGCTGGAAGTCAACATGGATGAGCAAAGGTGTTTTGGATGCTCAGTTTAAAACCCAGAGCTCAGAACTGATGCCTTTTTCATGGTTTTGGTGCCATGCCTCTGTGTCTCTTCCTTGGTGTTGTTAAAGAGCTTCTCAACCTCATTACCTTCATTTTTCAGATTGGGAAGTATAACATGAGTAACTGCACATGTAATAATCAGCTCTGAATTAGGAATGAAGTAGAAATATCATTTAATCATCCGAGGTGCCTTTCCTAGGAGTAGCCATCCATTACACTTACCTGGTTCATCTGTCACCTGGCCAGTGAATCCTGCCCTGCTTGTGCAGGATTGTCTCTGGGTGTGTCTGAGCCTGCTCTGGGATTTCAGGGCATTTGCAATCATGTCCTAATCCCAACCTCCAAGGAGGGTGAGAGGCAGGAGGTGAGAGTGCCCCCATCACAGCAGCAAAGCACTTGGATGTTCTTCCTGCCAGCCTGCAAAATAAGCCACTGTGTTGTGATCTGTTGAATTTTGAGGAGCATTTCCTTCTGGTGGCAGAAATCTGCCAGCAGCCTTCAGAAAGGCTCCCTGCAGGTCTCAGCAAGCCCCAGAGCACATGCCTGGGGCGTGTGTGTGCAGAGCAGCCCTGCCAGGGGCTCCAGGGTGGCACAAGCCTGATCCATACCCACCACACCACTGCTCTCCCCCTGTTTCCCAGTGCACATAAAATATTTTTACAGCCAAACGCCTTTATGATATAGAAAAGCCCCCAAAGTTTATATTCATCTTTCAGTGTTGCAGTAGTTTAGGGGTTTTTGAAGCTGAGCCTTATTTCATGCCCGTCTCTTTTAATGAGGGCAGTTTTTTTCCAGGGCTGGGCTGGTTTAGCAGCTGAGACAGCTCAGCTGAGAAGCACTGAGCACTATTCATTTGCAATGAGGCTGTTGACAAAAGTTTCAGGGAATTGAAATGAAGTCTGAAATATCCTTCCTGCCTTCACCAGGATGTTTGGAAGCCCTAGGGTCCTACAGACTCTGAAAGATTAGTAATTAAAGGCTCACTTTCTGTATACTAATGAAAGGCTCAGAACTGCAGCTTTTGACATTGAAGGGATTTTACATCCTGCAATTTTCACTGTGAGGTTTTTAGAAAGACTGACTGTGTCAGAGGACATACCCAGCGAGCTATGCTGAGAAGGTGACAGAGTTGTTTCAAACAATTAGTCAGAGCTTAAATGTGTGTTGGGCAAAGCTCTTCCACTGCACCTCACACCTGGACCGTGGCAGTGCAGCTGTGTGGGACTGGTGGGACTGGTGCAGCTCTGTGCTTCTGGGCAGCTTCCTCTGCTCCTGCCAGCCCTGCAGGGGTGATGCCTGAGCGTGGCCTTTCTTGTCTTTTCTGTCTATAAATGTCAATGCCATGTCCCAGCTCTCATGAGAGAGGATTAGGAGAGGACTGAACAACATTTCTTTAAGTAAGAAGGCCCAAGATCCCTCTGTGTTCCCATGAAATGGCTGGGCAGGCTTCCCTCACTGAATTGCTTTTGCTTTTTCTGCAGGATTTGATAATAGTCAAAGAAAGCATCATATAGAACCTCTCTGTCCCATATATCATGTTCTGAATTTGATAAAAACAGCCTCCTGTTTTGCTTTGGCTGTTTTTATATAAAGAAAAAATAGATGAGTCAGGTAAAGAGAATTCAACCAGGTATCAGTCAGCTTCATCTATTTATAATCCTTACAGATTTGTTATGGACTGTTTTGAAATTTCTAGCTTGATTTTATTTTGATTTATAGTATACCAAAATAAAATTTAGTTTCAGCACTCAAAAATAACTCTGGATATAGACAATATCCAATCATACCCCTAATACCAGAACTGCTTTCACTTATCAGGCACAGATATTAACAGATGTCAAAAAAGAAATCAATAACTCAGCACATACTCTAGATTCTGCTCTCAAACTCTTGTACAAGAACTGTTGTTTCAAGAGGCAAAGTGTCTAGACTAAAGGAAAATCACCATGGAAGTGACTATTTTGATTGGAACACCCATATGTCACAATCTTGGGTGTTGTGGTGTCTCTTTCTCTCTTGAATTTCCTGCCAATGCACAGCTGGAACTTGTTCTGAAGGCAATAAAATTGCTGCCCTGTAGAAAAGCCTTCCTCACAGACAGCTGCATCCCAGCACATCCTCGTAGGTCTTTGTGTGCAGGTGGAATCCACCTAAATATGAGAAGAAAAGGGATGGATGACATATTTTCTCTCAAGAGCCAGTAGGTGTTTGCCTCTCATTTGTTTTGCTACCTACAATAAATAGTTGGGCATATGATAGGAAATAATTTATTCTAACTAAATAAATAAGCAAGGTGCTTCTTCTCAACAATAAACAAAACTGAAAATCCTGTGTCTTTCTGTCCTGGGTGCCGTGGAGAGGAATGTCACCCTGACTCAGGATGAATTACACAACTTTACTGTATCCCAGATTTAACAGCTCCTTGAAAGATACATCAAACAATTCACACTATGCATGGGAGGAACAGCAATTCATCTGAAGGTGGCAAATCTGAGACGTGACAGGTATTTAAAAGGAAAGGCAAAGTGCAGAGCCACATTTTTATTCTGCTGCCTTTCCACACAGGTCATGAGAAGCAAGTCCGTTCATTCCCTCAGTACACCACCAAGTTAAATATATTCACAACCACTTGCAAAGCCACTATTTCTCCCTTTTAATTTTATGTCAATCAGCCATCACTGAGATAGTCTAAATCCTCTCAAAACCAAGGTTCTTCTAAATTAAAATGCACTGTGGATTGTCTGTGAGAGTGTGTCAGACTCTCCTGGTGTGGGCAGCACTGTAAATAGGTGTATTCCTAGAGTAGGTGCCTTCCCTAGCACCAATCTCTGCAGCACTGACTTCACAAAACAGGGATCCAAATCCCTTTTCATTTGTATTAATAAAAAACAGGGGGAGGGGGGAGAATATGACCGTGCAAGTTAATGGAGTTAATTACATTCATATCAGTTAGATGCAGAGGAATGAAAAGGACAATTTGTGTGAGCAGAGAATTAGCTCTGGTATTTTCCCAGTAACATCAGCAGTTTGAAGATAAAGGAGCACATAAATCCATATTACTGAACTCTCACTTTTCAGGGAGAGCATGCAGGATGGGGCAGGCTCGTGGGCAGGGCAAAGATCCAGGGAAAGGACTTGAATGTGACCAAGCTTCAGGAAATCTCCCAGCATCAAGGGGGGAAAATCTGTAGGGATCTAAATAATGTGATCATCTTACCAGGAACTCCTAGATAATTCCTTCAGGCTCAAGCATCGAACACCTTCTGGCACCTTTCAGTATCCAAAGGGCCTAGAGGAAAGCTGGAGAGGGACTTCCTGCAAAGTCATGTAGTGAAAGGACAAGGGGTATTGCCTTCAAAGTGAAAGAAGTTAGATTTAGATCAGATATTAACAAAAAATTTGTTTCCTGTGAGGGTGGGCAGGCCCTGGCACAGAGAAGCTATGGCTGCCCCTGGAACCCTGGCAGTGTCCAAGGCCAGGCTGGACAGGGCTGGGAGCAGCCTGGGACAGTGGAAGGTGTTCCTGCCATGGCAGGAGATGGAACAAGATATTTAAAGTCCCTTCCAAACCAAACCTTTATAAGAATTCATGACTTTTGTCCTACCTTTCTTACAATCACAATCTAACTATTGGATTTACCAATTCAAGGCTTGAGACAATCAAAATTTGTGGAAACCTTTTTCTCCTGAAGCAAAGCCAGGAAATTCTAAAATCTAACTAAGAAGGGGCTTCTTCCCTATGACAATGCAAGATTATTTCAGTAGGGCTAAAGGAGCATTTCCCTTTTGTCCAAGAGAGACAGAATCATCTCAGCCCTCGCCTTAACCTTTTAGCCTTCATTTGAAAGAAGACCTGTAAATCAAAAATTTAGAAGGGAATAATTACTCTCACTGAAGGCAATCATATGAGACTTGCAAAAGAATTTTCCTAACACTATAAATTACATCAGATATTATTACCTCAGAACACAGTCCACGAAGAACTTTTCAGGAAGAATCAAAACTAATTTATAAAGTCTGTAATTAGAATTACAGTTGAGAATTAAATCAGTGCTTGAGGTCCTCTATGATTGCAATATCCTTCTCTTACCTTTTCTGCATAATATTAAAGTTAGTCTTTCCTCTCCTTAAATTTGTCTGTCAAAAAGAAAGAAAGAATCCAACAGATTAATTATTCTTTCTGTCTAACCTGATGTTTTCCTCTTTATATTCCCTCAGAGGCTTCAAGGACATAATTTACAGCAGAGCCTGGGTGCTGTGCTCTCCTTGCTGTTAGGCAATGCCATGGTAGTCCCTTTACCAATTCGAGGCAATCCAACCCCTCCTCACTCCCTCAGCCTGGGTCTAACTCATCTAAATTCATTTTGCACTGAACAGTTTTTTTTGAGTTGTCCGTTCCAAAATCATTAATCAGGATCTACAGTACTGAGATCTTATGGTTGAGGGAAGTTATTAATTTCAGGGGCACCACTCCGCGCTCCAGCCGACACTCTCTGATGCTCAGACACCAAAAGACACTTGGAAATTCTATTTTAACTGGGCGTTTAATACCTTCCAAGCACATCAGTGGCTTTGATTCCCAGGGCTGTGTGATCAGCACCTTTGAACAGCGCACAATGCCTTCTATTTCTGATGTGAGAAGTGTCAGAATGCGAGCAAATTGCTCTGGCTGTTTCTGCATAGCGCTCATTACCTCCTCGCTTCCCTCCCGCTCGCTCCTGGCCGCGGCCAAAGGAGATGAAACGAAGGGTGAGTGGCACCTTGTGGCGCTCAGCTTTGCCACACGAGCAGCTCGAGCTGTGGGAATGTCGGTGCCCGAGCTGCTGGCAGCCTCCCACCGCAGAGGATGAACAATTCCATTGTCTGGGATGCTGCCCGAGCTGTTAAACCTGGGACTTGCGGCTGGCGCTCGGTGCTGCTGCTGCTGCTGCTGCCCCTGGGCCAGACCTGGTTTGTACAAACAACACTTCAGGAGTGGTTTGTGGTCCTGCAAGGCTGGGACAGATGAGGGCAGCTCTCTCTAGGTGATGTTGGCCACTGTTTTTAAAATTATCCACTGTTCATGTGTGAGTAAAATAGGACAGGAGGAATCGCGCTAAATAAAATCACTTTGTGTTGTTGGATCAATTTCCATTTTAATTCTGCATAAAACACAATTGAGTTGTCTTAAAGAACTTTACAAATGCGTTGTCAGTGGTAAATTTCCATAATTCAGCAAAACACAGACTGTTTCTGACAGTGCCATTTGGACAGAGCTATAGTGTTTTAACCTAAACCTTACAGACAATTTTAACCCAAACCTTACATACAATTTTAACCCAAACCTTACAGACAATTTTAACCCTCACTGTGAGTATTAATGGCTAGAGGCTTCTCAGAGGCAGGATGGCCACGCTGGGAAGAGGATCTTTGCAAATGACCCCAGCCTCAGTCACCCACATACTCCTGAGTAGTGCCACTAACAAATAATTTAGAAGAAAGGAGAACACACCCTGGGTGACACAAACCTGAAATATAGGATCTGAGACAGTCCTGGAATATTTCTAATCTATTTTATTTGGGATCTTGACAATACATTTGTGATAACAAGTTCAGGAAGCTCAATTACTGACATGAGTCTGTGCTCTTGTCACTCTTTAATGTGAGTATTATCTCTTTTCTCTTACAGTGGGGTTTGGCCTGGCTTTGATAATGAGTGGAACACTTTGCTTATCCTTAAAAGAATGCTTACATTCAGAACTAAAACTGGTCCAAAACTTGCATTAGCAGTGCAAAGCTTTTTCTTTGCTTTTGTGGTTTTTTTTGGTTTTTTTTTTTGTGTTTTTTTTTTTTTGTTTGTTTGTTTATTTGGTTGGTTGGTTGGTTTTTTTTATGTTGAGGGGTTTTGGGGTTTTTTGGTTTTTTGGTTTTTGGTTTTTGGTTTTTTTTTTTCTTTTTTGTGGCTTTTTGGTGTTTTTTTTTTTTTGTATGAATGTTTTCCACAGCACAATTTTTGTACACTAACAGCAAATCCAACTGTTGTCCTTAAAACAACCAAGTCATCATGCAGCCTCCATGTACACTGCTAGGAGATGAAGAGAGTCTTGAAAATGCTATATTCTCCATCCAGTGCATCTAAGGGAATACTTATATTTAAATTTTGTTTCATCCCCTTAGTGTGAATTTGTGTCATTACCAAATGGTAAACAAAAACAGATGTCAGGCTCACTTTAGGAAAAGTGGTGAGCTTGCAGTTAGATATTGAAGTAAACTCCTTCTGAGAGCAGGAGTTTGATATACTTCTGTCATTCACTTGAAAACAAATATTTTTATGTTGGAAATGCCTTTAGTGCCCTTAACTCTTCATTGAAGAAGGTAGCCAAAAAGGGAAAAAGAAAAAAAAAGTTGGAAATATCAAAGCCATTAGGAAGAAGAACTTTGAGAATGTCTGGTTAGTTAAGGGTATTTGTTTATTAAGAAGTGAAGAGAAAGGAACATCTGGCCATTAAAATAAGATGAGCAGGCTATGGAATAAATTTATATAAATAAGCCTAGCTTAAAAAGCAGAACAGTTGTATGATTTGCTACTAAACAGATTTCGTGGCAGTACTGCAAACTTGCCAAGATATTAAGTAAATGAAAGCCAGCAATCAAGTCTTTAAGTACATACCTTAATGTCATAAGAGTATTATGGGCTTACAGAGAGGGAAAGATTATAAACACTGACCTTCATCTGTACTGAGAAAGACATTCAGGTGAGTGAGAATGAGGCTTTTTACAATATCAAAACACAGCAGCTCAAACAAAAGGACTGTGTGAATGCAAATATTGTAGTGAAAGTTTGTAACATGGGTTGTCATTGTCCATGAAATCATAATAGAAGGCTTTTTGTTGTCTTCTACCAGGAGGTGTGAGGAGCTCTCTGGTACAAAAGGTGTTCTCTAAGGGCAGAGTTCATATTTGTAATGGAAACAACTTTTGATGTAAGGGCAAAGTGTTTACCACTTTAATGGTATTTAACAACAACAAAAAAAAATCCTCCCAACCAACCAACCAAACATTTTCCTGGATAACTCTTCTTAGGGCAAACTAAACAGAACTGTCAATATTTAGTTCATGTCTGTCTGAACTCCCTGCTGTGGTCCCTGTCTCGTTCTGCTGCTTAACTCCACCTCCTGTTTATTGCAGGATTGCTGAGCTCCCCTTGGAATGAAAGGACTTCTTCCCTCGGGTGCAAATCTCCCATGGATTTTGGAGAATAATTTATCTGAGCCCCATTTGGCTGTCTTTGTCCTGGAGAATCCTTCAAGTACTCAGCATTTTTAATGACTGCACCTCTCAGTGGCACTGCTCTTCCTGCTCATGTGCTGCTCCTTTTTGTCCAAAGAGATCATGTGCTGTGGAAACCAGTTCTGTTTGAAACCATCACAGCTGGAAGAAAACAACTTGTTTTTTTCATAATGGCAATGTTTACCTTTAAGGCAACTGACTCAATGATTAAAACCTCAGACTTGGAATATTTCATACTTACCACCCAAAAATCAGTGTTGGCTTTGTGGTTTGGTAAATGATCAACAACCAAAGAGAAAAATCTGGAATAATCCAGAGCTAGCAAATGTTGAAATTAATATTTGTTGGGTGCTCTGGTCAAGGACACACAGAAGTGTGTATTGCAATTTTCTCATTAATTGAGAGAAATGAAGGATGCTTTCTAGTGTGTCAAACTATTTAAATAGCAAAATTTAAAAGCCATGTATCTTAATGTAAGCTGAGAATCCTGTTCATCTCACCTCACTGAGTAGGGTGAGTCAGCAGCAAGGACTGTGATTTTGCAGGAAATGAGCATCTGAGTGGAATTAGAAGTAAAATATATTAATTCATAGAAAACTAATAACATTCGGCTCTCTCGTTCTACTGTGTTCCATAATGCAAATTTATCTATCAAAGAGAAGGATGCAGTGCAATTAAAAAGTGATTAAGAAAGCAAACAAAAACTTGTATTATCAAATTACATCACCATCCCACCAAACATTTAAATTAGTCTTTGAAAGCTCCTCTCAGCTGAAGCCATTCTCAGATTCTAAGTATTTGTGCTGAGAATACAGAGCTGAAAGTCAGTGTGTTCATCCAGGTCTTGCTGTAACATGAAATTCAGTCTTTCTGGATTAAATGTAGCTCCTGTGGAATTTTGTAGTAGGGTTTTCTATACCATGTTGTTTCTTGAGGAATTGTAATTTAGCAGATGATCATTAAAAGCACAGTTATTCTGGTGGTTCTTCACATTATCTGTGAACTAAAAATACTCCAGGCCAGCTTTCAAGGAACCAGCTTCAGAGCCAGAGGCTGGGAGCCAGAAATATTTATATAGATATAAACATATTATGGAGCTCAATGCAAAATTTATAGACT
This sequence comes from Erpornis zantholeuca, assembly GCA_013400515.1. NCBI lineage: Eukaryota > Metazoa > Chordata > Aves > Passeriformes > Timaliidae > Erpornis > Erpornis zantholeuca. The sequence goes on from VZTN01024186.1 coordinate 298,535, forward strand.
ATCAGAATATATGGCAAAAGACAGCACTAAATATTGTTGTTTCATTGTGGGTCTGAGGTTCATGGTCTCAGCCACACAGAATCATTGATTGTCTTATCTTGGACAACTGTTTCAATCATTAATTCTCTTCCATTGTATGGGAGTGCAATTTTTATGTTTAAATTTGATTTTCAAACAGCTTAGGTAGTCAGGAATAAAGGTTTAAATAACAATAGACTGGAGCATGACCAAGTTGCTGTAAAAACCTCAGTCCTCAGTTGCAACTGGGTTATTTTCCATTTGGAACAGGTCAGGGGTCAGGGTTTGTAGCCTCATCCAAAGGGCACTGAAATCAAGGATATTTTTGCTCATGAGTACAGGGTGGCTTTGGTCAGGTCCTGTGGATTTATAGTGCTCTAGTTACAAACACTCTAAAAATTATTCATGCAGATTATTTAGAGATAATTCTTTAGTATAACTGTGATGATGAACAAATATAACAAAGAGATGAACAAATGGAAGGCAGAGGTTGCAAGTCTCTCTTCTGCACTGATGAACAGATAAGCAGGGTAGGAGCAACCCTGAAATGGAATTTCCAGGCTGTGATGGCACCATATCACCAGGCTTCATCTGATTTTTGAGCATGATTTATCTCATGCTCTTTTGTTCTTTGCTGATATCTGTGTGCAGCAGAGCTGAAGGATTTGTCTGCACTTTTGGTGGGGGAAGTTTCACCCTAACAACATTGTGGACCAGGTATTATTCTATGACAGGCAAGAACAAGACAACATCCTTTTGGCACAGAGAGAGAAAGAGTAACTCCTGGGCATGGTCTCCCTTTGTAAATCAGAGCTTCCTTGGACCAGTAGGAAAAATAAAGAATCTCTGGTGTTCACAGATGTATTTTGCCATTAAATGCATTCCAGAATCTCAAGGCAAGTGTGTCATGGCTTATCTGAGGTCCCATGGGGTGTGATCTTTGTGATCCTTTTACCTCCTCCTGTGTTACTGATTTGTCAGTGGGTTTTTAAGGAATTTCAGAGAAAGGCTTGAGAAAAGAAGTTCTTTTTAACATGCCTTGAATTAAATAGATAAACCCATTTCTAAGAGAAGTTCTGTAACTTCTCAGGAGAAAGCCTTGATGAAAGGATGTAAATATGCTTTCCTTGACCAATGAAATGTTTTCTCTCTGTCTTGTTGTGCATTCCTTTCTGGTGCTGCTGCACAGAGACAGACACACAGCCAGACACAGATGATCCCCCCAGCTGAACCTGCTGGAGGGAGAAAGCTTGATCTTTCTTTCTTCTTGTTAATATCTATCTATAAATAAAGCCTTCTGGAAAAATCTGTGAGCCAATGGAGTCGTTGTGGAAGAGGCCCTAGAAAAAGAGGCCAAGCCATTTCCTCCTGAGAATATAGGAGGAAATATATAGTTTTTCTATCCCTGTTCCCTTCTTGCTGCTTAGTTCAAACCTCACTCTGGCTGGTGGTGGCTGGCCCTGACCTCCTGAAGTGCTGAGCATTTGCAGACCCACACAGAGTGAGTGAGGTGGATTGGTCCATCTGAAAACCAGGCTCTGATTCCTGCTCAAACATTGCTGTAAAATTTAAGCTTACTTGTAAAACTATGAAAAACTCGGTTAATTAATTCAATTAAGAAATCAAATTATCAGAAACTAGGAACTTGTTTCATTAATCTGGGGCTGCTTTATCTAAAAGCCCTATGACAAAAGAACAATGAGCCAATTTTTTTTCCCTGAGTATTTAGCTTTAAAATTAATTTTCTTAGGAGAGAGATTCTGAAGATTACCATTTCCAACAAAAGAACTTGTTTATGGTATAACAATAATGATGACTCTCAAAGGTACATTAATTTTTTAAGCATAGATGTTGAAGATTATGTGCTGTACATGAGGTAAATTAGTAGAGAATCATGAGCTTGACTTGCTAGTTTTATCTTCTGCTAGAGATAGCCAAATGTCAGGAATTGCATGTTCAGGGAATTTATTCATCTTCCTAAATGAGTTTGCATCCAAATAAGAACAAAAGCATTTTCACCTAAATTTCTATGAAATGGCAATTTGCAGAAAATGATAGTTTAGAAAACACCAGCATATGGTGCTTTGAAATGGTTTCCACATTTACTGAGTGCATTGGAGGCAAGAGAGAATTCAAAGAAAGAAACTAAGCTTAAGAAGTGAGCTGCATTTAATCAACCAGGTGCTGCTGTGCTTCCTGAAGCTGTTCTTACTTAAACATAAGAAAAGATTGCCCTGTGGATGTGATCTGCCACTGGAATAAGTTCCCTGAGGAGGCTGCAGAGTCTCCTTCCTTTGGATAAACTCCAGAGGTGCCTGGGCAGGGCAATCTGCTCTGCCTGGCCCTGCTGGGAGTGCAGAGCACACTTTCTTCTGGAGAAGTCCAGGTGCATGTTCTGCTTTTCACTTGCTTTTTGTCTTGTGAACGTGGAGATTTGACCATGATAGACTGGTGGAAATGTCCCACAGGTGCCCAGAACAGATAAATGAATTGTATATATTCTGTAACACAAATCCCTATGTAATCAAAGCAGTTTCATTTGGCTAGGTGGGAGGCTTACAAAACTTCTCTTTATCAAGTTGCATTTTAAATTACCTGCATTCCAGTATTTGTGGACCTTGGGGAATGTTCAGTTGCTGCCATGAGTCTGGGCTCTTTTCATGGTCTACATTATCTCTTTTCCTATTTTAAATTATTGTATTTCTTCTCTGCTGCCAGGTTAAGGTGTTTCACTCTTTCATGCATGCCTCTTACACTGCACATGCTATTTTCTCTGGTTTTACCCTGATTTTTAATTCCATTTGTTCTCACACTGGTCTTGTGCAGCTCAAACTCTGGGATTCTGTGCAAGTACTCCTAATTTACACTGCCATCAGGAGAGCAGATTGACCTCTGGTTGCTGTGGAGTTTCTGTTAGTGGCACTTCTGTTATTCATTCTACAGCTTCTTCTAAAAATCCTCTTTTTGGCCTCTGTGTAGTGACTGTTTTCTGTGCTGAGTGGAACAAATCCTCATTGGTTTCTCTTTTTCTTTAAGTTTCTTACATTTTCCTTAAGTATCTTATAAAGATATCACTCCATTATGGTAAATTATATTAAGTACATAACACCAAATGTTAATTGTTTATTCTTCAAGCTGTGCTTGCTCTTCGAAATCCAAGACAGTGAGGTGGTGTCGAGGATGGGAGCTGTCCTGTCTGGGTACATCCCCAGCAATGTTCACATCAGTGATCTTAGCTGGAAACCACCAGCACATGCCTCAAGCCAAAACAGAGCTCAGTGGATTCTGTTCCCCCACAAGTATCACTGGGCCATTCCTTTGTCTGTATGAGACACAATTACAGAGCAGCCAGGAAGAAATGAGAATTCTGCTGGTTTTTTTTCCAGATTCACATGCACCTTTCCCAACTAATGCAGATTTTTTCATGGTGCACTGTGCTTTTTAGGGTTCAAAGCACCTGGCATTCAATAACTCAGAGTCTATACACCTCTTTCAGAATGCAGTGATACTTTAATATCTCTTCAGAATACAACTGATTGTATTTACTTTAGTACAAATAATTTAATTTATTCAAGTATTAATACAATTAATACTTTAATAAATTACTTTAAGGGTAATTTACTTACCCTTCCTGTTCTTTTGCTAGGATGTGCTGGTCAGTGCAGTGCCTGTGGCCTGTGCCACATCCCATTCCCACAAGGAAAATATCAGCCAAAATTTGGAAATATCTGTGGGTGAAAAAGATTGGCAAAAAGCCAAAAGGGTAAAAAAAAAACAAACTAAAAACTCAAAAGGTTTCATTACCAAATGACACATGTGGCATGGAAATTGTTATGTTTTGTCCCTGTTTTCTATGTGTAAGAGAAATGAAAGAATAATCTAAAAGAGAGAAGGAGAGTGAGGAAGGGAGATGAGATCGGGGAGGTGAGGAGATCGCCAGTCCTGGGGCAGCATCAGCTGCAGGGTCCTGGGCACCACTGAGGTTTTGTGGGGACTCTTGTAGGTGAGTGCTCCCCACCCTGGGATGAAGGTTTTCACCCTGGTGTCAATGAGTTTGTGTCTGCACTTTGTTCTGGATCTTCCTGGGAATGAGCTGGGAGGCTTTGAGGGTTTTTGGGTGGTCTCCATCCCTGTCTATTTGTCTTGCCCACACCTTGACTCCACTTCTGCTCTTGCACTGTCCTGAAGAGGAAAATTGGCTCCAGAAAGGTTCTTCCTTACCCTTGTACTACCCCATCTTCCCAGGCACATCCAGGTCCAGTTTTAACATTAACCCCTCACTGCCCAGGCTGTCACAGGCGTGCTCCAAGCAGCTTGATTAACCTGTTTATTCAAACCAAGAGAGTCATGAAATAAAAGCCAGAACCATTAAAAGGGAAGAAAATTCCGTGCAGGCTCAATTCATGCCTTCTAACAGATTGGGGTAAATAGGTTACAGGCTCTTGGCAGCAGGGAGGGCATGGCTGTGAATGAATTCTGAAGTTTCCAATCTCCAGGTGTGCTGCAAGGCACAGGTAATAGCTATTATAGCACTTTGAGCAAAAAAAGAGTTGTTTTTTTTCTTTAAACCTGACCTAAGAATCATTTCATCTGTTTTTACTTAATGTTAAGTTCAGATGGTTACGTTTCCATGAGAAAATTCTGACCTGGAAAATAACTCTCAGCAGTCTTTTATAACTCCCAGCAGAGCCTTTCGAGTCTGCAGAGGCAAGGAAAGGCAGCTCCTCACTGTTGCCATATGGTTTCTTTTGAGCCTCGGCTGGTCAGAATTAAACTGGACAAGTTTTTAGTTCCTTGACATCTCAAGTACCTTTGAAATTCCCCAGGCCACAAACAGGGAGAAGAATGGAATTTAGCCACATAGAGGGAGAAGAATAGAATGTAAGTTTAGATCAAAACACCATAGTGAAGACAAGGAAGGACAATTCCAATCTGTGAGGATTGCCTAGCAGGAGGAATTTGGGTAATTGTTATAAGAATGAACAAACAGTCCTCCCTCTGTTGCATTTTCAGACATTTTTTTTCTTTCTCAACCCACACTGCTCCTTTGTATTTTTCCAACCTTTTCCTTGGAAGCAGTGACAGGACCAGTTCAGTGGCAGAGATAAATAGCAGAGATGACCATAATTTTCAATTACACCTAGACACAAGTGCTCCTGCTGAAGACAAGCCCTAACATTGGACAGCAGAGATTAGCAGAGTCGATTTGAAAAATGCGAGTCTTTGAACGCAGGAGTGTTTGGGGATTTCTGGCAAGCATCTGTGTTTGTCTAGTTGCACTAAGCACTCCCTGGTGAGGAGGGGATTTTCTGAACCTAATATGCACAGGATTGATGAAGCTCTGTGCCCAACAGCGCTGGCAAAACAAACCCTTCACAGTGATGAACAATCAGCTCTGGTTTGCACCTCGGAGCAGCTCCTGAGGAAAAGATGCAACTTCTCCCTGGCTGGCCTGGGAGTGTGCCAGCTACCAGAGGGGATAATGCTTCCTGGAGCTGATGATGAGAATGTTTCCAGATATTAACTGGGAAGACTTTGGGTGGATATAGGCAAGGGATGCACTGGCAGGGACTCCCTGAGCCTTTCATGTGAGACCCCTCACTCATTTCCAGAGGAAGGTGGTGCAAAAGGAGCAGCTTGGATAAGGCTCCTTGGGAAAAAAACTCCCTCTGCTGCTATCCAGGGCGTGTTTCTGCCCTGGAACTGAGTGCAGGGGGTGGTGGCTGAAAGATCAATGGAATTACAGTGCAATATGTAATGGAATCCTAACTTTATAAGTTGTAACTTTTCAGAACTATCAGCTTCCCTCACTAATGTCACTGCTTATGGAAAATCTACAAAAGGTCCTGGTGTTTGTACAGTATCACAGGATTTGCAATAAACACATTTAATCTTAAGCATGATTTTCCAATAAAAGTAGAAAAAAAATCCTCCTGGATATCATCTTCAAGCAAATATGTTAAGTCTGCCCAAGCACTGAGACTTTTACTATATTTTTGTTTAAATTACTAGCATACCCTGTGATGAAACTCTCCCTCCTGCTCCCTGCTTGAGGCTTATTCTGAATTAATGTGTTGTGTGCTTGAGACACAGATACAGGGTGAGATGTGCTAATCTGGAATGTGGTCATGATCCCTCTCTGCTCTGTGAATCCCCAGGGAAGGTCAGAGAGGCCTCCAGGTGTCTGAATTAAGTTCAGTTTTCTGCAACCTCTCATCAATTATTCTGATTAGAATTTTTCATCTGATCCTGATATCCAAATATCTGATGACAAACTATATTTCTATTTGTGTGCTGATAACTGTTGGATTGCAATCCCAATTCCTCCTCGAAGCAGAGCACAAATAAGGACCTTGGATTCCTATTTTTGTGAATTTTAGGCTTTTTCTGGAGAAATCAAAATGATGATGTATTCCCTAATGCAGTTGCTGGAAATTTAGCTAATGATTATAATGCCTGTGAGTTTTCTCCAAGGGAAATCAAAATCTCTCTCTCTCTAAGTGTATCTCTTACATGCAATATTAAGTAATGGTAAAATGTATCTGGTAGAAATTGTCCCTTGCCCTTGTGCCTGGAACGTGTCCAAACTTTTTTGTTAAGATTTCTACTGCTAGACTGAATTATGCAATGTTATAACAATAAGAGAATAGTGATGCCAAAAAGTCTGTATAAGATTGATTAGGTTATAATTACACAAAAAATTGAATTAGTAAAGAATGCTTTTTCTCTTGTTTTGAAGGATGCTCTGTTTTCCAGAAGCAACCACTTGTAGCTCCTAGAATCACTTTATTTAATTGCTCAGTGGTCAGACAGGCAGGCCCACAGCACAGCAGCTACACTAATTAATTATTTGTATAGCCATAGACCTTGGAGACAAAAGGCTCTGTATTTTCTCTTACTTATTTCTTCTGTACATTAAGATAATTTCAGAAACATATTGGAAATATTCCAGGTTTTCACTGGGATGAGATGTGAATTGTTCCTATGGATTTATTTCTAGAGATGCATTCTTGGGATGCATTTCCATTCTGCAAAAAAAACCCATCCATTCTCACTATAGAATGGGTTTGAATAAAAATGTGAGGGAAAAGCCTCAGATCCTTTAGGAGAAACATTTTAGGAAGATTGTGCTAGTTTTAGTGTAATAGAGTGTCCTGTGGAATGACCACATTCAGGAAACAGTTTTACTGAATCATTTAAATAAGCAATATCTTAAAGAAAAAGAGCCTTTACTGGCCAAAAGTGAAACCCTATAAACAAATTAACAAGAGATCAGTTTCACTTTTGACTGTTTCTGGGCATTGTAGAAAACAATTCAAATTGAAATATCAGAAGAATTGATTTGTTTGTATGGAGCACTTCATGCCTTGAAAAAGCAATGCCCAAGCTATGGCACAGGTCAGGATGACTTTTTCCACACTTACACGAGGAGGGAACCACACAAGGAACTGGTTTAATTCTCTCTCCCATCATTTTAAGAAAAAAAATAAAAGAAACTCTTGAAACAAAATTTAAAAGCCATTATTATAAATAAATTTTAACACTCAGGCTGCAATATGTCAATAGGTAAAGGATTTTATCACCTGTTTTTCTTCCACCCAGACCTTCAACAGCCTCTGCATCTGTTCTCTAGCCTGGCTCATTATGATTGGCTTTCTATCATGTCACAGCAAGTACAAATGATGGCAAATCTTTACTGTATCACATATAAAGGCAGATTGAAGTTTGTTTCTGCATTCCCTAAATCATTCAGCTTTTTAATGAAATGGAATAATCATTGGGTTAAGGTGTGAATGGGGATTCAGTGTTAGAACTGAGGAGCTGGATTTGGAGGGGACAAAAGCTACATAATAGCTGTGCTCTTTTTGGTAATGAAACCCTTTGCTGTGGGTAACTGAGAGCAGAGCCAGGCAGCCTCCCAAAACCTGGAGCTTCCCAGGTAATGGAGCTCAGCAGGTGTTTGCTTCCATTGAGGCTGAAGTTTTCACTTTCCAAAGAGGACAAAATGAAGACATCAGGTGAAGTACACAAGGGCACACATCAGGATAACTTGCAGGATATTTTGTACCCCAAGATAGAAATTTCATGTGCTTGCAGAGAACTTTTTTCTTATTTTTACCATTGAGTTGAATACCATATCCTGGACTTCTTAGTCTGGACAAGCACAAATCCATTGAGCCTATTCCAAAGTTTCAGGAGGAGTCCATTCTTCAAACTGTTTAGCTCAGAATTTTAATGACATCTGCATCTCTGCCCTGTGAGCTCTGGGGGGGGATGGCCTTGCAGAGGGATTGCAGTTTGTCTGCAGAACAGGATCACACACAGCCTGAAATCTGCCTCGGCTGTGGGGCTTGGAAATTGAACAGGAGCCACTGGGACATGGATCTGCTGCCACAAAAAGCCACAGTGCCAGGGAAATGTCTTTCCTCTAAGGGTTGAACTATAATTTTCCTCATTGTTCTAACCAATATTTTTTTTTTGTGTGATGAATAATCATACTAGAGGTGATGTTCTCTTGGAAGGAAAGCCTGAAATGGGGAGCAAAGAGAAGGCACCAAAGTGAGAGGCAAGGAGGTGAGAGAAAATGCGGAGAGGATCTGGGAAATGTAGGAGGTGGATGTAAAAAAATAGCGAAAGGCCAAAAGAGAAAGGAAGGCAAAGAACACACCCATCCTTTTTTCCTCTCTCTTTTTATTTTCCTTTTTTTCCTACCGTGTTTATTCTTTTAAACTGTTTCCATCTTGGGAGAGGGGCAGAAAAACAACATAGAGATAAGGTTTTCAAAAGTTGGGTATTTCAGAGTTTCTCCTTCAAGGGGCACCCTCATGAGGAATACTTTTATTTTCAGTTGGAATCCAGGTTCCTTTTCTTTCTGTTGTGGCTTGGGGTTCCTTTGGTTCAGTTTGGGGATTTTATTCCTTTTTGAAGGAAGGTCCTTAGGTTTTATTTTTGTTCTCTCTCTGCCATGTACCTGCAATAGTCAAAGCAGTGCTTTGGAAGCCTGAATTCATTGCTCATTTATGATGATCTTCCATTAATATGGGGCAGGAGATTATTTACCTGATGAACAAAAAAGGAGTTTTGTGAAAGAATCTCTGGACAGAGGCACAGTGTGTTCTGAGTGCACACGATTCCATCAAGGCATGACTCTACATTCTCTATGAACAAGACCTTTCAGACTATGAAGATTTTCTGCTTGCCTGGCAAAGCTCAGAGCAAAGCTGAAATCAAAGCAGCCTTACCCAGTGAAGCAATTTCATTTTACCTGAAACACTGAGGCTTAAATTATAAGCTTCAGGATGACTCAGTAGAAATAATGCATGCATATAAACTACATAATTTTCCTGGAGTATTTTCACAATCAATATAACTGTGTGTTTAAAGCAGGGACCTGAGGTCAATCTTCTAAGCAGTGAATGAATAACATATTTTTTATCAGAGAAAAGCTGCTCTATGCAAATAATATCTGACATGAATTTTTAATAGATTGTACAGTAGGCAGTAATTGCCAACTAGTGGGGCATGCTAAAAGGAGAAAGAGAAATACTGAAATAACAAATCTGATCAGATTTCACTTACAGCATTTCCTTAGCAACAGGTGGTGTGACAGGTCCTGATGGAAGACCTGAAATACCTGTGCTAACCTCTGTCCAGGTTCTAAGTAGTAAATATTCCTGTTAAATAACTAAACAGAGGATTAGCTGATTTGTATGTGTTGATCTATCATCAATTTAGCATTTACTGAACATAATGTGATTTGTTCCTCTTTGTCTGGAGGTATTCTCCACAGTGCCATCACCATCACTGTTTACTGTGGTAAGTGACTCAGACAACTTGGGATGTCTTTGTTAAGACAGATCACACCTCTGGGAACAGAGTTTGTTCTTTTTGTTAGATTGTCTCACAGCCAAAGAGGAACTATGCTTCTTCTCTGTTCTCCCCACCTTTAATACTCTCCATTCTCACATCATTTTTTTTTTGTCTTGGGAGCCTGAGAGGACCCACAGAAAACCAAACTAAGGAAGGATTCACTTTGTTTCCTGATGGCAAAAGCCACTTGACGTTTTTGGCCCTTCTGGTTGCATGTGAGGGTCTCCTATAAAGGTTCCTGAAGGGGTGGAGTGCAGGAGCTGCTATGTAGTGACAAAGTTGGATGACTTGATGTGAGAATGTTCTTTAACGAGGCCATAAACCTTCCTGGGCTTTGCAGCAGTTTGGCTGTGAAAGTGGCACATAAAACAGCCTTGGACATCTGCAGTGCCAGAGAAACAGGAATGCAGGTGACAGAGCCTCACACAACAAACCACAAAATTTCATTTGTAAACTGAGTGGAAAACAAAGAATTTATTTTATTTCCTACCCTCTCCCAGTGAGATAAGCTTGCACTAATTTAGAGGTCAGGGGATGTAAAATGCCATCCTCGTTACACCCTTAGTGCCCATGGGAGCCCCGAATTATGTGTGCTATAATGAAGATAATTAGAATGAGCTCCATTTTAGCTGAAGGCAAAAGGCCTTAAATCAAAAGGAGTTTTTTCTAGTAACCTTGAAATTGGGGTGAGGATCACAGGCTGCCTACTGGCATAACAAAGATCTAAACTCGTTGTTTAAAAAAGCAAAAGCAGGAGATCCCCTTGGAGTGGGCATTCTGTCAGGCCTAGGTTTGCTTTTTGTGGGTGAGATGTGAATTCCTCGAGTCCTGCAAGCAGCATTCCTGATGATTGCAGAGGGCCCTGAGGTTTATACTCCTGCCTGATCCTTGAAAACCTAGCTCAGCCTCTTTGTTGGTGTGTGGATAGAGGAGGAACTGATGTGATAGTGGCTTGGTGTACCTGAGCAGATCCCCACTAGAGATTGTTCTTGCCAAGCCATCGAATTCCCAAGGCTGGTGCCATGCAGACCTTCCTCTGAGTGCCTCCTTCTGTGGCAAGCCTTTCAGCACCAAAACTACCAAGGCACTGAGCTGAGAGCACACTCCTGTGCACTCAGGAGTGTTTCTTGTTTGACTCCTGGGGAAAATGGGGTTTGTCTGTGCATTTCCAGCCTTTCACCTCCAGGAGCAGTTTCTGTGCTGAGAGGAGTTATGTGCTTACTCTGTCCATCCTTCCCTCTTAAGGTGTTGTATTGTGGAGTTATGCCTAGAGTAGTTATGCTTAAACTTATGCCTAAAATCTCCATTTCTGCCCTGGTGTTCACCAGGTTGACTCACCAGGATGAAGCCTCCAGGCACAGTTGCTTTCCCTGCCCTGCCCAAACTCAGCCTCGTGGCAATGGCTTTTGATTATTCCCGGGCTGAGCTGGATGCTGATGGGTGAAATTATTTGTGGCATGTTATCAACCACTTCAATTCACTGCTGCTAAGTAATGAAATCCAGTAATAAATTGGACAGACAAGCAAAATCTCTTAAACGTGCTCTGGGGGGCCCTACCTATTTTCTTTCTACTCTCCTGGTATTCCTTTTCTGCCTGTGTGAGCTGCTGCCCATGCCAGCACTCAAAATCAACAGACCAGAGAAGCTCAAAAATGCTGCAGGGTTTGATAAAGCAAGATTGTGAGGCTGACCACAGCATTCTTGACTCCATTTTTTTTTCCTGGATTGGGACTGGAATCCCCATGGGGTTGTTGCAGAGTGATCTCGTAGTGCAAAATAAAAACAATTTCCAAAATCTGAAAAAATTTTTGGGCTTCTTCTGCCTTTTTTTTTTTTTTTTTTAAATTTGTTCGGTTAGGTTTTGTTTCGAAGCAGAATTTGGAGCAGAACAAGCTGGAGGTGCTGTTTTCTTTTGGCTACTTTAAAATCTGAATGGAGGCAAGGTTTATCCCTCACAGATGAAGGAGAAAATTGGCATCACATGGGAAAGCATAATCTGTAATGCACCCTGTCACGGCGTGAGCTCTTTGGCACAACATATGGCAACAGAATTACCTTTGTACTACCCAACTGTGGGATATAATTTATCCAGTGCGAGGGACTACACTGACAGGCAATAGATTTGAAAGTGCACATGTTCAGCATGCTGAAAGGCAAGGCTGTCCCTTCCCTCTGAAAGGCAGAGCTCTCTGGCACTGCAGAGCAATTCTGATTATTCCTGGCAAATCCTTGTTCTCCCCTTATGATGTCACTTATGGAGTGACACCCTGCGATAGCAATAAAGAAAGGATGTGGTAATGTAACTGCTGGGGGGAGAATGAGAGGAAAGTGATAAACTGCAACTTTTACAATGTGCACTGTCAGCTAAAGAATGGAACAATTTTAGGCTTGAGCGCTAAGGACAGGGAAAGTGCTGGGAGATTTATGCTACAACAATACTCCAGATCATTTTATGGTATCATCTTTTCAAATACCTGAAATTAAAACTGTGTGGTGCAGTGTTACTTCAATCATTCTGTTCATCGGTGAGCTGGGGTTTTTATTTGGATGGTAAAATACCATCTCTGCAAAAGATAAACAATAGATTTTTATGGTCGGGCTCGAGTATTTTAAACACAATTTACTCGTCTTCTCTCTTTTTGCCTTCTCTAGAGGCCTAAATATGCAGACCATATTGACCCTTAATATGTCTACTGAAACTAAACAAAGAGTTGAAACCTTATTTCTTGTCATAGAAACAAAATTCCGAGGTGCAATTTGAGAGTCATATAGCATCCATAAATGTGTCCCAGGAACGCTGGGAACAATCTTGGAAATTTCTCCAAGGAGAGGCCTGATGCTGTAGATCTCACAGAAAATGTCTAATAATGATCATCAGTCACTTGTCTGCTGAAAGCAAACCTGCTTTCTGCTTTGGGAGTAGCCTTGGATATGAGCTTGGGAGATTTAATTTCAGAGAACTGAACTAGATGCTCTTCTCTCAATGTATAGAATAGTGCAGTGCCATAATTAGCACAGCTGACTCAATGTATGGGGGTTTGATTGGTTTTCTGACATGGATGAGATGGATATTAGGGAATTTTACTGATGCTGGGGCAGTGTTGGGTGTCCTGCTGGTGATCACCTGAGTCCCCCTCTGCTGGGTAAAGTTTTGGTGTTAATATTCCCCATAATTCCTGTTTAATTGATAATGGGAATAGCACTCTGTGTGTTGGGGTGGGAGGGAAGGGGGTGGCAGAGGAGCTGATGAAGTGTTTGATAAACCTCTGTGTGATGTGAGCAGGAGGGTTTGGCTGTAGGTAAATGTGTCCTGCTCTGGAGAGGGAGCAGGGCAGGAGCTGCTTGGAGCCAATATCAGAGACAGGGAGTCCTGCAAGGAGCAGGAGGCTTTTACTGCACTCTGGGCTTCTTGAAAAATACCAGCCTAAAACTGATCTTCAGAGGGTCACTTACCTTGTTTAACTTTAGAGACAGCAATAATAACAAAAAAACCCAAACCAAACCAAACCAACAAACAAAAGAAACCAAACAAAACACAAAACAAACAAAAAAAGCCACAAAGAAAAAAAAAAAAAAACATCCCAAAGAACAGGCAAACAAAAAACCAACCAACCAAAAAAAAACCCAAAAAACCCCTCGAGAACAGAAAAATCCCAAAACAAAACATATAAACCCCTCAAAACCAAAAAGGTATTTTATCTCCTTCTTGAAGTTCTGCTTGCAAGGAAGGATTGGATTAGTCCAGAGGAAGAGCTCTTTGACATACTCTAACAAAAGACAAGGGATTAATTTATACATGTCTTGATTATGCACCAAAAATACATTTTTGGATTTTTTTTTTTTTTTTTTTTAAGAAGGGAAGCTTATGATGAATTTCTGATTTAATACAGGGTGGTGCTTTTATTTTAGCAGTCATCATATGAATTTTGAGCTGTTTTTAAGGAGCACATATTATGTCTTTTGTTAATTCTTGATTTGGAAATGGCTTAGTGCTATAGAAATTTTTTTGCCTTGACAATCAACACCAAACTTATTTGTCTTGATTATCTGAGGCTCAACTTCAGGACAGAAATAATTTGTTTTTGTCGGAAGAAAAACTTGCCCACAGTTGGATATTTCCATTTCTTAAGTCACTAGTGATGCCAATGCCAGAGTTTGGAAAATCAATGTTCAGAGGGTTTAAACATTTTTATTCTGCAGTGACACGAGTGTCAGTAGCTCAGTCATGATTCCTTATCTTGATTTTGGAGCAGAAGTGATCTTCTGTACCCACTGAGGTTTTTATTTTCTAATTTCTGTTAGTATTAGAGCCACTCACTGCGGTGTGGCACAGTTAATAGTGAGTGATGGTGAAGCAATTCTCCTGGAGAACAAGTGCTGCTGGGTATAAGTGGGAATAATGAGGGATGGAAGAGAGCAATTCTGGCAGTGCTCATGGGTGTCAACCTGTTAGCAGAATGTAATGGTTTCAGGACACTTGGGTAACATTTAGGATGCCATACAGCTGCTTCTAACGGGAAAATAAGAAAAAAGTCTCTGCTTCCCAGCAGCTGCTCGTTCTGAGTGAGTTTGCATTCGGCCTGACCCACTGGATGGTGGAATCCGTGTAGTAATAAAGCATTTTTCTCAATTAATATACCCTAGTGTTAAAAGCTTGGCTCCAGAATGGCCTCAAACAGCATCTCTGCTCTGACAGTGCTGAGTTGCTCGCTGTATCTCACACTCAAGTGTTAATGGGATTCATGAACTAAATGATCATTATTTCCTCTGAATGAAATTTAAGTGTACTCAAAACCTGTCCCCTGGAGTTTCCTGTCACCCTCGCACTTCAGTCGCAACACCTTTGTAATTTGAGAGTTTCTCCAGCACAGTTTCATCTTCTCCCAGGCAAGAGAAAAGGTGTTTCACATTTCCTTTCCCTTTGGGGTACCTGCTGCTCACCAGACAGGGCTTTCACCCTGGTGCCTCCTCTTGAACAGAGAGAGAATAGGGAAGGGCAGTGCTGCTGATGCTTTAAATGACTCCCTAGAAACAGAGAGCAGGCAGGAATAAAGGAATCAAGGAGGGATTGATTGGAAAGGCCTTCAGAGGTACACTCTGGGCTCCAGAGGCTCCTGCCTCAGTGCATCCCAACATGGACAAGGACAGCTCCCGAGTTCTTCCCACTTGGATCTCAGCATCAATTCCCCAAGCAGGAGCCAGGCAAGGATGGAATTTGCCCAAGCTTGCCCCACTCTTGCCAAGATTGTGGTTTGCAGTTGTTGGGCCTAGGAGGGTCTGGGTGTCCTTGGAGAGCTGGAGAGGCTTTGTTGTGTGTGTGTGAGCATGAGAGAACAGCACTGAACGAGCTCCAGGGAACTGCAGAGTGACACTGGGCAGGGCAGGGCTGGGAACAGAGAAAAGTTCAAACCTAAGGCATCGCTGTCTTTGGCTGTGGGGTCTCCAGAGATCCTTTCTGATGGCCAACTGCAGAGCTGGCCATCTCCTAGAGGTGAGGGGCTTTGGTTCTCTGCCAGCCACGTGCCCCAAGGGGTTGCCAGGTGCAGAAGCTGGACTTGTGCAGTGCTGTAGGGTTTGTCCTGCACCCCTCACTGGTGGTGCTTTGATCATCCAAGTCCTTCTGTGCTAAACGCACAGGCCTGTGGCTCCTGTCCTGTGTCAAATGTGTGTAAATGCCCCCTAGGTGATCTCCTTCCCTCCCTCCTCCTTTCAATAAAACAAACAGTTTAATGGCAGAGATAGAGGAAGAAAGATGAGAATCCTCCCTGTGCTTTCTTTTCCTGTAGTGCATGTGGGATCTTCTCATCACTGTATCAGAGGTGAATGTGATCAGAAGAACGTGCACAATTTCAGAAAATTCCCAGCTGATTTACCTGCTTTAAAGGTTTTTTGGCTTTCATAGTGTTTTGGTTAAGAGGTGAACAATTCCCATTAAATTATGTTTCACACACCTGAATCTGAGGATGTGTCTGTGTTTGCATGAGCACACACACACACACGTGGTCTGGGGGTAGAAATTATTTTGTCTCATTAAAAAAAAAAACAACAAAAAACAATCAAAATATTCACTTCTCTATCAGCCATCAGTTCACATCAGGTTGCATTTAAGGACAACCATTTTCCACTGTGTAGTCCTGATTTTTTCATCTAAATGAATTTTTCAAATAAAATGCTCTACTCTCACCTTTAATCAGCAGTGCCCAGGTGTAAATAGGGCACCATTCTGACTTCTGTGATTTAGCTGATCTGCCAGAGATGTTTCAGTTCAGTCAGTACAACAGCCAGTCCTGCTTAAAATTTTGGGTGCAGCAGTCATCCCTTAGCCAGCACCCAGCCTCAGCTGCCTCACTCCTGCTGGGTTTGAGCACTGCACACAACAAACTTGCAGGAGCTTGGATATGCACTACAGAGAGACCTGAAAAACCAGCACAGTATAACAAATAAGAGAGAGCATAAGAATTGAAAGTGTTTGGCACATTGGGAAACCAGGCCACTCTTGTTTCAATTTTTGTCTGCAGATTGAGTTTAGATATTCATATATGAAAATTGGGAAGCATTTTTATCTTCTAAGGCTGCAGTGTGAGATGAAAAGTTCTTCTTTAAAGGCCTCTTTTCTCCTGTCCTGCTGCTTTTTAAATAAAAGCAACTCTTTCAATTTTTTGGAGGTTTTTTTTTTTGTTTTCTTCCCCTTTGGTTCCTCCTCACAGAAGCTGCCTCTTTCCCTACCTGTATGGCCCCAGGTCGTGGAGAAGGATATCTGCCAGCAGGGCTGCACATTAGTGCTGCCAGGCAGAGGTGGGACCCTGTCCTGCCACACAGCTCTGAGGACATCCCCTCCGTGGGTTTCCACACATGGAAATGGAGCCACCTGCAAGAGGTTTTATGTACATCCATTAGCCCAAAATTAATGCTGGTACCAGCAATATCCAATCAGTCTACCCCCACCACATCACTGCATGCCACTGCTCTCTGCTGTTAAATCAAACTAGAACAACAAATAAGCCTAAAATTGATCACTGCTGCTCTGGAAACAGTTGTTTAACTCCTTCAAAGTCTGTTTACGTTTGACATTTCTTGAGCAGAGTCCTTTGGAGATAGATATCTTTTTGTAGATCTTCAAACTCAAACTCAAGGCAAATTCAAAAGACTGCAGCTCTTATCAGGGAACTTTGAAAAGTGGATTACTCTGCTTTGGTCTGAAGTTACAGTCCTGCATTTTTCGAATACTTCTGGGTGACTTTTTTTACATCAAGGTTTTTACATGGTTTTACATCAAGGAGAGCTGGGTGGCTGAATCTGTGCCTGCTTGCTTTAAATTGTACAGGCTTAAATCTATTGTTCTTACTGCACTGAACCACGTAGAGGGCATTGAAATCCATCAGTGCTTTCAGAGTCTCAAATTCAGAAGCAATAGATGTTCCTCGATTGTGCTGTCTGCAGTTAACACCTCGATTTGGAAGGAATGTGCTAATGGATTTTTTTCTGGAGCTGTGTTCTGTGGTGGAACCTGGAATGCACTTCACTAGCTTTGTCCAGTTTTAATTGGGGCACCCTGGAATTCAACCCCTTCTTCTTGGGGCACTAGAATGGAAAATGGGCTTTCATTCTCTTATTACTGCTTTTGAAACTCCTGCTGCCTCATTTTCCAATAAGGCAGTGAGAGAAAATGCTAAGTACATACAGACATAATGGGATTTTCAAGAGCCCTGTAAAGAACAAATTTTTTACTAATTACCAACTTTTCAGGTGCATCCCAGTCACAAATAACTTGGGAACAACAGCAAAACTGCTTGTTTGTGTTTTATTCTGCTACTAACAGCAGAATTATTGGTGGTTCCCTTGGGCTGCCACCCTCCTGCATTCCACAGGGGTGGCACCACTCCAGCCCCATCCATTCACTGGGAGTGTTCTGCTCTGGGCAGGGCCACTGGGAACTCCTTCTCTTGGATCCAGCTGTGATCACCTTTGCTCTGGAAACTACTCTTGACCTCAGGAGCTCTGTGTGGGCCTGGAGGCACAGGCTGTGCAGAAATGGGGTCTGGAGCAGAGCCCACCCTGCTCATCCCCTGCAGAGATGAACCTGAGATCACCACCTCAGAGATGAACCTGAAATTAGCAATTGTCTATTAAAGTGTGTCAACAGATAGAAGCAAATGTCAGTGAAAACGAAAGACATTTTCAAAGTGAAAGTAACGAGAACAGATGCAAGAGATATAAATCACTGTTGTTATCACAGATTTGCATTGGTACTTTTCCTATCAGGATTTTTCTTGATACGGAATAGTTCCTATCAGTTCAATGAGTTTATTGATTTACACCTCTGGAGCAGTCAGACCATGACTTTCAATTACTGTGCTCTCGATACTGTGAATATTTGTTTGTTTTAATAAGGACAGGAGTGTGGGGAAAGCAAGGTTTCCAAAATATAACTTAATTTTTGTTGTGCCCAAGAAGACAAACACCACTTGGGGATGCTGTGGGTTGTCCCTTAACTGGGTCCTGTACATTCCCACTTTCAACCTTCTTTGGGTTGAAAATCCTTCAGAGTTTCAGAGCATAAAAGATCCTTATTAAAGTGAAAATATAGGTGGGTACACTCACCATGAAACTTTGATTTTGGGGGGGTTATGTTGGGCAAAATACATCTTACAATATTTTTTTTATCCCAGTGTTCAGAAAGTTGATATTCCATATCAGTGTTTGATACTTCAAAGACAGAGAAGGAAAAAAAAAATCATAAATAGAATATTCAGTAAATGTTAATTAGAGCAAAAATATTAATTAAGTGTTATGACAGCATAGTGCAAATTGGAATCTTTTACGTATTTCTGTGTAGGGAATTTTGTGCATTGAACACTTTTCTAATAATCAAAATCTCAATAGGTTTTTTTAACGTTTATTAGAACTTGCAATCCGTGGTGGCCAAGTGTCTGACATAGTTTGATTTTAATGGAATGAGGTCTGGAGTGAGTTTTGTGGCATTCTCTCTTTCATAAAATATTATACTAGAAACATTCTTTTTAGTATTTTTCTAAATTGTTGTAAAAAGGAAATAATAAAAAAAGCATTACTTTTAAGGAGCAGAAAATGAATGTTTTGCCTACAGCAAGAATCATGAGGATGGATGTTAAATTATTTGCAGCGTTTATAGACCTTCAACCAAATCCAACCCAACATCCACTCAATGTTTAATCTGGGCATACATTAAAGTCCAAGGATAAACAAATATAAAATGGATTTCTCAA
Source organism: Erpornis zantholeuca (assembly GCA_013400515.1). Lineage (NCBI taxonomy): Eukaryota > Metazoa > Chordata > Aves > Passeriformes > Timaliidae > Erpornis > Erpornis zantholeuca. The sequence continues at coordinate 317,669 of VZTN01024186.1, forward strand.
CATCTTTGTGAAAACATAGGGAAACCCCACATCTAGAACAGCTTTTAGAACTCCTTGGTCAGAGAAAAAATGTTCCTCAACCCTTGTGTGTTTTCGGCAGGTGTGTGTGCTGGTAGACCTTGTGCCAGCCCTACTCACCCTCCGAAACTTCCCAGATTTAAATGTGTCTTAAATTTGCCATGAATAAAGCCCCTGGAATTATGTTTTTCGCTCTCTGCTGCAAGGAAATCGGCGGGAAGGGTACCAAGGCGATATCCAGTTCCAGTCTGACTTCAAGCCTCTCAGCTTGGAGGGAAATCCATCATGGTTTGGGCGAGGACAAATAGAGAGAGAAGCGCAGCTGGAGCATTCCTGAGAAGCAGCGCTCGTGCTTTGCCCTGATTTCCCTCCTGCCTCGGCCTCAGGGCCGGGCTGGGAAGGCAGGGGAGGATGTCCCTGTGTGGGCAGCGCTTAAAAAACTCCTCTTTGTGGCCGCAGCCTCGGCCAGCTCCGGGGCCCAGCTGTTGGCACAGCTGTGCGCGCTGCCGGAGCTGTCGCTGCCTTCCAAACACCTTCCCTGGGCTGCGAAGGAGCGCGGTGAAACCCGGCTCTGCCAGCCCGCCTTGCTCCGGGGGGAAAGCCTGCTCGGTTCCTCCGTGCCAGCGACGGTAATAGGAGGGGCTGCCGGAGTTTAAAGCTGTCGAAAAGCAGCGAAAGCTCTCCTTGCATCTCCTCCTCCCGAGCGCGCTCACCTGTGCCCCCAGCGCTGCCCGGCAGGGAGGGCAGGGATGCTCCCTCCGCCCCGGGGCTGCCTCTCCCGGTGATGATTCCTCGGAAAAAAAGGCTCTGGGAGGAGAGCAGCGCGGAGGGTCAGCGGGGAGGGAGGTGTTCTCCCTGCCGGAGGAGCTGCGGGCAGGCAGGAGCTGCTGTGAGAACATTTTCCTCCTTCCACCGCGCCAGGTGAACCCGGGGGCACCGCCCGGCTTTGAACAGGAGAGGGAATGTTCTGCCTGGAAAGGTTTCCTAACAGCTCCCTCAGTCGTTATCAATTCTGTTAAACCCTCCCAGCCTGCATTTCGCTCATTACTAGTTGTACTCCTTTTCCCCCTTTTCTTCGTTTTTTCTTTACAAAGTCTTGCTACTTTCACCCGCCCTGGACAAGAGGTCGAATTTTAAGCCGAGCTGTTGTGTTCCTGGTTTTCACCGTATAAAACTGCCTTCCAGAAATTGATATAAAACTGTCTGTCCCCCTTGAAAAATGCATCTGCTGGACTATCTGTCGAGTCCTTTCCACAGGATTTTCTCCTGCAGAAAATCATTATTTCTTCAAGTGACATTGAGGGAATGTTGGTTTTGACAGAGCCAAATACTCTGCCCTGCCTCGTTGTTAAAAAGCACCTTGAGAAAAGAAATTGATCAAGGGAAAAGAGAAAATGCTTTAAAAAATGTCTTTTTTATGTCTCTTGCAAGCCTGCCTTCATCTTCCCTTCCTCTGTGCACTAGTCTTTGCTCGTTTTAGGGTGGCACTGGCCCTTCCCTGAAAAATCTGCATAAAAAACTTTGCTCTTGGAAGTGATAAATTCACCTCTTTTGTCTAGAGTGAGGACTGGAAACCTGTAATGCACAATATAGGCTCTAAACCATTAATCCACAAGAAATAAACAGCGTGTAACCTCGTGAGATTGAGAGATTATTATCAGGCCAGAAATCTCTCAGAGGATCACCAAGGCTTATTTGGGGAGGAAAAGTAGTCAGAAGAACTTTCAGAAAGTGTGTTCAGCTGCTGTCTCACCTCTGCACTCGGCAGATATTGGAAATGCATTTAGCTTTAGAGGTAAAATGCATTGATTAGCGTAGACTTTGCCACTCAGACCAGAGAAGACATCATTCAAAAACGACAGGATCCTCGATGGGTGGGTTGGATGACAGGCAAAACATGGAAAAACGCTGCAATAATTACAAATGATGGTACTTGGCACTAATGAGGAGCCCTGTTTAAGAAAGATGTGTGGGTAGAAATCAGCCATGAGCAGCTGTTATGTCTGGTAGGCAGCAATATCATCTCTGGGCTGGCTCTTCAGGATCCTGTGCTGCCCTTGCCTCTCACAGGCTGCAAGAGAAAGCTCGGGGGATATTCCCTTTTTGGCTCTGAGGGTGTGGAGGAATATTCCTGAGGATCCCAAGCAGGTCTGGAAAAGCAAATTGCTGAGTCTTGAGGCTTTCCTTGAAAATGTGACTCAGTTTTTTGAGGTGTTTCTGCTATGACAGTTAATAAAGGTTAAGGCTATTGGATAGGTAAACTGATTTTTTTTATTTTTGTTTTCTGTTTTATGGCAAGTTATTCAAACATCTTGAAGTTGTCTACCAAACCAATTTTACTTTTAAAATATTTTCTTTTTTTTTTTTTTTTTAAGATAGAATTTGGACTTGAGAAAATAAATTGTGTGACAGTAATAAAAGAAATTGAAAAGAATAAAATGAAATGTTTTGTCATTTTTGTAGAAAATTGTGTTAACATCCCAGTGTGTGCACTTTAAAAACCTGAGGTGAACTTGCAAGGCCTTTGGAACTCGCTCCATTGGCATCCTCTCAAAACAAAACTAACTCCTTTTTTAGTGGTTTATGGTGATGAAGGTTTATCCTTGTTAAGACTGAGTGGCACAAAACACTGCAAACCCAAGTGAAGTGACATTTTGGGGTATGAACAGATCTTATAAATGATTGGGTAGATTCCCATTTAATATGTTTTGGTTTTTTTTCCCCTCAGAAGAATTCCTTGCTGGAAATAGCAAAGTGAAGGATATTGGATTAAAATAAATTGGATAAAAATTAACCTTGCTCTGGTGCAATGTGACTGAGGTGGCACTGAGTTCAGCCTGGCTCCACTTTGTGGTCTAGTGAAGGATGGTGGTGGTGGTTTGGTCCTGAAATTAGCCTTTATTTGCTCTTCTGTAGATTATTTCTGTCATGAGGCAAAAGTAATGATAATACTGTTAATTAAAAAAACCTCAAAAGATGAACAGGAGTAAAAGTAGGAATACCCATCTTCTACAGAACTGATAATCACCCATCTGTAACCACGTTCAGCCCTGTGGGGCCTCATTTGCAGGCAGTAAATCCACTCCTGATGCTGCCAATGTATTTTAGATGTTTTCCTTAAAGGAATTTAGTTCCCTCCAACTTTCCCAAACGTGTTACATTCCCTCAGAATCATCTTTTCTGTGCTTTTAAGGGAGCAGTTGTGCTGGGCTGGATTCATTGCAGTGCAGCCTTAGCTTTACACTGGTGAAATTCAGCAGAGCTGGGTGAAATGAGAGTGCAGTGAAACAAACACTGCAGTAAAATGCTTTGGTATGCTGATCAAAACTGATATGAGTCAGAGGAGCACAAGGATTTTGGAGAATAATTATCAATATTACAAAGCAGAAGCCTTGGATGTGGAGGTTTCTCAGTGAACTTCAATCCTAACCTCGTTCTTACTTTTGACATGTTTCATCTTTTTTGCTCAGCCTACTGCATCTGAATAATGAAATAGTGACTCTGACACTGAAGCACTGATTTACTCTTCTCAATATTTCACACGTTTTCCTCAATTTTGCATCTGTTTTCTTGCTGGCAGCAACGTCTTCCATCAAAACTGTCAGTGTGTTTTTTTCAGAGCCACGAGTTTAAGAAAAAATAGGAGGAAAAAAACACCTCTAAACTCTCTGAAGTGAATTTCTTTACTTCAGAAGCACTTCATCTGGTAGTTTTCTCTCAAGAAGATGCATAGTGGAGATAGTTGAAAAGGAAAAATGGCAATTTAGGAGATCACTAGATAATGCCAGGGGCTGCCTGCTCGCAGCGAGGTGTCAGAGCTGGCAGCTGCAGAGCTCCTGGGAAGGGACCATGAATGTGTTTGTGTTCCAGGAGTGGGGAAGGGCTGGGGTTGGAAAGGGGGCTCAGCAAAATTCCACTCCTAAACTGGACCTGTCAGAGGCTGATGCAGGGAGAGCAGTGCTCTAGAAGATGCTCTTGTTTCTCTCGGGGATAAAATAATTCTCTGTGCTCTGCTAAAAGGTTGATGCTGTTGTGATTACTGTAAATCACATATTCTGAGGAGGGGGTTCCAGACAAGGGCTGTAGCCAAGGCAGGTGTTGGTTTCTGAGCTGTGGCCCTCAGCTGCAGCCACGCAGAACATCCTGATCCACCAAAACCAGCAAAATTCCTGAGCGAGGTGAAAACTCTTCTTCCTCTCCTTAGATCTGTGCAATGTTTGAAAGATTAACCTGTGAGAGAATGCCAGATGGAAATAAGAAACAGAAAGGGCATTTGGTAAAGTCATAATAGCGATGAAAATCAGAGAGAATTTATGAAATATATATAATTTGAATTTTATAACCTATAAATCCTTAATGATAATATTGTTCTATGCTTCTCAATTTAATAATCTACTATAAATTTTACAGTTCATTACAATAGAAACTAATTATTCTCTTCCCACATTCATCTTCAAGTAGAAGATGTGGGGAAATGAAAGCAGGCAGACACTTTAGTGGCATAAATTTAGAATATTAAAGGTCTAACAAGAAACTTTCATGGCATTGCAGTACACTTCAGCGTGTGCTATTTCAATTTCAGAATGTTTCTTGCTGTTTCTAAGTTATAATAAGTTTCAAAAAGCAGGAAATAAGGCTTCAAAAGCAATTTCCAAATATCTCCATTCAGGAAGTAATGATAGTAATATTTTTCTTGCTTGCTGAGTAATGATAGTAAATGGAGATACTACAAAATTCTTTGGGAGGAGAGAAAAAGGGAGATCAGAGCTGATGGGAAGCAATGAGGATGGAAATTGTAAATACATCCCTCCAAGGAAGCAGGTCCATAAATTGGAATGTCAGGCAGGTATTAGGGAGCTGCTCCACTGCCATTCATTTGCAAAGTGTAATACAAAGTTTTGCCTTGTGATGAGACATCAGATGCTTCAGCCCTGTGGCATTTTTGGGTCAGGGATGATGGCAGCTGGTGTAACAAAAAATGACTGAGCAAATAGCCTGGAAATGTCACTGCAGTGTCCAGCATGGAATAGCAGGAGAGGGGAGAGGTGTTTTTTGGAATGTCCTCTTTCATTAGCAAATATCAATTGGCTGTTGATGCCTAATCAAAGGCTGGTCCTGCTCATGCTGTTCTCGAGTCATCATCTCTAACATTCCCAATTCACACATTCCCAAATAACCATTGGTGTCAATATGCAATATTTCCTGGTTCTGTATTTTCAGGTTGTGCTGGTTTAATTTGCAGCTTGCAGCTTGGAGTTGGAAATTTGGTTTTTTATGACCTCTGAGATTCTAAAGTAATCGTTTTCTCGGAGTAAGACTGATTGCCACGTATTCCTTGAATGTATATTAATAAATTTGATATAAATTCCTTTCTACTTCCATAATCAAGAAACAAATTTCCTCTACCGTGGCAAGCACGATTTTGATGATCACCTAGAAATAACATCCTTCCTAAAGAAACTAGAGATAATTGGGGATAAAACTGTAATATTCCAATGGTGGCATCATAAATGATAAATTATTGTCGAAATCCACATCCAAAGAGAAGAGAAAACTCTTATTAAAAGGAGTTTCCAAAACAGTATTGAAACCTAAAGTGTAAAGGAGCTATTTTAAATTGTGTGCACATCAAATCTCCTGCTGTTTCTGGGTTTCAAGATGCAGAAAATGGAGAAGAATGAACCAGGCAGGAGACCAAGAGGATTCCTATTTTCCAGTTATTATTTGTTGCTTCAGAGAATAGCACTAAGTTTTCTGGAATCAAAAGGAAAGGCACTCTTAATTCTTTTCCACTGTAAATTCGTTCAGCTGCTTCAGGATGGAGTCAGCTGTGTTATCACAAATCTTATTTGGTGTTTCTGTACATGGAGCACACCCACACACTGCACTGCTCTGTTTAACTTCTTCCTGGCATGGCCAGCAGGGATCAGGTAAGGGGAGTTGGAGGGATCACCTAAGGACCCCATGGAATGTCTCACAGTAAACTACAATAACATAAATCAGAACATCATTATTATTCTGTGCCACTGCTAAGGATCTGCAAATTCAGAGTTCAAAATGGATCTGTTAGACTTCAAGAAATTAAATCTTTTGGGCTATTTAGACATTATCAGCTTTAGTGCCAGCAAATTTGTTCCCCTCGGTGATTTAAATATTCATAAAAATAACATTAATGACTCTATACCCAGTGAATTTCTATTACTGTTTAGATTCATTATATTTTGTCTAACATTTTCTGCTCCTTAGTAATTTTCCCAATCTCACTGATATGGTGTAACATTTTTCCAGTAAATTGAAAATTCCAGCTACCTAATCCCTCTTTGATCATTTTATAGTAAACTGTGAAGTTTATTTCCAGAAAGCAGATTGTTAACTGTGAAAATCTGTAAATTATTTATCTCCTAGAAACTATTTTAATGCTGATTTAGTTGTCAAGTATATTTTTATATAACAGTTTTAATTAAGTTTTTTCAAAAGACTTCCAAGCATATGTCCCTACCTCACATACATTTTGAACTAAAAATATGATGTTAGTTTGTTTTCTGATTTATTTTTTTTTTCTGGAGTATAAGAGAATATAGAAATGTATAGAACTGATGCTACTCATTGACTTCTAATTCCAGTTGTGGTTGTGAGGGCTTCTTCCTCACCCAATTATGTCTGACCCTGGCAAACAATGGTGAAGGTGGAAAGAAAAAGCAATGTGAGCCAACAGCAGCTTTCAGTGTATTCAGGGCTGGGGGAAGATGAGTGTGTTGCAGTGAAAGGTTGATTAGAAGGATATTCTGCAGAATGCTAAAGTCAGGTGCTCTTTGCTGAGAGAATTCTTGGCTCAGCAAGAGTGAGCTCTGTATTCTTAAAATTGCTAGTCAGGAAATTAATGCTTTCTATTGGAGAGAGTGCAGGGGAATGTCACCACTTTGATGAGAGGGATGGAGCTCCTGTCCTGTGAGGAAATGCTGGGAGAACTGGGATTGTTCAGTCTGGAGAAGGGAAGCTTTGTGGAGATGTAATTCTGGCCTTCCAGTGCCTGGAGGAAGCCTGTGAGAAAGGAGGGACGAGGCTGTGTGCAAGGGCCTGGGGTGCCAGGACAAAGGGGAATGGCTTCAAGCTCCCAGACAGCAGGGTTAGATGGGATATGAGGAAAAAAATTCCTCCCTGTGAGGGTGGGCAGGCCCTGGCACAGGGTGCCCAGAGCAGCTGTGGCTGCCCCTGGATCCCTGGCAGTGCCCAAGGCCAGGCTGGACATTGGGGCTGGGAGCAGCCTGGGACAGTGGAAAGTGTCCTTACCCATGGCAGGGCTGGCACTGGATGATCTCTTAGGTCCCTTCCAACCCAGACCATTTTATGGTGATTCCAGAATCCCTTCAAACAGCAGAGAATAGTGCAGGATGGCAAATGCCTGCACTTCATTACTGATAGTTTGCTTTAGCCCCATCCACGCTGACCATGCCAATGCACTCCAGGCTCGGTGCAGTTTTCCCAGCTCTCTTGCTGTTGGAAAATCCTGCTCCTCTGGGATAGCCTGATATTTCCTTGCTCCATTAAATCGAATTTGCTGCTTATTTCTGTAAATGGGCAGCAGCTCTCCCTGCTGGGACAGGTGGCAGTGGGGACCTTCTGCCTCTGAAGGTGTCCCATTCACACAGCAGGTCTGTGCCTGGGAAAGTGAAATATTCACACCCACCTAGAGCATTCTGAGCGTTCATTTACTGTGATTGATTACCCCAGCCCTGCTACCCTCGTTTATGGACTGATGGGCTGTAGCTGTGCTAGTAAATCAGAGGCATGGGGCAGTCTGTGTTCATAGCACCAAGTTCACTGAGCAGTTCCACTGTTCTGAGCTTCCAGAACAGATTGAAAAAAGTCAGAATATCTGCTGGGAATATTCCGTGGAACGAGTTAAATTCTGATATAGGATTTATTTATAATTCTACCAGAACTCCTTTAGCAATTTCATAGTGTAGGCAATTGAATTTTGGTCCCAATAATTGTTTATTCCTTTGTGCTGTTGAATTTAATCCTATATGTGTGTCCTTTGGGTCTGTGTGTGTGGAACCTTTCCTGCATCAGCCATTCCCAGGAGTGCAGTGTTTGCTGTACTTGTGTCCGAGAGCACAGTGGTTGCATGGATAAAATGGGATAAAAAATGACTGAAAGGTTACAAAGACTTAAATGACTTTTACAGGTCCTGAGAATGTTGTTGGTGGTTGTTTTGGGACTCTAAAAAAGTTTAAAATACTTGGGTGAATGCTACAATTTTTAATTGATGGAATTACAGATATATTTAAAGAATTGTTGAGGAAGCCATTTGTGTTCAGTTGCTGCAGCTTGTTTGCCATGGCAGGAATATCAGTTTTACCAATGGGATAGTCTAGTTCTTCCCTCAGAAAATCATCTCCTTTGTCTTACCTGACAAGTCCTTGCCCCAGAATCTTCATTCCTCATGGAAAAATGCATTGGATAAGATTGTATGTAGCAAAAATAATGAAAAATAATACTAAATGACTGGGAATTTTTAACATTTCTTTATTTGTATATTACAAAAAAAGAAGTTTGAACAGAAAAATATGTGATCAGGTGAAAAATGAGATCCAAATATTCCCACTCAAAACCACACAGCAAATATGCAGCACCACTTCAGCCAGCAATGGAGATGTGGTCACTCTTCTTTTTGCCATATCAAGGTGTCTTTGAAGCAACTTTCTGTGGTGATCTGGGAAACTTCAGACATTGCTGACATTTTCAGTGTGAAAGTGATATACTGGAACAATTGCCTTTGGGTGTTTATAGCAATATATTTCTCGCAGTGCTTTTCTGATTTCATCTTCTAATATGCCTGGAACAGAGAGTACTTTTCTTTCTTCCACTGATGAGTGTGCTCTGCATGTTGTATTTGTGTGCAGAGGGAGGTGTCTTGGTTATTTATAACTGAAAGTAATTATTTTTTACTCTGAATTTGTAACAGCTCCAGCTGTGGTTGTTTAGATAATAAATAATGTTTGTGCTTCTCTTGTACCATCCTGTCCATAAAAAAGTTCACACCTGCAGAGGGAGGGGAATCTTCATTAATATTTGGTGCAGCAAGCTGGTAAATGCAAGCTGAGCCCCAAACACTTTGGTCATGGAACCCTTCCTAAGCCTGAATAAATCTGAAATGCATTCTCCTGCTAAAGGGAGAATAATTCTCCTGTCTCGGTCCCAAATACTGATCTGCACTTTTAATACTGCTTGTTTGGTTGTCCTTTTTATAGACAACCAAATTCTTTCTTCCTGCATCTCTTGTTGCACTTTAGAAGTGGTGTTACTTCTAAAAGTTCCCTTCTCCCATTCCTGAGTGTGCCCAGGTATTATCTCCAGAGGCTCCTCTGTGCTGCAGCCTGCTCTGTGACACAGCCCAAATTTTCTATCCTTTTAAATGAAGAGAGAATTATTAAAACCACAGTAACTGGGTACTGAGCACAGGAAGGATGAAACAACCAAATTTCCTCCCAGCTGCAGATGGGTTTTGGAATATTCTGCCCTAAGCTGGGCTTTGGCACTCAGTTCTCTGTTGAATTCCTTCAGAGGCTGTCTAAACTTTTATTGGTGTTATCACAAACCCCTCAAGAGGGGGAAATCTTCACTGCCAAAAACAGTGGAATAAGTAAGATCTGTCTGCTTGTCTGCTTTCAGCTGATGACAGATAAGCTTCTGATTTTGCTGCTGCTCAAGGGTGCTGAAAGGTGGAAGAAAGGGAAGAATACCATGGAAAGGGAAGAATATCCTTAATCTGCATTAATTAGGCTGGAGGATGTATCCCAGTAATACCTGTGTCAGTATCACTAAGCCTGGATCAGGCAATTCAAAGTCTGGGCTTGTGTTGTGAGAGCAGGGAGGGATCTGTGCAGGCCTATTTTGTAATACCCCAGCACTGAGATTTTAACTGGGCTTGCTATTTGTGGCTGTGCTGAGAAGATGATTAATTGCGAGATTAAAAATAACTTTTTGATCTTGAAATATCTAATGCCTGCTGTCCATGGAGACTGGCTGTAAAAGTTTGTGAAACACCAATCTCCTCTTATCTTTACATGGGCCCTTCCATCAGCGGGACAGAGATGGTATTGTTGTAATTCCGAGCCTAAAGACCCTCAGAGGTCATGTGTCACAGTTGAGCTCCAAGGATGGCAAGAACAACAGCCTAAAGTTCAGGTGAGAAGAGCCATTTATTAAGAAAACTTTGTCCTTTTACAACCAGGATGGCTAGAGAAGAACACAGGTATTGGTTCTTGGGTGAACACCTCTTTAACATCATTGGGCTGTTAGAACAACACCCCAGAACAACAGGTTAAGGTAACAAAGTCTAACAAACAGCACCTGCAGCACATAGTTTATAAAACACATAGAATAATTTACACAAAACTAATTCTGGTTCCCACTCCCATCTGTGAAAAAGCACCTGCTGCTCACGGGCAGGCTGAGCTGAAGATTTTCCCCCTGACTAAACAGCCATGGCATGTAGCAAAGCAGTTTTATGCTACAGGAAGGCTTCAGCTGTCTGCTCTCCTCACTTAAACCCCAGCACAAACCCACCTAAAAATGGAAAAGGTTAACTCAGTGCCAAGTATTGCCTCTCCACGTTTAGTAAAGCAGGCCCAGTTAAGTGCAGATGAATCCCAGGGAGGCTGGGGCTGTCAGAGACATCTCCCCAGTGCCACATGTGAGCTTTGGCACAATTCTGGTGCAGGTGGGACATGTCACTCACCCCTCGTGCCAGGGTGTGGAAAAGAGACTGCCCTGGGTTCCCAGGGCCTTTCCACAAACCACTCATGTCCATTGATTGATGATCAGAAATCAGAAGGTTTTATTAGTGATATCAAGAAAACAGAACAAAACTTACTCCCTTCAGCCACACTAGGTTGGAGAGATTGTCTGTGTGTGTCTGTGTGTGTGTGTGTGTGTCTGTGTGTGTTTGACTGTGTCTGTGTGTGTGTGTGTGTGTCTGACTGTGTCTGTCTGTGTGTCTGACTGTGTCTATGTCTGTCTGTGTCTACGTGTGTGTGTGTCTGACTGTGTCCCAGCCAGGAATCCACAAGAATGGAGAGGAGAACTTGCATTGGTCAAGGCAATCACCTTACCATAAACATTTCTCTTATTTACATTTTTTCATCAAAGTTTTCTCCTGGGAAGCTACAGAACTCCCCTTAGAAAACAGATTTCAGGACAAGTTTAAAAACTTGCATTTCTCCAGCCTTTCTCTGAAATCTCTCAAAAAAACCCTGCTACCAAATCTCCAGGAGACAGCCAGAGACTGTGCTGAAGCAACTGGCAGTGCTGAAGGGAGGAGGGGATGTCACAGGGGGTGTCACAGGGGATGTCACAGGATGTGTCACAGGGGGTGTCACAGGGGATGTCACAGGTTCTGTGTGCTGCTGCAGGGCTGGGAACATCTGGCCTGGTGATAGTGGCAGCTGGGCAAGCACAGCTTTCCACTCTGCAGGTGTTCCATGAGCAGGACCTGGAGCTGGCAGTGCCACACCACCCTGGAACCTCAGTGCTGCACTGCAGGCACCCTCGAGGATTCTCTTTGATTTTTCCCTGTTGCCAAAAACACTTAATTTTCTCTCAGAACAGTATAGTCAGAATAAGGAATCTGCTGGATTCATCCCTTAATGTGTTGAATATTAATGGATTGGGCTGTGCACGTGTGTCTGTTAAAGTGTGAATGTGCTCCTCACACAGCTTACATAGCTCTGCTTGTAAATCCTTGCACTTGGAATGTTTCTGAACACACTCAAAATCAACTAAAGGAAGGGGAGGCCAGTGAAGCATTTTCCCAGCTTCATAGCAAACTGAATCTGTAGTCTCTCCCTGGAATGGCAAGGGGTGTTTGGCATTTGTGAGTTCATCTGCAGGCACAGCACTTGATCAGGCTCCTTCCACCGCAGGAGCTCCTGGCGTATCTGCCAGCTCAGGCACTGACATTTTCCTGAGAGCTGTGATGCTGCCTCTCAGAGCTCCTCACAGAGATCTGCCTGAGAGCTGATGGCTGCTGATAGGCAGCAAGCTAGATCAGATGAGATAATAGTCTCCCCTGACCTTAAAATCTTGCAATAAAAATAACAACAGTAAGGCAAAATACCTCAAAGTTTCAAGCCTGAATATTAAAAAAGGCTAAAATTTGCTTTGCCTGCCACTTGCTACGCTGCTGTGAAGTATTAAAAATTTACTTTGATAACTCATAATCATATGCAAAAGAGTGCAGTACAGACTTAGGTGTAATGAAGATTACATTTCTGAATTCTAGGCTTTAACTGCATGCCTTATACCACGGTTCTGAAGTTCTGAGTTTTACTTTGGCCACCTTTTTATATGAAGTTTATAAAACACTTATAAATAACTTTTGCTTAGAATATGATATTAACTCCTGTGCCTGATTATTTATATACCCTGACATTATTTCTTCACCATGGAAGTAATCATTGAGGTGACCACGTACATAATCAGGATATTGCTTTTCTATCCTTTTAAAACAGGTGAGAATTATTAAATGCATTTTCAAATATCAAAAATGATTTGTGAACACTGGACTTAACGGAAGGAAAATATCTTTCTGGCAGAAACTGATCAACCTTACCTATAGAGACCCAAGAAGCTGTTTTGATGTTTAATAGGATTTTCTGGGCAGATATGATCACTATCCACAAGCTAAAAGTGGGAACAGGACTTGGGAGAAGGGAAGGTAGAAAGGTGTGTAAATAACCTGTGCACAGCCATGCAGGAAGAGTGTTTTGGAAAATGTTTTGGAAAATGCAGAAGCACCACCTCCTCCATCCACATGTAAGGATTATCTCAGTAGCAGATAACAACATCATGCTAATAACAAAGTAATATTGCAGGAAAATCTCTTAACTTGGTTTTCATTTGATTCCAAGGCAGGTAGAGCTTGGAATGCCGGAAGAGCTTTTTGGAATTCATATTTCCCACGTTCACCATTGTGTCAAGGAAGCTCTGCAAAGAGGCTCTAAAATCCTCGCTGGTGTGGTGTTATTACACCTGTGCAGAGAAAAGCCTCAGAGCTACCTGCAGCAATGTGCTCTGGGGCCTGGGCTTCCCCTGCGTGGCTTTAGCAGGATCCCTGTCAAATATTACATTTTGTGCTGCTGCTTGCTGACACAGGAGAGGTTGTTATGGGGGTGAGATCAGCCCACGTCCCCTGAAGGGTTAAGGGCAGGGCAGGGGTCTCGCTTTAAAAGATCTGCAATCTCAGTGTGAGCAGGGAAAGCAAAGCAAGTGGCTGCACAGTTTGGAGCTCAGTGCCTGAGAACAGCAATGGAAAATTATTTATAAAAACATTAGAAATACAGATTAATGCTCTCTTGCAGGGAGCTCAGGGTTTTCGAAATACAAACCAATATGATTTTGCAAAAGCCGATTTATTGTTTACACAAACTTCAGTTATACATTCTCCAGGTACTGTACACGTGATAACATCCCATCTAATTGGTCTGACTCCAGTCTTTGTTTTCTATTTCTTGCTGTGTTGGCATTCTGCCCCCTCAAACCTCCTTTTTCCAATCCAGGGTAGTCCGTGCAGTAATCTTGGCGAATTCCTGAAGCTCTGATAAGAACAACTGGAAATAGTTTGGCTGGGGCACTCTCTCAGGGTTCAAATGCCTTACAACACTCTCTGTCCCCTTGGTTTGAAATGTAGTGAATGCATGGCAAGATGAAGTGGCAATTCTCCAGAAAACCCATCCTGTGATGTCTTCACCCTCAAGTCTTTCCCACTCATTATCTCCAAGGTCCAGACTGGTTTTTGTGTCAGGCACAGCCAAGCAAAAGCTACAAAAACTTCTTCTATTGTGTGCTGAAAACTTCTGTGGCCTCTGCAATGTGTTGTTTGCTCCTTCCCTTCCTCTCACCCTCTCAGCTCTTTCAGCAGCTCTGGAGCCCTGTCCCACCCTCAGGAAAGGAAAAACATGATAATGAGGAGACAGATGGGATCCCTTCAGTGAACTCTGATCACTTCCACTTTCATTGGTGACAGGTGCTGGAGTGAATTCTGTGCTAATGGGAACTCCTGAATTGCTGGGGTAAAAATTAAATGCCTGGCAGAGGGAAATTATCACATGGTTAAAGTACCAGACTTTGGTTCGGGAGCTCTTCTGATGACTTTTGTTTGATTTGTGGCACGACACTTAATCTTCTCTACTTCACCCATGAAGTGTGGATAATATTGCCTTTTTTCTTACTCCAAAAGAGGGTGATGATTCACACAGGCTAAAAAGGAAAAGACATACAAAATTATTGCTTGAATTTTAAAAGGCTCATATTAATGCGCTGTGTAGAGGATCTGGAGCACATATTAAATGAATTATTACTGTTTTCACTTCCTGTGAGCCCTTGTTTCTTCTCAACCCTCGAATATTCCAAGTTTCTGATACAAGGTTTACTCTGAGCAAACACTTTTTCTCAGAGCTGCTTTTATTTTAGATTGAATGAGAGAAAGGGGAATAAATGAATAAAGAACTAATACAAGACCAACACGAGAGAAGAGGCAGGAACCATTCTCTTTATCTCAGCCCTTTTGAGGAGATTTTTAGCCCTGAGTTGAAGCAGAGAGCATGGGACAGCATTATTTAAAGGGAAGCTAATGAAACAGAGATTCAGTAGCTCATCTCTTAACAGAAATATTTCATTGTCTTCCACCAATTTCCCCAGAAATGCCTTATTTCTTAGACTTCTTCATCCATTTCATCCAAATATTTTGGTCCAATTTCCTTTGACATGAAACCTGATCTCTTGCATCTCAATATTTTAGGATGTTTGGGCTGAGTTGTTTTGTGTACTCTTAGATATTGAAAGCACTTTTCTTTCTCTGTTGATAACCTTCCACTATCATTTTCTTTCAACTGCTCTCTTGAAAAAAACCTTCACTCTGATGCCGAGATGCCTTGCTAAATGTCATCAAATTAGTTGTGAATTTCTAGTGAATATTCTTGAGAATAAAAGGGTGATAAGGGTCAGGAGAATGCTGATAATACACAACTGAGCTGTGTAAGGCTCATAGAACAGAAAACCTGGAGTCCAGTCAAAACTAGATTGAAGATAATAATTTTATTACATGAAGAATAAAGTTAAAATAAGGGGTTATTGCTCTTGTAATCCAGCTTACCCATGAAATTTAGGAGTATTATAAGCCCTGAGCAGTTTGTGACAGCTGTGGCATTTAGGAGGCTTTGGTACATTCAGAATAAACTTTTCTGAAAAGCACGAGGGAATTTTTTATTTTGTGTCCCTTCCTTTCTGATCCTGGACAGAAATCTGAACAGATTCTTCTTCTTTTTAAAAGTTTTGGCTCTGACATCATTCAAGGACTTTTGAGCATTATATGTAACAGAAAGTCTGGGCTTACCAAGAATGTAATTAGGAAAACTAAACATGGCTCATTATGAAAGTCTTATGTTTCAATTCTGTGGCTTTATTTTTGAGCATGCAATTGAAATTGTTGTGCTTTTTGAAAGTGTGGGACCAGGTGAGGTCACCACAAGGTACACAAAGTGCAAGCAATGTTTTCTCTGTTATATCCTTTCTGTCTGTGGATTAAGGATGAAATGGATTTTCATACATTAGTGAAAGGAGGTGATCTTCTACTCCTGGGTCACAGACTTCAGCCAAGGCCATGCAGATCAAACCTGAGACAGCCCTGTGGCATCACAGGTGGATAAAGAAGGATGTGAAATGGCTTTTGCATGATGATAGGGATGGGATGGAGCAGAGGATTTGTTCTCTTACTGTGCATTTATTTAGCTGAGGACTGCACAGGAGCTGTTCCTCTCTCACCTCCTTAAAAGAGTCCCTGATTCCTCTGTATTGCTGGTTTTTTTGACAACAAAAGGAACTCCCCTGATCTAGGCACCATTCAGCTGCAAGACAAGCTTATTAACACCAGGAAAATGAGTGAGTTCTTCTCCCTTTAAAAAAAACCCGAACACTTCTATAGAATTGTTCTTGCCCTTGCTGTAAAGCTGTGCAGTGTCACATAATACTTCAATTAATCACTGTTCATCAACCACAAACCTCATATCCCCAGTGAAGAAGATCACTCTTGCACATCCTGTAACTCAACACGAGAGCAGACAAGAGACCAAACACAGGTGAGGTGTGTGAATGTCTTCTTTCTCTTGCTGAAAACCTTGCCAGGAAAGTGCAGTGCTCTGGAACTGGTGAGAGATTTCTGCCAAGGGACAGATTGTGGAACTGAGGCTTGGGCAAAAGGCATTTATGGGGAGAGGAGTTTTTGTTGGAGTGCAGCCTTTGTCAGAGAGTGCTGGCTCAGTGCTGAGGGCATCCCTCATCTCGTGATCCAAATAGAGTTTCTGACAGAAAGCTTTGGTGCTGCAAAGAAGAGGTTGCCTCATACTGAACGGTTTTTTTCCCAAATTTCAATTAAAAAGACACCTAAGATTTTATTTTCTGTTATTTGTCTGGATTTAGGCATTTGTTTGGGTTAAGAAAGGAAGAGCACAAAGGATTTCAGAAATCCTCTCTTTCAGAACAGCTTGTGACTCCCCCAGTAACCTCACTCACGTTGATGCTTTCTGATGGCAGTGGCTCCAGCTTTGTAGATAGATTATTTCTGTTTTCCTCCTCCGAATCATGGCACTTTGTCCCTTGGCTAAGAATGTTCATCAGGCTCCTAAAGAGCAGGCAGGAGCTGCAGGAAAGTGAGTGATCAGCTGAAGGATGCCCGGGGCTCAGATCACACATCCCTGTCCCCACCTTGCTTGTGTGGGTGGGAGGGAGGAACAATGATCTCCCTCCTTGTCCTTGTCACCTTGATCAGCTGCTGAGCCTCAACTCCACGCTCCAGAGCAGGATCACCCTGTGCCCTTTTGGAGTCCAGGAAAGCTTTTCCAGTTGCTTTGAAGGGTCCTAGACACACCCCCCGGGCACCCCAGGGGAACACTGCCTTTGATCTGAGCCCCTGGAGAAAACTCCCAACACCCCTGGATAAATTGAAAGCATCAAGAGTGTGAGACAGATTGGAGTTTAGCTTACCACAGGGTGAAAATTTGTAGTATTAGGTTTTGTAGTACAGAAGTGAATGTGGATCCACATAGCAAATTCAGGGTCCTGGCCCTGAGTCTGTCTTTCTTCTCCTCCATTTCTGCTGTAAAGTGAGCACAGAGTAATTAGTGGAAGGAATTTGAAGCAGAAGAAATGTGTTGGCAAAAATTAATAGTTATTAGTAGATTATTGAAAATAGTAGTCGTTGTAGTTGATTATTGGGTGAAAAGTCTTTAAAACAGTCTGCACTCAAAGTCTTGTGACCATCCTGCAGTGATTCTGGCACTGCTAAGCTCAGGCAGGAGCAGCACACAGAAATTGAGACAAGAACTTAATAAACAACACAAAGAACTGAAGCTGCACTTGTGACTGTCTTCTTTCCTGGTATGGAACCTTGAAAAAGAGGAAAAAATTGCCCAGCCAGGGGCTGCAGGCTCTCACAGTGCTCCTGATAAATCTACAGGGGTCTGGCAGCATGAACCAGCAGCTCCCAGCTCCTCTGAGTGGGAAATGCAAAAGGTGAGAAGGCTTTCAGATTGAGTGAGAAAAACAGGTTTCAGAAATAAAGCAAAGATTTTAGGTTCAGCTGCAAAAGCCTGAAGTTAGAAGAAGATACAATTATCTGGACAGCAAGGACATTAAAACAAGGGTTAGTGTTCCTAGGCTTGGCTCAGAGAAGTCTTGAAGCTGCAGAAAATGTGCTTAGCAAAGATAATGAAGTTTTAAGGTTAATAATGGCATATTGTGCATTGTTATTAAAGACATACAAGCGAGTGCTATCTGTAACAGGTGCACATGTGCTTCTTAGTGACTGCTTAGAACAGCTGTCTGTAAATTTTAGAAGCTGCTATTGGCTGAAAAACTTTTAAGAATGTTCTGTAACCAAGAGACTTTGGGTTGTCAGCACAGGTGTGAGCTGTGTACCTTCCCTTGTGTACATGAGGCTGATGCCTGAATGAAATAATAAAAAGCTCCTGGAACCTCTGCCTGTGCCCCTGTCCTGTTTGCAAAGTAACACCTCTGATCCATGCCCAGGCTGCTCTCCAGTGTGTGCTGGTCACCCTCAGCAGCCCTGACACTGTGGGAGCTGTTCCTTGGCACAGCTGTGGTGGGAAGTCTGTCTGGGAGGCAGACAAAAGCTGGAATTGTTATTCCTCATGGAGGAACTTCAAAGGCAGACACAGCTGACCTGGCACCCAGAATGGCCATTTTAATTCAGACTAATGAATATTATGCAGGGAGTCATTTGAATGTGAAGTGAGAACTGAATGCATTTTGTGTCCTTGCAAAGTCTGAATGTTACATTTGTTCTTAAAACTTGGAAAACCTGTTTGTTTAATATGGCATTGACAGTCTAAAAGGAGGAAGCAGATACTTAATTATGACTTTTCATTCAGTGAAAAATGTTGTTGTTTTCAGGTTAATGATAATCAGGGACAGATAAAATAGTACAAATAAATTCTACATACCTACTAATTTCAACTGCTGGTTTAATCTACTACGACAGGACATCACTGCCTTAGTTATGCCTCCCTTCCTCTTCATTTCCATTTGATGTTGCAGCATTCTGATTCACTGTGCCAGCTGTGTCATTCATCAGAGGTGGCAATGTAGACTGCATCCCTGTCAAGGACTGTATCCACTAAAAATGAGAGAAAAAATTACAAAAGGCTGTATTTGCTGTACAAGAAAACACCCTCCATTTAGCAAAATCATGTTATGCTGAAAGAACTTATTTCTGTCAAAAAAAAAAGTGAAAGAAATAATTTTACATGGAAGGATTTACCTTCCACCTGTTTCATTGATAAAGAACAACACAGGGTTTGAAAAACAACCAGGTCTGTTTAATCTACCCAGTGTCTCAGGATTTCTGTGTGTCAGCTCCTGTGTTTCCCTGGTGCTTTCTTTAGGGCAGAGCTGTATCCTAAAGAAAAGGATCACGTTGGGCAGGCTGGCACGTTTGTCATTCAGGAAGCACAAGCCTTGTCCCCTGTGCAATTAGGGAACAAGCTCACCAGTGACCGACTAACCCTGCCAGTTCTGCTTCGCTGAGGAATAACTTGTCAAATGTCACTTTTTTAGCCTGGAAACTAGAACTCCTGAAAGCTCTTTAAGATGAGGAGTTGCAGCGAGGAGATTTGTTCCCGTCAATGAGAAAACCTGCTGAAAGTCACAAGTTTCTGGGCCCTGGAAGGACCTTAGGGCTCAAGCCCGTGGTGAGATAGGGATATTCCTGTCTGCTCCTGTAAGCTGCTGCTTGTTTGGCTGAGGAATAGTGACAGCAAGCTGGGGGATTTTCTTACTGCAATTCATTTCTTTCTGAAGAAATGCAATGTTTTCTCTTTCCTTGAAAAGTGGCAGGAGCAAAATAAGCAAGACCATTCCTCCTGCAGCTTTTCTGGGAGGATGCAGGGCTGTGGGGATGTAGGAGGTGCAGAGCTGCCCCATGGTCACTGAGATGCTTTTGTCTCTGCCTGCATCCTTGGAATTGTGTAGAAATTATCTGCACCTTTGGAATTGTGTAGGAATTATCTGCACCTTTGGAACTGTGTAGGAATTGCACCTCTTAGCTCCAGGATTCTCCCTGGCTGCTTTCCCTCAGGGGGTAGCACCAGACGTCCTCTTCTGTGATTTACACAGAGGAATTTCACCTGAGTGCACAGTATTGATTTATTTAAAGGAGATCAATTAACATATTTGTTTTCAACTCCCATCAGGAGGACCATTAACATCTCATTCCTGACAATAAATCTACAAAACTCTGGGCCTATCAAGCAATACATGGGAAATGCCTCTGCTTACAGGTTAGCCACTGGTAGCTGCTCCTAAATTCCAGGAGCCTAAAGAAGAATGTGCTCCTGAAGAGAAATATTGCTACAATCTGTTGTGAAATATGCATGTGATAAAATCAGGGTTCCTGACTGTAACAGCATCTTTTGTCCCTTAAAGCATGGGCCACCCTGAAATCCTGCCTGAGCTAGGTGGTGGTTCTGGGGTTTGCACTGAGGTGAATCCTCTTAGGAGAAGATTTGAGGTGGGGGATGGACAGAAGCCTGGTAAGGAGTGACCTCAATGTCCAAGGAAACCACAAATACAAGCAGATGAAACTGTAAAGAGCAAACATTGCAGGCCAGCACCACTATTAAGCAATTCTCCACCAAAGAATGTGGAATGAAAGAAAACTGAAAATATTCACCAGCCCAACTACTGATAAACTTTTAAGGCCAGAAGTTTGTAGAACAAATTGCTGAAGTAGTAGTGTTTATTGCATTCGCTGGTAAGCTTGGAAGATTTTTTAATAGGATGGTCAGGAATCAGTCAAACAGAGTAACCATAGCCTGGGAAAAAAAGAACTCCTTTGTTCTCTTTTATTGGTTTGAATTTTCTCCAAGTGAGCAAGTCAAGCAGAACAGGAAGTCTTGAAAGCATTTGTTCTCTTGTTCATCTAAACCTGGCTGCTCTGCAGTGCTGAAATCCCAAATCAGCAGCTGAAGAGGTGAGATTTAAAAACTGCAGATACAGTTGGAATTAAATCAGCAGTTCAAAACTGAATTTCAGCGTCTCTGTGTTATAAATAAGAGAAGTTGCTTGTACCTAGGTCAAAATAGATAGCATCATCTTGATGATGTTCCCTTGCTCCTAAACTTTGGATTTATATTGTATTTTCCCTTCTTCAAGGATACTGTGCTTCTCAGTTCCCCAGTGTTCTCTAGTACATTTAGAGTTTTAAAAAGCTGTTGGTTTAGTTCTAACACTCCTCAGATGCCTGCAATAAAAAGCAAATGTTTGGATCTTTTCAAAGAGAGAGGGAGAGGGATGTGTTTGTTCCTTTGTGCTTCTGGCTGCACAGCATGGGGAGGCTCACAGACATGTGTGCCTGTGTTGTTTCTCTGGCTTTCCTGGGGAAGCAGAGCAGTGCTGGAGGAGTTTGGCTTCTCTGGGAGTCCAGTCCAGCTCTCTCATGATGTGCCCCAGTGCAGAATGGTGCTCTGTTGGAGCCAAGGGAGGCCAGGAATCCTCCCCTTCCCCTCTGGGGGTCTCATTTGTCCCCAGAGCACCCCAGGATGGCTTAGTTGTTAATCTAAGCCCATGGGAAAAACTGCCCTCAGTTCTGGATGAACTGCAGGCACCCAGGGAGTGAGAAAGGTTTTTGTTTCTGCATCACAGAGAGAGTTTAGCTGCAGGTTTGGATTTTGCTCTATATATTATATAGAGGCAATATAGAGGTTTCAGGGTGTCAGCTTCTCATTCTTCTTTCTTCTCCTTCTCTTCCTTTCTTCTCTGACACATGTTCCTGTGATTTGTTAATTGGTGGAGGGAATCTGGTGTAGAAGAGACATATCAATAAAATGGGAGTTTACTGGTGTTGGGAACAAACAAAATACGTAAAACTTCTTAACTGGTTGATAATAGATATAAAAGCTACCTGTTTCTGGTAGCCATTGCTTTCCTGCCCTTGTGTTCCTGGAGGATGCAGCACAGCCTGTGCCTCTGAGGCTTTGATAAGAAAAAGAAACAATCTCTGAGACAGCAAGGAAAGGTCTATCTTCATTCTTTCCAACATGAAGAATTGAAGGAGGAGGATCTCAAGAGCAGGAACTAGGGACTGGGACCCCTGGGCCCCATCAGTCCTCCACTGCTTCTGTCTCCAGGCTGGGGTGAGCTGCTCCTGGAACAGGCATCTCAAAGGGAAACTTCCCCCACTGCTTGGTGTGACTTTGTTTCACAGAATAAAATCCTAAACTTCAGAGTTCTCCTCATCAAAATTTGGTCGATTAACCTAATTTCTGTGAGGAAACAGAGCAAGGCTGGCAGTTTGTTTGCTCCACATGCAATAGAATATCGATTTTAAAAATGTGGAGTGGGTTGTCTGTGATTCCCTGGCTCAGATCTGTGCTGTGGACAACTTTAATGCAATGATCAGGGATTTTGTGTTTAACTGAGTCGTGCTGGAAGTGAAGTCAAACTGGTTTCTATGAGGAACAGGCCTACAGGAGATTGTTCAATAAGTGTGTTCTAATTGCTGCTGCTGTTCTCTCTCTTTATGAGGTTTCAGAACATTTTGTGGTTTTTTCCCAACAATTCACTGGTGTGCTGGGGACCAAAGCTTTATGTACAAAGAGTGACTGGATAAGAGCCAAAAAGAAAAACAAGTGCACGTTGTTAAATCCATAGCCTACACGAAATGAATAATTCTCTCTTCTGCTGATTAACCTCGCCTGCAATCTAGTTTGCATTCAGGAAATGAATTCCCTTACTCATGAGAGGGCACTGTGTTATGCAGTCTAATAATATAAAAATACAAGATGTGTATCTTGGTGGCAGGAAAAAAAAATGTCCCTCAAACCCAGAGGAACAACTGACCTGTCATAATAAACACAGCAAGTGCAGGGCTTGGTTTAAAGTTCTTTTCTGGAAGTGACAGGTCATTTCCTCCTGTCATCCTCTGCAGTTGCATCCTCACTGGGAAAAGTTATGCCCAGATATCTGAAAATGTATTTAGTATTCTCTCGGAGTATGTGTTAATTTCCAAGGGCCTGTGGTGGGAATATAATATCAAAAGAGGATGTTCTGCAAAACTGAGTAAGCAAAATCCTGCACACATCGTAAACATTGGTGGCAAAATGTAACTTGTGTTGGGGGGAAAAAAATGTCCCTTATATAATTGATGGAAAGAGAAAAATAAAGAATTCTAATCTGCCTCTAGCATTATACAACTCGAGGGTAATTCATAATTAAGGCTCTGCATATTCCTTTTATGCCCACGATGTGACTTCTGCTTGTACTGCACTATTTTCATATGAGCTGCATTCATATTTCTCTTTTAACTGCTATTTGTCTCCCAAATACCCAATATTTTGCATTTACAGGGAATTATCAGTTTGGGGTCCTCTGTAGTCGGTGTCTTTTCCTGTTAAAGATAAAATAGGAATTGAAGATGATAGAATTGGAATCAGTTAATTAAAATTGTTACCTACAGAGTTACTCCATGGCAAAGGAAGACTTAAGCTGGATCATTTTCTCTCCCTCTCATCCTCAGCAGCTTTGGATTTGAATTCTTTTCGTCTTCTCTGCAGGTGAGTGAAGCCATTGGAGGGAAAGAGGGAATTGCATTTCCTGCAGTTCTGGACCAGCTGCTCAGCACCTCCCACTGCAACTTTTCCCTTCAGTGTCCATTGGTGGGCAAACAATATTGGTCACTTTTTTCTTTTTTCATTTAACTCATATGAATTGAGAATCATGGTTTTCAGTGGATCTCTCCTTCCAGACTTTTCTTTAAGAAACCACATTATGTTCAGGTTCTCTCTTCTGCTAGATCAGTTGTGAGAGATGAGGAGCACAAGATAAAGCTTATTTTCATTTCCATTTTGCTCCAGGTGCCACAAAATCCCTATGAAACCATTTATTCAGGAATACTTTGTAACATATCAGGAATTAGCCTATTTTATCTATAGATATATTTACTTGGACCATCCTGTAGGAGGCATTCAGGTCTAGGAAAAGAGTTTGTTGAGGAAACAAACTGTAAAGGTTTAGTGGCTTCTCCTTTTTTAGAATTAGTTGTGGTTGTTTTTTCTTTTTCCTTCCACAGGTGCTTAGGAAAAATTAGGAACTGGCTGTATCCTTGTGCCCAGGGAAAACACAGGGACCAAGACCCTGTGATGAGGTCAATCACTGCAGGGCAGCACCATTTCCAATCAATTCTCCACCAAAGGATGTGGAATAAAAGAAAACTGAAAGTATTTCATTCCTGCTTCCAGCTTCTCTCTCCTGGAGCTGTAGCAGGAATGGCCACATGGAGACATCCTCTGATTCCTGCTCATCCTCTCCTGAGATTTGATGTCTGGGAAGGGTGGGAGGAAACAAAGCCTCATCATTCAGAATGAGCTGTCTGAAGGAGTTTTGTTTATTTTCTCTTCTGTTGTGGTGCATAAATGGAAAGGGGTTGGCAGCACTTATCACAGCAGAAAGAGCAACACTGGAAAGATTACAAGAGGACTTGACAAACATGTAAAGTGGTTTTTAATTTCAGACACCCTGGAGCATAATGCATTTGAAAATTTTTAATTGGGAGCTTGAAGTTTGATAGATTTAATTGCAAAAGATAGTTGAAGTCCTGAGCCCAAGGAGTACAAACAAGGAGATATATATATAAATATATGGTTTTGAAGCTTTCTTTTAATGTTAGAGAGCCACCATGTGCATAATATGTGCCTTGTTTGTACCATTCCTGCCATGACCTCTCCTTCCACAAGCAGCAGAGTTAATCTCCAACTTTCAAAGATTGTATTTTTGTATCTTGGAAGGTGTAAAATGCAGTGGAGGAATTTTCAGTCTCAGGGCAGCCACGTAAGTGCAGGAGCCACACAGGCTGAGAGCAGGCCATGTCAGTACCATGCACTGTCAGCTGGGAGGCTAAAATCATTCTGCTTTGCCCTGAGCAGGGTTAGAGCACATTTCTTCAGAGAAAAAAAAAATAAAATTGCATTTATATCATCTGTTTTGGGGTTTTTTTTATTGGTGGGCAGTGCAGGTAGGTTTGTTTATTTTTCTCTTTTGTTAGCCTTGCTGTATAAATACACTGATTTTAAGAATCTTTTCAAATTTAGTCAAAATTTCAAACAGAGAAATTGCACACATGTGTCCTCATCTCACTGAAATGCAGGGTTTGGTTTTTCTTTATCTGTCTGGTTTTATCCCACTGTCAGAGGATTTTCAAACCCCTCTTAGCTACATCCCTATGTACTCACTCAGGTCAGCAGAATTCCTCAGGTCCATCTGTGGGTCAGCAAACTCATGCATTCCCCTGGCAAATGGTGTAAGTTTTTTTCAGAAGGGTTTTTATCATTACTTTTGGGCATTGTTGGTGCCTCTGCTGGTTGAAACTTGGTGCTGGCCATAATTCTGCCTACAAGCACAGCACACAGCCAAGTTTCTCCCTCATGCTGCTCCCTGAAGGTCTCCCTGTTGGGAAGAACATTTTTAATTGCTCTTTGTAATGTTGCAAAACTTCCTTTGGGCTTTGTAGGGGCAGTTTCAGATGGAGGAGTACCTGAAAGCCATGAAAACTGATCAGCTTGGGAGCTGGGACGAGGGAAATCCTGGGGATGTGGATCAGAGAGGTTCCTCACAGGGTTTGGGACTGCTGGGCCAAGCACTGCCTGTGTTGGAGCTTCCAGATGTTTCCAGGGGTTGATCCAAGTAAAGATCTGCTCCAACCAAGCTGCTGGAATTGTTTGTTTGTCTGTTTGCTTTGCTGGCCCTTCCATTTTCGGGTTTGAGTACTTGCTTGGTTTGGAACTTTGATTTTGTTTGTGTTTCCCCAGGTTTTATTACCAAATGGTTCTTGTGTCCCAATTGTAGTCAGGGAGGTGCTTGGGAAGACAATTCCACTTGTATACCAAGGAGAAAGTTGGTGATGCTTCCTGCTGAGCACAAATCTTCCTCCTATTCTCCCAAGGAAGAGCAACTCTTAGAGGGAAATTTAAAATTACTACTGAGCCTTCCTTTAGAGGAATCCAGGAGTGAAGCAGAGGGATTTCCATTCCAGGATCTTCTCAATGGATGCAGAGCTCTGTAATTTTATAGATACATCATTCTCTAACGAGTGTGCACTTGGGTGGGTGGGAGGCTTCTCAAATGGTTTGAAAATAACAATCCCATAATAATAGCATCTTTTTTGCCTATCTGTTGTGCTTTTAAGAAGATCAGAGCTTTACAATTTGTTGTAAAAATTACACAAATAAAGAAGTGATTTTGCTCTTGCATTGAGTACAAGCATGGTTAGTATTGAAAGATTATCACTGAAATTCAGGATTCCCTGGATAACATGACTCAGTATTTTGTGTAATATTCCTTTCAAATAACAATTAGTGAAAGTACTTTTCTAAGAAATAGCTTGCATAGAGAAGGTCCCAATAATTATTTATTTTATTTTAAGAAAAGAAATCTTTTTAGGCTACATATTTATTAACTTATGAGGGGTGGGGTCTAGGCTTTGTGGTTTTATATTTCTCTTTAAAATTCAAGACATTGGTGTGAGAATACATTAAAAATGTAGAAAGGGAGGAAACTAAAATAACAACTTAATTGCTTTGTCTTTATGTGTTTTGCTGTGAGAGGACTAAAAATATTCCCTATGGCATTATATGGTCTTGAAAAAAAATTCACTATGGCATTATTTTGTCTTTCTTCCACGACTTGGCAGTTTTGGTTGAAATAAGAGCTTTGAAATTTTTTCACTGAGTGGTTAATTATTTTTTCTTACATACTGTACTTCTTAGTCTGCAAGGTAATTTTTCTCTTAGTTGAATAGCCCCTGAAAACAAAGAATCTATGAAAAAAATAAGGTAACTCGTAAGGGAAGGAAAGAGAATTTGTCCTTCAGTCAACTGAATACTGAAAAATGCAGCAGAATTCTCTAAACTTTTACTTTAATTGTTGGAGCAATTGGTCCATTCTTTTTTCTTTAATTCTGATATTTCATTTAATTTTCCATAGTTTCACTGGAAGCAATCAACTTCATGCACTAAAGCTGCTGTTGAAGGGAAGTAGGTTGAGGATTTAGGTCAGATTATATATATATATATATACAGACACCTATATGATATATTTTATGCTTTTGAGGAACTGAGGGCTCAGGTTTCAGCAGTGCTATCCCAAGATAAGAGGACTTTGAAAGTTACCACTTTGAGGGAGAGGCATCTTCTGGAGCTCTGGGTTCTTGCACTGAGATCTGAGGGTATGATAAAGGTGTTGTCTTGTAGAATTTTCTTGAGGATTTTTTGCATTTTGCCTTTAAAATTTTCCACTTTTAATTGTAGCAGCTGTTCCTCTCATCTCACTTTACTGCTCTCTCACAAAGACACAGAAAATTTCATCATGTCAGTGATAATTTAGTGCCACTTTTTTAAGCTGTCTGGATAAAAACTACTCTGAGAATTCTACATTTACTCCTCACCAATACCCATCAAGCCCTGGCCATTGGACACTTACTATCTCCTAGTGACATTTCCTTTTTTCCATGGGTTATTTTCTTTATCATACCAGGTGATCCCATACTATTTGGGTATTTTGGCATGGATGGTGCAGCAGGAAGGACAAGCAAGGTTTTCTTGCTCCCTAGTCCATCTCAAAGGAGAGTGGCAGCCACTGAAGCAGAAATCTGATGTTTCTGATTTCCTGCTTTCTTACCTCTGATAAACTGGCACTGGTGGTGTTTGGGGCTCTGAACCCTGGCATGTTCCTGACCTTTCCCATAGATCATTCCTGTAGGAATGGCATGAGCTTAAAGCCAAACTTCCTGAGGTGTGCTGGAAAATTTCAGACAGGCTTATCTTGGATTTTTGTTCTGTTTGTCATTACTGGGATTAATCATATCCACTCACACTATTTATATGTTCATTTTCCTTCAAGTAGTCAAGATCAAAGCCATTTCTAATCATTAAAAAGCCAGCATATGTATGTCTCCCAAGCATGCAGAAAGGAATGCAAATTTTAAAGAAAACAAATCCTAAAAGAGCAGTTCTGCAAAATTGTGCTTCCCTCATATTCCGCTTTGATTGATTGTCACTTAATATTTTATTAAGTAGCAAAGTCTAATCCCCCTTGTGAGACCTCTTAGTCCCTCTCCCCCTGCTCCTCCTTCAGAATATGTAACATTTAAATCCATCTCTCTCTGGTGTAGGAATCTATTTTTAGCCTGTTTTCAGTACTAATCTCACTTAACCTGGTTTTAGCCCACAGTGGGCAGGAACAATGCAGTTTATGAATTATGAGATTTTCTGCAGCCAGAATGGGAAGGCAGAAATCGATTCCTGTACTTCAATAAACTATTATTGGTGAAAATATACATAACATAAGAAGAATGGTGCAGTGTTTGAAATACAGACTCCACTTTTCTTGCCAAAAGTGGCACAAAACTCCAAGTGAAGGAATCAAAGCTGTTCTCCTGGGTTTGTGTTAACTCTCTCCTCCCCCTTTGGGCAAAGGGTATTATTAGGGTATTATTCTTATTATCCCCATGGTCATTGTGAATAATCTATAAATGGATTTTTCAGTCCTGTTGGCTGAATGACAGGAGGGGATCGAATACCTGAGCAGTTTGGGCTTTGAGTCTGTAATCAATTTGCCATTTTGCAGAAATTACACTCCTGGTGACTGGTTACATTCCAAAAAAGCATTAAAAATTAAGAGAGCTTTAAGATAAATGTATCAAATCATTCTTCATTTTGAGGGTGAATCAAATGGTTTATAACTGAAGAGTTGTATTTAGTGTGAGAAAACAAATCTTTTTCTTTGAAGACTTAAACTAAAGTGAGGGTTAGGATGTGAAATGCCTGTGCTGATGCAGTTGTGTTTCTTGACCCAGCAATTAATTCTTTCTGAAGATTATCCCTTTTGGTGCCAACCAAGGAGCAAAAAGAAGAGCCAAAAATCACCAAAAACTTAAAAGTAATTCGAGGCAAACACTGCAGCTGGTGGAGGCTTTCAGATAACCTCGTGCTTGCATCCCAGGGAGGTGTCACTGGTGCAGTTTCTGGCATTACTTGAACAGAACAAAAGCAGCTGCAAAGTGTGGCTAGTTGTTCTTTAAAGTGTTTAATGTCTTTTAATTAAAAATATCATGAAGGTAGCTGTCAGGTTGTGAAGCAGCCATACAAAAGCATTGAAATACATATAGTGAAGCAAAAAAAAAAAAAAGTTATTTCACAGCCCCAGATTTAATCAGTACATTTTCCTCTAAAAATATGCATTTGAACATAAAAGAAAACGTTTATCTGGCTATTATGATTCTGCATCTATTGACTTTCAGTACTTCATCCTGGGTTCAGCTTTACTAGGAGGAACTTTGTCACATGAACACTTGCTCTCGAATCAGGACGAAGTTGGCCAGGACAGTTGGCCTGGGTTGGGCCATTTTTCAGAGGTTTCCACCCAAAAACACAAAGAGGGGCATGTGCTGCCCAGCAGGAGCACAAAGGGGTGTCACTGACCCCTGCCAGCAGCCAGGGATGGCACAGCCACTCTCTCACCCCCTGTGCCCAGGGTGGTGGGGAGAATTCAAAAGGAACAGCAAGAAAACTCATGACAAGGCAAAGTTTAATGAAGAAAGAGGAATTAAACACCCAAATTAAAACACAAGTGACTGCCATTGATGCCTTAAATGGCTACCTAGAAACAGAGAGCAGACAGGAATAAAGGAATAAAGGTGGTATTTATTTGAAAAGCCTTCAGGTGCACACTTCGGGGTCCAGAGGTCCTGCCTCAGTGGATCCCAAAATGGATGCCCTGGTCACGAGTGCTTCACACTTTTATATCAACATCAATTCCCCAAGCAGAACCCAGCCAAGGATGTGATTTCCCCCAGCCTGCCCCTCTTTCCAAGATGAAGGTTTACAGTTCTTGTTCTGGGTGTCCTTGAAGGGCAAGTCAGAGGTTTTGTTATGTCTATCTAAGCACAGAGAACAGCACTTAATGTGCTACAGGAAACTTCAGAGTCACACTAGCAGTACAGGATGAGAAAAATATAAAATTTAAAACCTAAGGCATCACCATGCCCCCCAAGGACACCAATGCCCAGCCAGTCCCTGAGCAACAGTGGCTTTGGAAAGAGCCTGTGCCACAGCTGGTGCCTGCTGGGCACGGCAGGGACTGTGCCTCTGGCCTGCCCAGGGCACCTGCCCAGCCTGGGCACCCTCCTGCCTCTTGTCCATCTGTCCAAAACATACCCAGGTCGTGTACAGAACTATGCAGACAGCACACAAAAGATAAAGGTAACTTCAGGTAGATTTAATCTGCGAGTTCCAGGAAATATTCTCCTTTGTTATACTCTTTTATTTTTTAACCATTTTGGGGAAAAAAAAAACCAAACATTTCTTCCTCTGAGAAGTAATGAGTCATTGTTTTGGATTTTTTGCAATTAGAATTTGTCTCAATAAGAAATCAACATTAAAGCGAAAGATTCCATTGAAATCAAGGCAAAGTGTGAATTAAATTATTTAAGGAAATTAATCCCAGCACTGTCTGGTTCCTTGGCTCTGTCTGAGAATCCAAGACTGGAGTAGAACTGGAATTCCACTATTTTACAGCCACACTCTCAGTTACAGACTCTGTTGTTCACTCAGACTGTGGGTGCTGTGGAATGTCAGTAAAGAGGATTTGCTCTCATTTTAAAACTTGCCAGAAAATGTCATGCAAAGAACTGCTGTCAACTGCATCTGATTCCAAGTAATTGGAGTTTACTCTATTAAATAACTGAATGGTTTGGATTGTATGAGGCTGTACATTGTACTGGAGACAAAAACCTAAGCTTTTGACATTGTTTGCTAAGTTTTCAAAGGCACATTTTCCATCAGGCAACAAACATTCCTTGTGATGTCAACCCTATTTTCACTCACTGCAATGTTTGCACTCTCTGATATTTTCTCTCTCTCAAAGAAAGTCAACTCTATCAAAATCCAAGTCCTCTCTTCACTTTCTGTTTCCATTTGCTCTTTACAAATGAAAAATGAATCTGAAGATTTCTTTTCCTCTCTAACTTTGACCTATGAGGCAATTGAATTTGCCATGGCAGGAGCAGGGAGCAGTTTATGTGAATATTGTTCTGTTTCCTCAAGAGTTGGTGGAAATGGGCACCTTGGGCACAGTGAGAAATGAGGATCCAAGAAGAAACCACTACAGCAAAAAGTGTGTTAATTTAGCTTTAATAGCTCTCACATTTGGTGGAATTAAGATAAAATAAAATGACTGGGAATATCTTAATTAAGAGAGGGAAATGTATATATTGACTGAGTAGCAGAAAAATTGCACACAGATCCTTCCCACTTAAGGTTGGTTTCTCAGCCTCTGAATTAAAGCTGTTGAAGAGCTTTAGATTTCTAATAGGTTTTTTAATTCTGCAAAGAGATGCAGTTTTTAAACCAATGTGTTTGGATGGTTCATGCCTGTTAATGCAGAATAATTAAGTGAAATGAGATGACACAGGTATTTCACATACATACAAATTAAGGCCAGCTTCTCACTTGCCATGTTTTTTTAAATAAGTTTGGAGGAATTTCTTGTCATTACTCTGAGCAAAAAATTTAATATATTGTGATGATAGATCACTGGTGGAATCAAGAATAATTTTCCCAAACTTGACTGG
The DNA here is from genome assembly GCA_013400515.1 of Erpornis zantholeuca. Classification (NCBI taxonomy): domain Eukaryota; kingdom Metazoa; phylum Chordata; class Aves; order Passeriformes; family Timaliidae; genus Erpornis; species Erpornis zantholeuca. Next base: position 348,885 of record VZTN01024186.1, read on the forward strand.
AAAATCTCCATGCTGGTTTTCTTTTTCTTTTTCTTTTTCTTTTTCTTTTTCTTTTTCTTTTTCTTTTTCGGGGGTGGTAGGGTATTAAAAGCTTCCTTGTTTTTTTGGGTTGTTTTTTTTGGGTTTTTATGTTGTTTTTTTTTTTTTTTTTTTTGTTGTTGTTGTTTTGTTTTGTTTTGTTTTGGTTTTTTTTCAACTGAGACTTTTTTGGCTTCTCCTTTGCCTGAAGAAATTGCCTCAAAACTGCTTTTGCAAATACTAATTTTCTACATTGCAGTGTTACTGTGTGCAGCAGTACTTCATTAGCTGGTTACAGTTTTAAGCTCTAAATGTGCAAACTTTCACCCCACGCAGTGAACTCCAGATGTTGACCTCAGTCTAACAAATGTTCCTCTGAGTTTCAGAGGTGAGGAGTTGCTTTCCAAACATGTTTGACTTCACGAAGCCTGGAAGCTCCAGGAAGCACAGAGCCTGCTTTTGTCCCTTTTCATCTTTCACTTCCAACTGCAACATTAGTTTGTTTAATCTGACAAGTTCTGATAACCCAAACCCTGAAAGGCTGAATGATGATTTTTTGCCCTTTTGCAAGAGAAATACGCCTGAGACAAGCTGTCCTCTCTGGCAATCCTATTAGGGAGATTGAGGAATGAATGGAGCTGTTAGAAAACCTGGTTAGAATGTAGATGTGAGGAATTATGGCTCTGCCACCTTTGGGTTTGCAGAGCTGTGGTTGCCAGAAACGTCACCGAGCAGGGAAGGAGTTTCCATCTTCATCCTTCATCCCATAATTGGCTGAGCCACTGCCAGGGCTCGTGGGGCTCCTGGCGCTGTCGTCATTAGTCTTGAACTTCTGAGACAAAGATAAGATTTCTGCTGTGGCATGTAATCAAAAAGATATTGCTTTTTAAAGATAAATAGTTCGTTCTGTTCTCCGATCTGGGTCTAATAAACCAGGATCAAAGGAAAGCCACTTTTTGCTGTGTTATGGAATGCTCCTTTTGGAACAGGAGTCAGAGCTCATTCTGCTTCCTCAGTACTGAATTCTGCAAAGAGGACCTCAGCAAAGACCATAAGTTGTTCTTATTTCATTATTATGTTTTAGATTTGCTGATTTCTGATAAAGGAACTATTCAGGCGCTGTCCAAAAATTCAGCACAATTCGTTTTTACCATGCTGTGACTTCCTGACCAAGTCCTTCTGAATTTATTTTATATATATATAAATAATGCAAGTTTTATAAGTATAAGAAAATAAGTTTTATAAGTATATAATATATAAAATATGTGTTATATATATATAAAAATAATATTCGTTAATTGTAAATATTCATTACAATTGAATGAAATAGACAAATAAACGACAAAAAATCTTGAATAGACATTAAATGCCAGTATATTTTTGATTTTTTTACAGCCTGATAGGATTTCACAGTGGGAGACTTTATTTTTTTTTTTCTCTTAGCTGCACCCACCTCCATATTTGCAGGCAAATTCCACCTTTCTGATGTTTCTCATGCATCTGCTGCATTTCCACTGTAAAACACTCACAGAGGTGTAGTTAACAAATTAATACTTCACTAAAAGTTTGGGCTGGGGCTGAATCATTTGGACTATGCAGTTTTATGCTTTGGTTTAGCTTCCACTCTTGCACTGCAATAGTTTTTGGGGTCTCTGCCTGGTGCAGAGTGAGGTCATGCACCTGATGCTTTTAGTGTTGCCCTGGGCTGCTGCTGCATTATTTGCAAGTTTCTGGACTATAAAATAGATGTGGGGCGTGAGGCAGGAAACAGTGATTGCCAAAGTACCTGAGTTTGGGTATAATTTGAGCCTTCACTGGTTTTGTTCAGAAAGAATCAATTATCTCATTTAATACTGCATCACTTGTTTATCTTTCCTACCTTATGTTAAAAACCTCCTTTAGCTTCTGTTCAAGCATGGCTTATTTGATTCTGGTTCCATTTTTTTCCTTCTTCTCTGATTGTCTGTTTCTTCTGTCTGTCACTTACAAGGCCATTTAATAGAGAGCAGCATCATAATTAATGGATAAATGATGAGGTTTAATTTTATTCTGAGCCCACAGGGCCTGAATTACAGAATATTTGAAGAATGGTAAGAATTTCCCATTTTTCAAATGTGATTTTATTGATTACTTAAAGAAAACATTAGTGAGGCCAAAAATAGAAATTTTCATAATTCACTATATAGTTTGAAATGATTCTTGAAGTGAATCTCTCTGCAACATCAGATTTTAAAGCTCACTGGGTGCTCCATCCTCTCTTCCCATTACTTTGTTTTTCTATCTAACTTAACTCCTGTTGTACCCTAATTAGAATTTCTTTTGTACAAACCAGGGAAGTTTATACTGTCAGAAAAAAATATTTTAATATTTTATAAAATTTAAATTTTGAATTGCTATTTTAATTTCTTTTCTTTCATACACTGAGTTTCAATTCTGTTTTGTATTTAGCTTTGGGTTTAATCAGAGGATCAGTGTCCTGGGATGTTGTCATGGACAGAGTGAAGAATTTTGACTTATTGGCATTGCCACAATAAGGAAGGGAAGGACAACTCCAGGCTGACTCTGATGGGTGAGAATACTCAGCTTGTTTTGAGATGTTGAATAGGTTTTAGTAGTAAAATTTATGGAATTTATACAACTGCTGTTGAGCATGTTGGTTTAGAAGGGCAGGATGGCAATTAACCTTAGATGATTTTTGATTATAATAGACAGTTAAGTTGTTATAGCAACAGGAGCTCTCATCTTACCACTCTGCACAGAAAAGCACATAATAAAGAAAATAATGGGAAAAAAGACTGATCTTTTCCTTTCTCCCAATAGTCTGCAATCATAATTAACATAATTGATATTCAGAATTCTTCCTTTTGCAGTTTCTAGTACTTAAATATTACTATGCAAATACAATTAATTCTGCAATCAACAGATTTAAATCACTGAAAAAATTCTTTTTTTTTAGTTAGATTCATATTGAGTTCTTTATCATCTTAACCATTTAAGTAAAAAATATGTAATTCATTCCTTTTATTATTGATTAAGTTTTGTTATTGTTTCCTTCCTTTTCACAAGTTAGGGAAGTGTAATGCTGTACTCTGTCATACTGGTGTTAAAACTGTACATTGTACTGATTATAAACCAGAGCAGTGCAATTAGTCAACAGCAGTTAATTGAAAAATTGAGGCAGTAAGATTTTCTGTGTGCTCAATATAGTGGATTAAACTAAAAAGTACTAAGAATGTAAGTCTAAGAATTCTATTCCAATTTATGGCAGCTGATTCCTTGGACTCCTCTGCTGATGCTTTCCATCAATTTTTGGGTGTTTAGGGAAGGGTTTCAGAGAATATCTCAATCAGTTGCCAACACTTTGGATGTTCCACGTGTGTGACACAACTGACAGAAAATCTTGGATTTATTTCCTGCTCTGCCCCAAGTTAAAATGAGGGAAATCCAGGATTCTCTATCCAGGGAAATCCTGCATCCTGCAGCAGGAGTGTGTCCTGCTTGGGGTGGTTTTGTCACTCTGTGCCTGCAGAAGGCAGATCTCTGCTGCTGGGTTGTCTCTGATTCATTGCCATTTCCTTTGACCTGTCCAAAATTAAAAGAATACAGTTGCTTGTGGAATAGGGAACAAGTTTTTAGTAGCATTTTCATAGTGGTGTTTCTGAACAACTCCTATCCTTGAATGAGTGACACTACAGAACAGCAGAGTTTTTCCTCTAAGCTGCTCACTGCAAATGTGAATACTGGACTCTGTTAAGCACAGGAAATTATGTTTGCACTCCTGCCTTCGTCTGGTTAAAAGCAAAGGCACTTTTGTGCTTCCTTTTACATCAACTGCAAAGAAAAAAGTGTTGTTTTTAAACTGAGAGGTCAAGAGAAGCTAGTTTTATGTGACTGAAATGAAGAGCACTCAGAGTTTTGATCTTCTCAGTAATTCACAATTATTTGTTTTGAATATCTTTACCATTTCTAAAGAGAACAATTTTAGGCCAGATAGAGCTGTTGAGAACTGAAATGTCAACTAATAGTTTTAATTACTTGCTCCTGATCCTTTCAAAGGTAGTTTGAAAGAAAATGAACACATTCTCTCCATTAAAACAAATGAGATTTAAATGTCTCCCAATAATGCCCAATTTCAAGTTGCAGAAATTTAGAGTTTATGTGAAGAAGGTGAATGGCCTGTTTTGTGCAATCAGCTCTGGGAAAGGTAGGCTGGGATATTTAGAATACCTGGCAGCAGAAAAGTAGTTAAGTCTGACCATTAGAAACCCTTATCATTAGAGTTTGCTATTTAGCTATAAAAATTTGCTCCAGGCTAAAAAATTAGACTCAGCAATTCCCAGCATATGAGGCTCTAAATTACTTTTAAGATGTACACAAAAAGCAAGTTTGCTTACGCATCCATTACATCTACATCCATAGTTCTCTTTTAGCTCAATATTTTATGTGCTACAAACTAAGTGCTCTGAAAGTAGATAGAGAATGTTTCTGGTCACTAGGCTAGAGCCTATTTTTCTATCTGCTCCATGTTTATTTCAGGTCTTTTACAGAGCCTTAAATTACATCCATGCAGAGCTAAAGTGTTTTATTTCCTCAGATTTAACTCTACGGTTTTCATTTTTAATAACATTCATTCTCTTGAAGTATGATATCCTCGTTCAGGGCCATCTGCTTCTTTTCCTGCTCTTTTAAAGAGAACTTTCCTGCTTTTTGGGCAGCCTGCCTTCAGCTGACCACGGGGTGAGATAATAGAATTGTCCTGGACTGAGTGGGTCCCTGGCCAAATCCCTCTGCAGTGCAGGTGTGTCTCTGCAGCAGGTGCAGCTCTGTTCAGCTCCATGTACATCATCTGTTTGCAGCCATAACAGAATTTTGGAAGGAATCTCTCCCAAACACAATATTGTTTAATCTCAGAGGTGGGACCGAGGTGTGATGCATGGAAAAGTGTAGAGCCCTACAAGTCTGCGGGAAAACAATTCCTGCGTTCCAGAGGATTTTGATGTTTCACTGTAAAAGTGATTTGATGGAAGGCAAATTGTAGGAATTCCCCGGGCAAGAAAGTTCCGCTCTGGCTGCTGGAGGACTGCAGAGCTGGGAAATGCAGGATCTTGTCAGGCTGCCAGTCTGGCTGCTAATGAGCCAGGGCTGGAGCCTTGCAGGGAGCCACATCAGTCTCATTGGCTTCTGAGCCAGCAGAGCCCCCAGCCCACGAGCAGGGATCCCTCTGGCACTGGCTGCTGCCTCATTCCTGCTTTTTGTCAGAGCTGTAACTTTTATGTATTATTTAAATTTAGTACAGTGAGAGTTAGAGTTTCAAACTAAATTAAACCTACTTTGTCTTTGAAGTGCAGGTTAGCCAGGACAAGTTGTGCTGGCCATTGGTTGTGATCTCTGAAAACAACACACATTCTGAACTAATTATTGAACAGGCATATTTATGGCACATTTTTATCTTCAGCATCAGTAATTTTGATAATTATTTAAAGGTATTTGTCATATTGAGATCCTCTGGAGAGGATTCAGTGCATAAATAGTTTATATAATTAGTTCTCAAATCAGATGCTTGGAACACGTCTAAAGCTGACCACAGTTTCTTTACCAGGCTGAGAGCTCCACTCTCACTTAACCTACTTGTAACAGACTATAACTTCTCTGTCTTGGAGTGTTTCCAAAAAAAACGTAGTTGAAATCATGAATACTTTGCTTTTGTTCTGATAACGTAATCTGCAAAGTCAGTCTGAGTTTGAACCATTGGCAAGACATCCATGAACATTAAAAGGAGTTAGTTGGGTTCCAGAGTGCAAATCAAAGGAATTAGGACAATTGAAAAAACATCTCTTAAAGACATTTTTCTGGTATTTATAATTCTGATACAATTATTTTTGTATGTTAGAGGTGCCTCTTTGTGTGATGTCAGACATGAACCCCCCATTAACCACAATTAATCTAACAGCACACTGCCCCTGCCATGACTTATTAACAGGTGATGGAACAGTCACTGGCAGAGCCCAGCACAGAAGCTGCAGAACCTGAGCTCATAATTGCATCTTGGCTGCTTAATTGTGCACCCCTCAGTAGCCCAGGAATCCTTGAAGCATCTGGTTAAGAAGTTCTTTCCTTCAAGAAGTCCTTAAACATGTGTGGGGAGGTAAATGGTCTCTTTTATCTGTCTCTCTCTGACCTCAGGATTCTGTCATGGAAACATAATTAAAAAAAGCCTGTGCTGAAAGGGAAATGGTTCAGGTGATACAGAATCTAAAGCCTCATCTTACTGCATTGGTCCTGCTCTCAGTCTCACTGCACTGTGGATGAGCAACACTCTCACTCCACAGACTACCAGAGGTTACAAGTTCAAAGAGGCATTTCTAATAAGGGTCTAGGAATAAAACAGAAAATTAAAATTTAAAAATCCAGTATTGGAGTACTGCAGTTTTATTCAGTCATGCTTGGCTTATTTTACACACCAAGGAAATTATTGCAAGTGAGATATCTGGACAGTTTTCTTTATCCCATTTAATTATTGCTTGATTAATATTTGATGTAGGGTTTGCAGAAAGAGATTTTTTTCTTTTTTTTTCTTAAGTCAGTAAAAACTAATTTGGGATAATATAGGTGTTTTATCTCTTACCAATCAATAAAATATAATCCTCCTAGGTAGTGGATTATTCTGCCCTCTATTGTACCAGCAACTCTCTTTATATCCAACGTCTGCATTGACCAGAGCAGGAATGACTGCCTGCACCCTGCAATTTATAATCCACTCTGCCCAACTCCTCATCAATTATTTTTGCTGCAAACTGTAGTGCCACTGATAGGTATTTTATCTTGGTGCTGCATTCCCACTGCCTGCAGACTGTTGCTTTGAAGAGCCTTGAAAGCCTCACTATTTAACAGCACTGCCCCGTGCATCTGCTCTCAGATTTGTTCCAAGTTGCTCACATTCTGTTTTCAACAATACACGGAGAATAAACACATTTTATTTAGTACCAATTTATTTCGAAGAGAGCCTTTCTTAACTTCTTGGTGAGACTGTGTCCAAATGAGGGATTTGGGACAAAAAAAAAAAAACAAACTTGTGCACAAAATGGAAAAATATTATTCCTTTAAATTACTGTGGTAGAATTTTCTGTAATTAAAATATAAACTACGTGCCATGTGCTTTAAGGAGGACACTGTGGCTATTTTCCATATTAGTGACTTTGTCACAGAATGGTTTCTTTTTGAAATCCTCACTTGGTGAGAGCTTCCCACCAAGGAAATGAAAGTACACCAGTGGATGGTCACGACCCATATTATAAACATTTGATCAGCCCATTTTCACAGGAAAAGCTTCTTTAACAGGTTGCAATAAATTATGTCTATGTGGTGACCTCTAAATATGTTAAAATCAATGTAAAAATACTTCTCAGGGGAAAAAAAAAATCTATGTGAGAATAATCAATCCTATTACCAATGATTATTTAAATCACTGAGATATCTTCGTAAAGTTTTTTTGAGAGACTTGTCTGTACTTGCCTCTTTGGATGTGTTAAATTATCTGTATCTGCCTAGAGTCATGGATCTTTTGGGGGTTTCTGAATGGGAAGCAGAATTTTCAGGGATTGTGCTGATCCATATCCTCTTTCTTGAGTTTGCTCAGGTTGATCCAGAACTCTCTTTCCAGTCCTGGATCTCCACCCAGGGCTGGATGAGGGAAATGGAACAAGCTTTGCCTGCCTCCTTGTTTCTCTTGTTTTAGAGAGCACAAGGAACTCAAAGAGCATTACAAGCTCTCTCTTGCCACAGTATATTGTCCTTGGCCACAACCAATTTGACATCTAATTTAATGTGGGGTGGAAACAAGACAAACAAACCTCTTGTGCATTAAAGCCTTTGAGTGTCTCCTTGGGGTTTTTTTGGTGGAAACTACAAATTTTGAGGTTTTGTTGGTTTTTTTGTGTCAACTAATTCCTTTAATTCAGGACAAAGTTCTTTGTGATTTTTATATCTCTGTCCATGCTGCACTTCTGAGTGTGAATTTCTAAGCACTTGCATACTTTACAAAGTTGAACATGGACATTAGGTCAGTGCATGAGCTTTGGAGGTTTGTGTCTGTTCTGGAAGGTTCAGTGTGTGCCTGTGAAGTGCTGGTGAGAGTGCAGAGGCTGTGGTGCCACCCAGGTCTGTGCTCCTCTCACAGTGGGGGCACTGTGCATGGTGAGGATGTGCAGGGTCAGCTTCTTCATAAATCCCACCTTCTTTTTTGGGAAGTGACACCTTTACCAACCTGTACATCTAAAGACTTTGCTACCTCTTTTTTTTTTTTTTTTTCTTTTTTGTCCCCTTTCTTTTCCATATGCTTGCCAGAGCTTTTTGTATTCTAGCATCTGTCTCGTGATCATACCTTGCTGTTTGTGCCTCAGACAGGGAGCTGACTTTTGTCAAGGTTGCAGACTAAATCAGGCATTTGGCAGTAACCTCACGCTTTGCTCCACACCCAGCTCTGCTGAAGCCTCCAGAAATCCTGGGGGTGCAGCTGCAGGGGTGGCAGGGAGGTCACCTTCCTGTCCAGGGACATGTCAGCTGTGACAATGGCTTGGCCAACCTCTTTTCTGGTTTATGTGAGTTTGGTAATGCTATAGACTGAAGGGAAAGAGATCTTTAGGAGAGATGAGCCACTCTCTGGATTATGTAGGTCAGTTCTTTGTAGATGCAGTTTGAGCTGTAGCTCCAGTATCAGATGGAGCTTCTTTTATCCCTAAGCAGCACATGATAAAACTGTGGCATCCCACCTTCTTTCTTTTTATGGCTCTGGGAACGTCTGCAGGAACCTGTGTTGGGGCCATTTTATCTATTTTATCTCTCAGATGTTGTTATCTCATCAGATATGTTCTGTAAGGCATAGCTGGCTTTGACTAGGTTTTCTTGAAGTTTTTTTGTTTTGTTTTTTTGACTAAGTTTTCTTGCTTGGAAGTAAATCTGGGATCAGCACAAAGTTTGATGTATTTCAAATATGAATATCATCAGAAGTTAGGTCAGAAAAATGTGTAGTGGGAGAGGGGTAAGGAACCATGAGATAAATGATGCAAAGATGGAAAACACTGCTCAAAGAAAGCACAGTTTGGAAGGAACTGGTTCATTCTCTGAAATCCTTCCCTAAACACCCAAAAATTGATGGAAAGCATCAGCAGAGGAGTCCAAGGAATCAGCTGCCATAAATTGGAATAGAATTCTTAGACTTGTATTTTTTATACCTTTTAATTTTGTGCACTATATTGAGCACACAGAATATTAATGCCTCCATTTTTCAATTAACTGCTGTTGACTAATTGCTCTGGTTTATAATCAGCAGAATGTTTTAACACCAGTATGACAGCAAATGGGCCAATGGGTGGAGGAGAAATGTTACTTATTTATTTATCATAATAAGAAATTTAAAAAAGTGGTAGTGTTATAGCAGAGAAATAATCTTTATATGAAAATCTTGATCTGAAAATGTGCTGCAATAAACCACCCTTAGAGGAATGCAGATTTTTGTTGGGCTAAATATCCCAAAGAGCCATTTCCAGCAAAGTGTCAGCTCCTGTGGCTTTGCTAATTACCAACCAGGGAGGAGCAGGGAGGACCTGAGTGAAGGTACAACAAATACCAATTTGTATTGTTTTGTATCAAGTCGAAACCATGTTTGATTGTTTGTTTGTTTGTGTCTGGAGGTGTCTGGGCACTCCTCTCTCCACTTTCCTTTCCTGGTGAGCCCAGCAGCAGCAGAACTGAGACACCAAAATGCCACCTCTGCATTCAGTGATTTGTTTGTAATGTTAATTTATCAGTACTCTATCACTCCCTGTGAACCAAAGGAGTGAGTCTCATGGGTGCTCATTTTTTTGGGAATGAGGTGAATCTTGAGTTATAGGTGTGTGGTGCAAGTAATTTCAAGCAAATTAAAATTTTCATGGAAAATGAAAAAAATTAAACCACAGTAATAATTATTAGGGACTACAACCACATCAATTCTATATTAATACCCCAACATAATTACTTTGTCCTGCTCCTTTCTTTGTGAGCCATTGGTAGGTGGTAAGTAATCTCTTTTTAAGCTATTTTCTCCTCAATATGTCAGAGGAATTATTTGAAATAATTATGAAAGAGACATAGAATATAAATGTCAGAATAGATGTAGATGGGAAAATATTACCACGCAGGGGTTTTGTAATATGTTGGAAATGTCATTTATGGTTCTGTTTTAATGAATGGGTAATTAGTTGGCTGAACATCAGCTCACTTCTTAATGGAATCTTAGTGGATTAACTGCGTTCCTCATTCATATTATCCTACAGAATTTGTCTGCCTTTTTATAATGAATATTCTTTTTGTAGGGTGCCAATATGGAAAAGGAAGGACTCTCCTAGTGTAGGGAATTTGGTTTTTTGTCCCTTGTTGAATGAATGTGAGGTATTCTTAAAAAATGCTTAGCATACCTGTGCTAGTGCTGCTCCTGTACTTCCAACCCATGCTGGTTTGGATACCAGTTCTTACTCCTGCATTTTCTGCAGGGTTTTTGTTTAATTTGTTTACATTTTTACCTTTATTTTTATTTGATTAGCTTTTGTTTTCCCTTTCTTTTCATGGCTTTATTAATTTAGATGTTGACTTCAAACTCTTTGTATTTTGAATCCTACAAAGCTTTAAAAATCTCAAATACAGATGATGAATGTTCATTCTCCCTAAAAGTAACAAAGAACAGCTCAAGAAGCTCAGCTCTTTGCTTCTTATTCTATATGAACATCTTCCTGTAGAATATTGATTTACATAAAAGCTATTAACATGGAAAATCTCCTTTTTGCCTTTCTCAATGTGCATCATGTCTTTGTTATATATACACAATTTATACTTATTGCTATGTGTTTTCCAAAACTTTTCGTAGTTGGGCAGAAGTTTCCTAAGACATTAAAAAAAACCCCTTATAAAACCTGTTTAACATTCAGATCTGCTCTTTGCCCTGAAGCTGTAATTTTCACATAATCTGCTTGTGAAAATCCCCTTTGTCTGAGGTCCTGCATTTCTTTGTTGTTCCACTTTGATATTTGTGTGTTTTGGGGTGTCCTGAAACACAGGCTAGAGGAATTCTGCTATACAGCACTGAACAGAGACAATTTACCCTGGTTCTGAACCAGGAGTGAACCAGCTCCTGAAATCCATCTTGACACACCTGAATCTGCATGTTCAGAGAGAAGGAAGAACAAATATCTCAGTTTTTCTCATTTGTTGATAATTTTCCCAGTTGCACTTTCAGGGAGTCCTGGTACAGTTATGAGGAAAAAGTGTCAATGTAATGAGCTCTGTGTTAATGTGAATAAACATATGTCTGTTGGTTTTACTGAAAAAAAAATCCTTCTAATTTTCTGGATTAGATAATCCTATCCTTTACATTGTTCCTTTCAGTAGCTTTATGAGTTTAGAAAAAAAAAAACGAGTTTTCAACTAAAATAACTTGCATTAATAATTTGTTTTCATTTTCTTTTATTTACTGTCTAGCAAAGTGTTATTTGCAGTGAAATTTGGCATCTCAGCTGAACCATTATATTCAGCTGTAATTAGAATAAACTGTCAGCATGAATTACTGTACATTGGGCTTAGAGATTTGTTTGGAGCCTGCCATTTCTTACCAAAGCACAGGCAGCAATTTGCTGTCTAACTTTGTACATTTGCAAAACACACTTAGTGTAAAATTAATTAGGTCATTAGAAACCTATTATCTTGTCTCAAAGGAACTGATTTTAAAAGTAAGCATGTTTTCTGTGGGAGGTGACATCTTTACATTCAAATCCAGTTGTGATTCATTCTTCAGGTTTTCTTCTTGCTTTTCCTCATCAAAACAGAGAGACACAAAAGCAAGTTAGAAGTAACTCTGTATTGAGGTAACACTGAAAAAAGGTAATTCTTTAAAGGCCAAATTTGTTGTTTCGTGGTATTAGTGTCCAATTGTGGAAAATCGGTTTTTTCCTTCATTTTAAGAGTTGTTGACAAACATGGTGGAATTTAAATTAGCTCTTCAGTGTTGAGAGCAAGTTTAGAGATCAGGACAGTGAGGAAGTTAATTTGTGTACTACACAAGGGAGGGTTCTGCTCTTTTACAAACTAAACTGAGCACTGCTGGTTAAGCCTGAATCGCAGGTCTAACCTAAAGCTTTGCTTATCTCCAGAGTCGTGTCCCCATTCCGAGGAGAGTGACCCTTGGTGAGTGTCACACATCAGATTAAATTATGATTTCCACCACGTTTGAGCATTATCCTTAGAGCATGATCTGCACTGAAATTGGGCAGAAGACAAAGCAAATCTGAGGAGTTCACTGGTCTGTTCTTAACTCTATTTTGTCTCGTGTGCTGTGTCCCAGGCATTTGTTATGCCCTTTCTGTGCAGCTGAATTGCCTGCAGACAAATTGGTCAGTTTATGCCTCACACCAAGATTGACATTTTTGTGGTGCCCAGAAGACAGAGTTTTAAAATTCTGCTGTTTGAAAAATTGCCCTGATATCTGGGGGAAACAATCCTTGGTTCTGTGAAAAAGGAAGGCCATGGTGTGCCACAGAGGAAGGAATAGATCACTGTACCAAAGGAGTTACACTGAGGTCCTCTCAGCTGCCCAGGAGATTTGGGTTCCTTGGTTCCATCTATTCTGATAGAAACAAATGCTCTCAGATGGGGATTTGCATTAAAGCCTTGACCAGCAGTTTGAGATAAGTCTCTGGGTAAATGCTGAGTTTCATTCACAGACCAGCAGCTGCTGCAGAAAGCAGTTCTTGTCTTTATTTCTGAGTAATTGTGAAGGGCTGCTGCTCATTTTCCTCCTGTAGCTGCTTTTGTGCTTATTTTACTCCTCCCACCTCCCAATCACGATCTGACTTTTAAAAATTCATAATTAATCCAAACTTGAATATTTTCAAGCTCCTGCTGGCTAGCAATGTTGAACCAGAAACAACTCCTGTCTTTTGGGGAAACTCTCTGATGGGAGAACCTTCCAGCTCTGCCATTGCCAATCCCTGCTTCCGGGCCTAGGTGATGGTGTACCCTTGATTCCCATGAAACTTGGTTTTGTATTCAGAGCTTTTGGTGAATCTTTTGCTGACTGATTCCTCCAAATACATCCCTTCACTCTATCTCAGTGGTTTCTTTGGTGTCCTCCCCCATTCTGCCTCATTCCAAAACAGAATATATGTAAAAAATTGTCCATAATGAACGAGTTTTCCATACAGGCTTTTGCTTTTCATGCTCTGCAATGCTTTTCTCTCCACCCCTCAAAGCAGGGAAGTCAGTGTAGATTCCTCTTCTCCACAGACTTGCTGTAGGCAGTTTAACCAATTTCACTTCTCAACCAGAATTCTCCTTCAGAACATTTGTCTGAGCTTTCTTTAGAGCCTCCTGCTTCGTTTTCCCTCTCTTTTGGAGACTTCCCTGCTGGGAGTCTGAATGCTGCTGATCATGCAGGCAGGATTCAATTCAGAAAAACACAGCAAGCATAATTTATCCTTCAGCTTCCAGCCCCTGAGTTGTGCCAGGGTTTTGTTTCTGCTCTCAGTGAATGCACAAGCTTGCTGCAAAGATTGTTTGGGCTGTCTTTAAAATGTGGGAAATTTTCTTTTTACCTTTTATATCCTAAACTTTTAGCACAGAATCCTAACAGACAAACCCAGTAGAATTGGGTAAAGAACTGTTTTACAATCAGACTAGAATATGTTAAGGGATTGTATCAGATAAAGGAGAAAAATATCCATACCTCATGTACTGACTCTGTTCTGAGCCAATAAAAGAGAAGAAGAAGCAAAACCCATTAAGTTTTAGTAAGAACTGTCCTGAAGGGCCTGATCCAAGCACTGGTCCAATGAATATTACTTTTCTGATTGTGAATTACATGGAATTACAAGTACAAGACACCTTCCTTTTTAAGTAAAAAGATTGGAGAAATTTGGATTAAACACACCTTAGTCCTGAGATATTAATCAAATTCATCTCGTTAGACACCTGTATTTTAATATTCTTGGCCTGAGATTTCATTGTGTGTTCAAACAGTGAAACTAAACTCTGGTACATGTACAAATGCCTCATATTGACAAAGTGCATAATATTGATAAAATCCACATTTGGGCTCCTTCTGAGCTCTCTCAGGGTAAGCTGCAGCAGACTGGCAGTGCCTTTAGAGTTCTGCAGTCTGAGTTTATTTGACCAGAATATTCATCTGATACATTACAAGCTAAAATATCATTTCTGCAGAATAGTCAGAGCGCAGTTAATTAGCAAAGCGCTGAGCACGCACAAACCCAGATCCCTCTCGAATGGGGAGATGACAGAAGGCTGATCCTGCAACTTGGCTGTGGTTTTAATTGTCTGCTTGTGGCAAGCTTGCCCAGTAGATGCATGCACGCAGTGCAGGTTATCAGAAGGAATTCTAAACACCTCCTTAAAAAATCTGGGCTAAACTTGACTTGAGTTGCGCAGACAACTTGTGCACATCTCGTGTGAGCTGATCTTGTTGGGGGAGTTTTTCCTTGTTTCATTTATTTTTTCTTAAGGTAACGTTGGTAAAAGGCCTTGAAGAGCTGAACTGATTCAGCTAACCTTGGGAAAGCAGAAGATCACTGCAATTTTTTTGCTTTGTCCTTTCAAAAAACCCACAGATTTTGCTGACAGGTTTCTGCTCCCAGCTTGCAGTAATTGGTGGCAAACACAAAGCTAATTCCTTATTACACAGTATTTTCAGGGGGTTAATGGGCAAGCTGTTGAATACAAAATAGTGGCCAATATGGTGGCTCTTAGCAGAATGAAGATCTGTAATTTTCACTCTCCAGTGCTGCATTTTTGGTTTAAGTCTCTCTGTTCTCCTTTTTGTGGATTCACTTTGGTGATGTGCATCACTGTAGTGATGCACAGCCAAAGGCTGCCAGGAGTAGGTTGACACAGTGAGGATTTGCTCAGTGATATCCAAGTTCTTTGTGTCCATTTATTTCTGTAGCTGTAGGAACTTACAGGGTAGAAGCAGGGGGAGACCTGAGAAAACTGAGCTGTTTACAGCATTGGAATGGATTTTTTCCTTGTAGAAGAAGAATGAGAGAAAGCAAAAACAGTTTTATCAAAGTGTTCTAGCTGCAATAAAGGAAATTTTCACCTATTTTACCATAGAGGAGAGCAGATGAAAATAAAAATGCAGAGTTCATTTGTTGTTCCTTATTCTGATTTCATTACAATTGGTTTTTTCTCGTTTATTGACAGCTTCATTTTCAAATTGGGATAATAGCATCATATTTTTTCTTGAATTGTTTCTATTTAGTTCTGTTTGTCTTGAGGGCTTTGTGTTAGCATAAAGAAATCCAGCTGAAATGGAGTGTTAGCTAACATCATCAAGGGCAAGCTTTGAAATCTGAAACTTCTGTGCTCGCCCCTGTTTACATCCTTACTTCTTTCAAAAACAGCACTAAAAATAATAATAAAAAAAAGAAGGCACAGCAGAGCAAGGCTCCAAAGAGTTTGTATCTTGAGTTTTATGTCTGCAGACACAATATTTTAAAATCAGAATTAACTGCTTTTAATTTTATGGGACATCTGAAGCCAGATATGGAGATAGAATGGAGAGAGCTACAGATACAATAGCTGAACCAAACCCTTTAGAGTGTGCACTGCCACCTCTTTACTCTTTTAGTTCTGGTGGTGGATGCAGCTGTGTGAAAGAAATTGGCTTATTTTTGACTAGAAATTATAACAAATTAAAAACATAACAAACATGCTGCAAGGGCACTGACCTTTCCAAAGGAGGAGCTGGAGCACAACGAAGACTGATTTTATTACAGCCTACTTGTTTTCACAGCCAGCCCCAAGGGTGCAATATCAGATCAGCCAGAACTGCAGAGCACCTGACAAGGCATTAGGAAGATAAACCCCATTCCATCAGAAAATTTATATATCTTTATATAGATAGCAAGGTCACGTGCATGAGCTGCAGCTTCACTCTTCTCAATGAGCTATGTTGATTTAAGTAAAATTTTGTTTGTTTCTTGTTGAGTGATAAATATTTCCAGCCTCTGGCTGGAAGGCTAAAGTTAGGGTGAATTGGCATTTTAAAGGGATGCCAGGATGTGCCAGGATGATTCTGGAGAGCTTCCCAGCTGACTTCCCCACAGGTTACTATTGCCAGCTGCCACACCTCAGGCTACTTTTGACACTTTTATCCTCATGACTTTTTATCTTTTCCTTTTTTGCCAGTATAATGTGCAGATTCAAGCCTCTTTTTTTTTTTAGCATTTTATTTTTTTGTGAGCATTTCCCCTTAGTGTATTTGCTGAGTGCAAAAGGGATGAAGGTGTTTAAGAGTTCTCTCGAGGCTGTTTAATATAACCCTTAAATACTGGGGTTTGAAGTTTGTGATGATTTGGATTTAGATCTGTCAACTTGACTTAAAATTACTGCTAATACTGTTTTCTGTTGGAAAATACTCTATTCTAGGTCAATAGGAAGTTAACTGTGATGTTCTTTTTCCTGACATCCTGCTGAATCGTTTGTCATGTGTCCTGCTATGGATGTGTGATTAGTACTTCTAAGAAGAGTTTTGTGTCTCACATTTCAATAGTCCTTTTTGCTGAATCCTATTTCTAAGGAAGTCTTGGAGAAAATATGAAGTAGCTGAGGAATACATGGATTTTGAGCTTCATTAACATCAGTATCTTGTATTTTCATACGAAAATTGCTTTCCAGAACTCCAGCTGAGCCATCAGGATGCCCTTTCTAGGTCTGTGTGCATTTTTAACTGAGGTGAAAGCCTGATTTTTGTTTAAACAATTTATTTTGGGTAGCTGAGACGGAGAAGAGATGATGCAGACACAATATGCTTGAAGACACTTGATAATGAAGGAACTGGAAGAATATTCTTGGTGGCTCATTGCTGATGCTCCTTGTGGTTCCATGGGACAGAGTTCTCTGGGAAGTTGGGGATCTGGAGTGGATCCACCTCCAAAAAGATGATGGCACCCCTTAAAAAGTGCCTTAAAAACTTTTTCCTGCTGAATCAATTAATGGAAGTGGTCAGGATGTCTATTTTTTCTGATCAGAGTGGATGAGGACATTCCAAATACTGGAACAACACAACAAATAATTCTGCATTTTGTTGGCCTTCCTGAGATGATCAGTGCTTTCAGGATGTAAGGTTCACTTTCAATGCTCTTATGAATATTAATCCACTTGAAGTGTCTAAAAAAAATATTTAGGGCAAGAAAAATTCCAAAAGGATCACTTTATTCATTATTTCCTGACTCCATGGTATAATTATGGTGACTGACTCTTTACTAAATAGAAAACAATTTGCTTAAATTTGGTCAANGTCAAAGTCATTTGAGGATAAAAAGTAAAAATTGTGTATCAAAGTTTCCTGGTGGAATGTGAGAAAAGGTGAAATCTGACAAAATAGATGAGGATAAATATCTGAAACGTGAAAGACTGAGATGAGCCCAGAATAGCATCTTTCTTTATTCAGCCTGGTGCTCTCCTCCAAAACCATGAAAAGATTGACTCTGAAGTCACAGGAAATGTGACTGATCTGATCTCAAATCAAGTGCACAAGGAAACACAATGCAGAGATCAGGGGGTCCAGGATAACCAAACAAAACTCACATTACCTGACAGAGGAGAACTCTTGCCTTTTGAGTCAATGGTAAATATTGTTTCAAGTGAAAGCAGAGTTCAGGCAAAGATGAAGGTTATAAACCTCTGTCTGAGGGATGTTATTGTGTGTTATTGTCAAGGAAAGCATGACTTGAACAGAGACAAGACAGCTTGATTTTCCTTCATAGAAACTTCTTAGTGTATTGCATTCGTTAGTCTTGGATGTTATCTCTAAAAATAGCACTTCAAAGTGCCTATCAATTAGATTTTATGACATGAAAATGTCATTTCTGAAAGAGTCAGATATTGTATGAGATATGACAGTGCCCAGAGACCAAATTGGGAGCAAAATATTTCTGTCTTTCCCTGAGGCATCGGTTGAACTCTAACTTTGGATATAAGTTATGTAGACTTAATAGCTGGTTGATTTTGTTTGGGTTGGGATTGGTTTGCCTTTTCGATTGAGTCCAAGGTCCTTAAAATACCATTCAAAAGCTGTCTCCAATTTCAGCTGCCTGTTTTTGTACCACAGGTTAAATTCAGGAATGACAGAGATTGTAAATCAAGCAGGACTAGAGCAAATGTGTGGAGTTTATAATGTGCTGGGAAGGACAGGAAAGATGTTCTGAAAAGTGGCTTCTTTTGGG
Source organism: Erpornis zantholeuca (assembly GCA_013400515.1). NCBI lineage: Eukaryota > Metazoa > Chordata > Aves > Passeriformes > Timaliidae > Erpornis > Erpornis zantholeuca. Next base: position 367,169 of record VZTN01024186.1, read on the forward strand.
GATTTGATAAATTACCTTCTCTTTTTAAACCAAGTATTTGTTTGTGTTAAAATTTATAAAGGGTGGTTAAGTCATAATAAAAAAGAGATCACTGTAATAATATTGCAACCATAATAAAGACATCTAGTGCTGTGCACTGAATGAAACTAAAAACATGGGAAAAG